>CM075977.1:184373788-184430782 GCA_038087875.1 Malacoraja senta
GTTGAGTTCTTCATTAGGATGGAGAGGGACATTGTTAATTCAGAAACAACGGTGTGAACTTAAAGAAAGGTAACTTTGAGGGTATGAGACGTGAATTGGCCAAGATTGACTGGCAATTAGTTCTAAAAGGGTTGACGGTGGATATGCAATGGAAGGCATTTAAAGACGGCATGGATGAACTACAAAAATTGTTCATCCCAGTTTGGCAAAAGAATAAATCAGGGAAGGTAGTGCATCCGTGGATAACAAGGGAAATCAGGGATAGTATCAAGCAAAAGATGATGCGTACAAATTAGCCAGAAAAAGCAGCATACCAGAGGACTGGGAGAAATTCAGAGACCAGCAGAGGAGGACAAAGGGCTTAATTAGGAAAGGGAAAAATATGAAAGAAAACTGGCAGGGAACATAAAAACTGACTGCTAAAGTTTTTATAGATATGTGAAGAGAAAGAGATTAGTTAAAACAAATGTAGGTCTTGGTTCTTGGTTCTTGGTTTCTTGGTCCTCCAAAATATTCCAAATGGAATTTAAACTGGAGGTGGTGGAGGGAGGACTTAAGCCAGAAAGGGTTTTTGGAAGAAAGAGCTACCTTAAATTTAGTTGCATCTGTTGGGTAACTATGGTAGGGTGAAGATTATTCCATGCTTTAATTGTGCCGGGGAAGAATGAATTGCTGTACACATCTGTCTTGGTAGCTGAATCTCAAATTGGATCGAATGTCCTCGTCTGCTCCTAATTGGTTTGGGTTTGGTGTAGGTCTTGTAATCTATGTTGAGCTGACCATTTAACATTTTGTAAAACAGGTCAAACGGTGAGCTTCACGTCTGTCTTGGAGAGGGTTCCACCCCAGAGAATTCAGAAGTTTGGTAACACTCGCTTCTCTCTCATAGGTGTTAGTAACAAATCGAGCTGCCTGTCTTTGGACACGTTCGATGGAAGAAATGTTTTTATTTGTGTATGGGTCCCATGCTGCAACTGCGTAGTCCAAATGAGGTCTAACGAGGGTGAAGTATAGCTTCTCCTTGACAGAAGTTGAACAATTGCAGTCAGAAACAGGTGAATTGATCATGGGGAACAAGGATATGGCGGACCAATTGAATAACTACTTTGGTTCCGTCTTCACTAAGGAAGACATAAATAATCTGCCGGAAATAGCAGGGGACCACGGGTCAAAGGAGATGGAAGAACTGAGTGAAATCCAGGTTAGTCGGGAAGTGGTGTTGGGTAAATTGAATAGATTAAAGGCCGATAAATCACCAGGGCCAGATAGGCTGCATCCCAGAGTACTTAAGGAAGTAGCTCCAGAAATAGTGGATGCATTAGTGATAATTTTTCAAAACTCTTTAGATTCTGGAGTAGTTCCTGAGGATTGGAGCGTAGCAAACGTAACCCCATTTTTAAGAAGGGGAGGGAGAGAGAAAACGGGGAATTACAGACCAATTAGTCTAACATCGGTAGTGGGGAAACTGCTAGAGTCAGTTATTAAAGATGGGATAGCAGCACATTTGGAAAGTGGTGAAATCATTGGACAAAGTCAGCATTGATTTACGAAAGGTAAATCATGTCTGACGAATCTGATAGAATTTTTTGAGGATGTAACTAGTAGAGTGGATAGGGGAGAACCAGTGGATGTGTTGTATCTGGACTTTCAGAAGGCTTTCGACAAGGTCCCACATAAGAGATTAGTATACAAACTTAAAGCACATGGTATTGGGGGTTCAGTATTGATGTGGATAGAGAACTGGCTGGCAAACAGGAAGCAAAGAGTAGGAGTAAACGGGTCCTTTTCACAATGGCAGGCAGTGACTAGTGGGGTACCGCAAGGCTCAGTGCTGGGACCCCAGCTATTTACAATTTATATTAATGAACTGGATGAGGGAATTGAAGGCAACATCTCCAAGTTTGCGGATGACACTAAGCTGGGGGGCAGTGTTAGCTGTGAGGAGGATGCTAGGAGACTGCAAGGTGACTTGGATAGGCTGGGTGAGTGGGCAAATGTTTGGCAGATGCAGTATAATGTGGATAAATGTGAGGTTATCCACTTTGGTGACAAAAACAGGAAAGCAGACTATTATCTAAATGGTGGCCAATTAGGAAAAGGGGAGATGCAGCGAGACCTGGGTGTCATGGTACACCAGTCATTGAAAGTAGGCATGCAGGTGCAGCAGGCAGTGAAGAAAGAGAATGGTATGTTAGCTTTCATAGCAAAAGGATTTGAGTATAGGAGCAGGGAGGTTTCTACTGCAGTTGTACAGGGTCTTGGTGAGACCACACCTGGAGTATTGCGTACAGTTTTGGTCTCCAAATCTGAGGAAGGACATTATAGCCATAGAGGAGTGCAGAGAAGGTTCACCAGACTGATTCCTGGGATGTCAGGACTTTCATATGAAGAAAGACTGGATAGACTTGGCTTATACTCAGAACTGCTGTAGATTTGGAGCAACAGCAGCAGGAGATTAGCAAGAGATACGACTGATTGGCTCTAACCCAAATGGGAGGAGAGAGTGAGTCAGAGGGGTGATAAACAGTTGAAAAGTAGAAGCCAAGCACAGGCAGACTTTATTCTTAATAGGACCAGTTAATTACTTATATAAGATGGGTGGCCAGGAGATGTGCCAATACTGTGAGATGTGGGAAATTGTCGACACCATTGATGTAGATGATCCCTACAGCTGCAGTAAGTGTTTGAAGCTAGCGGAACTCGAGCTCCGCATTGATGAGCTGGAGACCCAACTTCATACGCTGCGGTGCATCAGGGAGGGGGAGTATTACCTGGAAATTTTGTGCCAGGGGATGGTCACACCGACCAGTTTAACTAATTCAGTAGTTAGTGAGCAGGGAAAGGAAGGTGTGGCCATAAGCGAGGCAGGTAGGGGGAACCAGGAGGAGATGCGCAGGAGCCACAGCCCTTGTCCCTGACGAGCATGACCGAGGCTCTTACTCAATGTGAGGACGGGATCAGGGGCTGTGGGAGGGATGAGCAACCTGGCTGCAGCACCGTGATCAGGGGGCCATTCAAGAGGGGGGAGTTAGAAGACATGCCGTGGTGATAGGGGATAGTATTATTCGGGGGTAGATAAGGTTCTCTGCGGCCAGCAGAACATGTCCCGAAGGCTGTGTTGCCTACCCGGTGCTAGGGTTAAGGATATCTCTGCGATGCTGGAGAGAAATTTGCAGAGTGAGGGGGAGGATCCAGTGGTCGTGGTCCATGTGGGGACCAATGACATAGGAAGGACGAGGAAGGAGGATCTGCTGAACGAGTTTGAGCAGTTAGGGAATAAATTAAAAAGCAGAACCTCGAGGGTACTGATCTCTGGATTGCTACCTGAGCCACGGGCCAAATCGGCGAGGGTACGAAAAATTAAAAAGCTGAATGCGTGGCTCAAGACTGGTGTGGGAAAAATGGGTTTGGTTTCTTGGGCCACTGGCACCAGTACTGGGGACAGGGGGATCTGTTCTGTAAGGACGGACTTCACCTGAACGGTGCTGGGACTGGGGTCCTGGCAAATCATATAACTAGGGCAGTAGAGAGGTCTTTAAACTAAGTAGCGGGGGGGAGGTATCAAGGGGGGTAATAACGGCAGGGGTAGAGGAAATAGAGCAGGGTATCAGTGGGGAAACGGAAAATCAAAATGTGACAGGAGGTTCCAGAATGTGTGAAGATAAAGCTCTAGATGTAAAAGGGGCAAAAACAGAAAGGAAGGGTAGTAAAAATCATCTGAAAGTGCTGTATCTAAATGCACGGAGTATTCGAAATAAGATAAATGAATTAACGGTGCAATTAAGTACATATAGTTATGATATCGTGGCCATTACGGAGACATGCTGCAAGGGGATCAGGATTGGGAGTTAAATATAGAGGGGTACTCGACAATTAGAAAAGATAGACAGGAAAGAAAGGGAGGAGGGGTGGCCCTTTTAATAAGGGAGGGAATAACGGCAATAGAGAGGAAGGATATTGCGTTGAAGGATCAGGATAGTGAAACAGCTTGGGTACAGATAGAGAATAACAAGGGGAAAAAAACACTAGTGGGTGTAATTTATAGACCTCCAAATAGCTGTGACGCTGTTAGTCAGAACATAAATCTGCAAATAGTTGACGCATGTAAAAAGGGAACTGCTGTAATCATGGGGGACTTCAATTTTCATATTAATTGGGCAAACCAAACTGGGCAGGGTAGACTAGAGGAAGAGTTTATAGAATGTATTAGAGACGGGTTCCTAGAACAGTATGTCACAGAACCGACAAGGAGGGAGGCAATCTTGGATCTGGTCCTGTGTAATGAAGCAGGATTAATAAAAATGTCATAGTTAGGGACTCGTTGGGAACAAGTGACCACAATATGGTCGAATTCCATATTCAAATAGAAGGAGAGCAGGTTGAAACTCAGGCTAGGGTACTTAGTCTAAATAAAGGGGATTATGAAGGTATGAGGACTGAGCTGATCAAAGTTGACTGGGATAGCAGACTCAAGAATAAGACGGTACATGAGCAGTGGTGTACGTTTAAGGATCTACTGTATAACCTTCAAGAAAATTTATTCCTATGAAGAAAAAAAGGGGTAAGGGAAAGAACAGTCAGCCATGGCTCAGTAAAACTATAAAGGATAGTATTCGGCTGAAGGCAAGGGCATATAAGGTAGCTAGAGATAGTGGGAGGGTAGAGGATTGGGAAGCATTTAAAGGTCAGCAAAAAATAACTAAGAGATTAATTAAGACGGGGAAAATAGACTATGAAAGGAATTTAGCGAACAACATAAAAACTAATAGTAAGAGTTTTTATAGCTATATAAAAAGAAAAAGGGTGGCTAGGTGAACGTTGGTCCATTGGAGGGTGAGACTGGAGAGTTGTTGGTGGGGAACATGGAAATGGCAAAGGCATTAAACGAGTATTTTGTATCAGTCTTCACCATAGAAGACACAAAAAATATTCCAACGCTGGATAAACAGGGGGCGGTAGGAATGGAGGAGCTAAATACTATTAAGATCACCAAGGAGGTGGTATTAGGGAAATTAATGAGACTGAAGGAGGATAAATCCCCTGGGCCTGATGGATTACATCCAAGGGTCTTGAGGGAGATAGCGGTGGGGATTGTGGATGCATTGGTGATAATTTTCCAAAACTCCCTGGAGGCAGGAACGGTCCCAGTGGATTGGAAAATGGCCAATGTAACACCTATATTTAAAAAAGGAAGTAAACAGAAGGCGGGGTAACTATAGACCGGTTAGTCTAACATCGGTGGTGGGTAAAATGTTAGAGACAATTATTAAAGAACACTAACGGGGCACTTGGATAAACATGACTTCATCGGACAGAACCAGCATGGTTTTGTGAAGGGGAAGTCCTGTTTAACGAATCTGCTCGAATTCTTTGAGGAAGTAACAACCCGGGTGGATAAAGGGGAACCGGTGGATGTGGTATACTTGGACTTCCAAAGGCTTTTGACAAGGTGCCACATAAGAGACTATTGCTAAAAAATAAAAAATTATGGGATTGGGGGTAATATATTAGCATGGGTAGAGGATTGGCTAACAAATAGGAAGCAGAGAGTGGGGATAAATGGTTCATACTCGGGATGGCAACCGGTAACTAGCGGGGTTCCGCAAGGGTCGGTGCTGGGACCCCAGTTGTTCACAATTTATATAAATGATTTGGAGGAGGAAACCAAGGTGTAATATATCAAAATTTGCGGACGATACAAAAATGGGAGGAAAAGTAGGGGATGAGGAGGATAGGAAGAGTCTGCAAAAGGATATAGATAAGCTAGGTGAGTGGGCAACAACTTGGCAGATGAAATTTAATACTAATAAATGTGAAGTCATTCACTTGGGAAAAAAAATGATAGGGCAAGTTATTTTCTAAATGAGGTGGAGCTGCGTTGTAATGCAACGCAAAGGGATCTAGGGGTAGTAGTACATGAATCACTAAAAGTTAGTATGCAGGTGCAGCAAGCAATCAGGAAGGCCAATGGAGTTTTGGCCTTTATTGCTAGGGGGATTGAGTATAAAAACACGGAGGTCTTGCTGCAGCTGTACACAGTATTAGTGAGACCACATTTGGAATACTGTGTACAGTTCTGGGGTCCATACTTAAGAAAGGATGTACTGGCCCTGGAGGCAGTGCAGCGAAGGTTTACAAGATTAATTCCTGCAATGAGGGGATTGACATATGAGGAAAGGTTAAGTAGGCTGGAACTCTACTCTTTGGAGTTTAGAAGAATGAGAGGCGATCTCATTGAAACATATAAGATCGTGAGGGGCCTTGATCGGGTGGATGCACCGAGGATGTTCCCAATGATCGGGGAAACTAGAACTAGGGGACATAGTTGTAGAATAAGAGGGGGCTCTTTTAAAACTGAGATGAGGAAGAACTTCTTCACCCAGAGGTGGTTAATTTATGGAATTCACTGCCCCAGGGAGCAGTGGAAGCAGAAACATTAAATATATTTAAGTCTAAAATAGATGTTTTTTTAGCTGCCAAGGGGATAAGGGGCTACGGGGAGAGGGCAGGGATATGGACCTAGGTATGGTTAGTATAGTAAGACCTGAGTGATCTCCTGGACAAGTGTCGATCGCCTGGATTGGGGTCGGAGAGGAATTTCCCGGATTTTTTTCCCGAATTGGACCTGGGTTTTTATCCGTTTTTTTGCCTCCCCCAGGAGATCACGCGGTTCTTGGGGTGGAGAGGGGTGATAGCGATATAAAGGGGAGGGTAGTGTCTTGTGTTCTGTGTCTTGTGTCTACTGTTTGTGGGTAAGGGTGTCTGTTTAGTGTTCAGCCATGAGCGAATGGCGGTGCGGGCTCGATGGGCCTGGTGGTCTACTCTCGCACCTACTTTCTATGTTTCTATGTTTCTATGTTTCTATGTTACTCGCTAGAATTTAGGAGATTGAGAGGGGATCTCATAGAAATGTACAAAATTCTTATGGGGTTGGACAGGCTAGATGCAGGAAGATTGTTCCCGATGTTGGGGAAGTCCAGGACAAGGGGTCACAGCTTAAGGATAAGGGGGAAATCCTTTAAGACCGAGATGAGAAAAAACGTTTTCACACAGAGAGTGGTGAATCTCTGGAACTCTCTGCCACAGAGAGTAGTTGAGGCCAGTTCATTGGCTATATTTAAGAGGGAGTTAGATGTGGCCCTTGTGGCTAAAGGGATCAGGGGGTATGGAGAGAAGGCAGGTACGGGATACTGAGTTGGATGATCAGCCATGATCATATTGAATGGCGGTGCAGGCTCGAAGGGCCGAATGGTCTACTCCTGCACCTATTTTCTATGTATCTATGTCTCTATGTGTGTATGGTACTGCTGCAAGCAAGCTTTTCATTGCACCTATCATTGTGTGTATGCTCCAGGCTCTGCAGCATATTCTTTCAGCATGAGGATAGATGGCACCATTCGAGTTCAAGTTCAAGTTCACATTTATTGTCACATGCACCAATTGGTACAGTGAAATTTGAGTTACCATACAGCCATACGAATAAAAAGAACACAATACACAATAAAGTTTAACATAAACATCTAGCATCGAAGCAAAAACATCTAGCATCGAAGCCTTCGTCATCAAGAACCAACTAAGATGGGTCGGTCATGTTGTTCGGATGGAAGACGAGCATTTACCAAAGCAAACCTTCTACTCCCAGCTTAAAGAAGGCAAACGTAAAAGAGGCGGAGAAAAGAAGAGATTCAAAGACGCCTTAAAAGCCAGCATGAAGAAATGTGAAATCGACATCGACAATTAGGAAACCAATGCCAAGGACAGGAAACTCTGGCGAACTATCATCCAAGAAGAAACAGCGACCTTCAAAGTCAACAGATGCACAGAATTGGTTGAAAAGAGAAGAAAACGGAAAGGGAGGCAGCAACAACCAAAGCCCGATCGGCCATCTGGAATTACCTGCCCTGAATGCCGAAGAACTTTCAAAGTGAGGATTGGACTCATAAGCCACATGAGAGTCCATAAAAACAACGGAACATAGACCATTATCCTCGACCTCGAGGGATAGCCAAGATGACGATATTACTAAAACTCTCTGTTTGTTTGTTTGTTTGTATGCATGCGTGTGCGTGATATTTCAAAACTCTGCCAAAACGGAACACGATAATGCTACAATTTTTGGCCCACCCCTTACCCACCATTGTCCTGGGATGTAAATGAAATAAGTTTTGTTCGGATTGATGTTATATTTTACAAGTTATTGACATTTCAAACTTTACAAAAATCACTTTTCAAATCACTTTTCCGATTTGCCCTGCCCGTCAGCTGCGTTCAACGTCACAATTATGTCATAATGGGATCCTGAATCTTATTTACATTAAAACAATCGTGATTTTAAAGCTCATAAACAAATTCTTCCATTTTCATTAACAGCTAACATTGTGTTTAGGTTAATTGAAAGAAAAAATGCAATTTTCATTGAGAAATCTATTTAAAAATATATATTTTCATTGTCGGGGGTGGGATAGGGGGGAGGTTTCATTAAAAAAAACATCGTAATTTTCATGTTTAAGAAGGACTCATTCATGTTGTTTAAGAAGTCCTCATTGTTCAGGGAACGGGGGTTCCTCTCCCCTACTATAGATGAGGCTCTCACCAGGATCTCTTCCATACCCCATAACACTGCTCTCTCTCCCCATCCCCCCACTCATAACAAGGGCAGAGTCCCCCTAGTCCTCACCTTTCACTCCACTAGCCGTCACATACAACAAATAGTCCTCTGTCATTTTCGCTACCTCCAACGTGACCCCACCACTCACCACATCTTTCCATCTCCCCCCCTGTCTGCCTTCCACAAAGACCGCTCCCTCCAGAACTCCCTGGTCAATTCTTCCCTTCCCTCCCGCACCACCCCCTCCCCGGGCACTTTCCCTTGCAACCACAAGAGGTGCTACACCTGTCGCTTTACCTCCCCCCTTGACTCCATTCAAGGACCCAAGCAGTCATTCCAGGTGCGACAGAGGTTCACCTGCATCTCCTCCAACCTCATCTATGGCATCTGCTGCTCTAGATGTCAGCTGATCTACATCGGTGAGACCAAGCGTAGGCTTGGCGATCATTTTGCCGAACACCTCCGCTCGGTCCGCATTAACCAACCTGATCTCCCGGTGGCTCAGCACTTCAACTCCCCCTCCCATTCCAAATCCGACCTCTGTGTCGTGGGCCTCCTCCATGGCCAGAGTGAGCACCACCGGAAATTGGAGGATCAGCACCTCATATTCCGCTTGGGCAGTCTGCACCCTAGCAGCATAAACATTGAATTCACCAATTTCCGGTAGCCCTTGCTGTCTCCTCCCCTTCTCAGCTCTCCCTCAGCCCTCGGGCTCCTCTTTTTCCTTGTTCCTTTTTTCTCACCGTCCCCCTCCCCCCCCCCACCCTACATCAGCCTGAAGAAGGGTTTCGGCCCGAAACGTTGCCTATTTCCTTCGCTCCATAGATGCTGTTGCACCCGCTGAGTTTCTCCAGCACTTTTTTTCTACCATCGTAATTTTCATTGTTGGGTGATGGGATAGGCTGGAGTGAGGAGTGGGGGAGCAAGGGGATAGATGGAGAGGAGGGGGTAGGGAAGGAGAGGGATGGGAAAGTGGTGGAGGTGAGGTGAGTGGGGGAGGAGGGGGGACAGAGGAGGGGTAGAATGGAGGAAGTAGGGTGTGGGGGATAGAGGGAGAGTAGGGTAGTGAGGGAGGTGAGGAGGAAGAGTGGTGGGGTGGGATAGGGGGAGGTGAGGAGTGAGGGAGCAGGAGGATTGAGGGAGAGGGGGAGGGTAGGGAAGGGGATGGGTTATGGAGGGAGGGAGGGAATGTCTGAGGGTAGGGGAGGAGGAGAGGGGAAAGTGGAGGGAGGGTGAAGAGGAGAGGGAGGGAGTATTGGGGATGAGGGGGAATGGAGGATGATAGGAATAGGAAGAGGGATGGCGACACGCAGTTGGGGAGGGTTGCCGTGACTTGCGTCACAATGGGATCTCTGGCGTTACAACGGGAACCCCTCAGCTGCGCCTGCGCAGTTGGGGCTATGGATCAGTGGTGGAATATTGCCTTGGGGGACGTGCCCAACGGGTCCGCACCTGGTCTAGTTTATCTTATATATGCCCATTAAAAATGGATAAACCTCTGTGAGGTCACCCCAAAGTCTCTTTCAAAACAGCCTTAGCCTATCCTGTTTCTCATTATAACTCAACCCATTACTCCCAGCAACATGTCTGTGAATCCTTTCTGTACCCTCTCTTACAATCACATGTGTCCTATAGCATGGCAACCAGAACTGCACACAATACTCCAAGTGTTGCATGAGTAATGATACGTACACATCCCAACTCCCACACACAATGCATTGGCCAATGAAGGCAAGCATACCATATGCTTTCTTCACCACTCTGTCTACCTGGGTCATTATTTTCAGGGAGTAATGTATTGGTACCCCAGGGTCTTGGTATTCCATACTCTCCAGGGCCCAGTGTATGTCCTGCTCTGGTTAAACTTCCTAAAATATATCATTTTGCACGTCCCGAATTAGGTTCCGTCAGCCAAACCTTTGCCCACCTTCCCACTGAGTTAGATCCTATTGGTACCTGAGTCAACATTCTTCCATGATCCCCATATCAACAAGGTAGACACAAAGTGCTGGATTAATTAATGAGTCAGGTAGCTTCTCTGGAGAAAAAAAGGATGGGTGACATTTTGTGTCAGAACCCTTATACAGACCCGAAACATCACCCATCATTTTTCTCCAGAGATGCTGCTTAACCCACTGAGAAACTCCAGCACTTTGTGTCTATCTTTGGTATAAACCAACATCTGCAGTTCCTTTCTACGCACTCTAACAGCAAATTTGGTGTAATCTGCACATTTACCAATCACGGCACCTTCATTCCCTTCCAAATCTTTAATATAGATGAAAAACCTCATCCAAATCTTTAATATAGATGAAAAACCAGCACTGATCCCTGGGGCACTCTACTGGTCACAGGTCCCCAATCTACAACTATCAGGTTCTTGAACGAACCTACACCACCCGCAATAACAGAACATTATCAGTCATCTCTTGTGCTACCAAGAACTTCTTCCTAACTGTCTTTTTCTTGCAGTCTTTTTCTTTTCATTGTCCTGTATAATTTATGAATAATTTGATATTCCACGTTATCTAAATCTATGTAGAGGAACCAACGAGAGAGCACGCTATTCTAGACTGGGTATTGAGTAATGAGGAAGGGTTAGTTAGCAGTCTTGTTGTGCGTGCCCCCTTGGGCAAGAGTGACCTTAATATGGTTGAGTTCTTCATTAGGATGGAGAGGGACATTGTTAATTCAGAAACAACGGTGTGAACTTAAAGAAAGGTAACTTTGAGGGTATGAGACGTGAATTGGCCAAGATTGACTGGCAATTAGTTCTAAAAGGGTTGACGGTGGATATGCAATGGAAGGCATTTAAAGACGGCATGGATGAACTACAAAAATTGTTCATCCCAGTTTGGCAAAAGAATAAATCAGGGAAGGTAGTGCATCCGTGGATAACAAGGGAAATCAGGGATAGTATCAAAGCAAAAGATGATGCGTACAAATTAGCCAGAAAAAGCAGCATACCAGAGGACTGGGAGAAATTCAGAGACCAGCAGAGGAGGACAAAGGGCTTAATTAGGAAAGGGAAAAATATGAAAGAAAACTGGCAGGGAACATAAAAACTGACTGCTAAAGTTTTTATAGATATGTGAAGAGAAAGAGATTAGTTAAAACAAATGTAGGTCTTGGTTCTTGGTTCTTGGTTTCTTGGTCCTCCAAAATATTCCAAATGGAATTTAAACTGGAGGTGGTGGAGGGAGGACTTAAGCCAGAAAGGGTTTTTGGGAAGAAAGAGCTACCTTAAATTTAGTTGCATCTGGTTGGGTAACTATGGTAGGGTGAAGATTATTCCATGCTTTAATTGTGCCGGGGAAGAATGAATTGCTGTACACATCTGTCTTGGTAGCTGGAATCTCAAATTGGATCGAATGTCCTCGTCTGCTCCTAATTGGTTTGGGTTTGGTGTAGGTCTTGTAATCTATGTTGAGCTGACCATTTAACATTTTGTAAAAACAGGTCAAACGGTGAGCTTCACGTCTGTCTTGGAGAGGGTTCCACCCCAGAGAATTCAGAAGTTTGGTAACACTCGCTTCTCTCTCATAGGTGTTAGTAACAAATCGAGCTGCCTGTCTTTGGACACGTTCGATGGAAGAAATGTTTTTATTTGTGTATGGGTCCCATGCTGCAACTGCGTAGTCCAAATGAGGTCTAACGAGGGTGAAGTATAGCTTCTCCTTGACAGAAGTTGAACAATTGCAGTCAGAAACAGGTGAATTGATCATGGGGAACAAGGATATGGCGGACCAATTGAATAACTACTTTGGTTCCGTCTTCACTAAGGAAGACATAAATAATCTGCCGGAAATAGCAGGGGACCACGGGTCAAAGGAGATGGAAGAACTGAGTGAAATCCAGGTTAGTCGGGAAGTGGTGTTGGGTAAATTGAATAGATTAAAGGCCGATAAATCACCAGGGCCAGATAGGCTGCATCCCAGAGTACTTAAGGAAGTAGCTCCAGAAATAGTGGATGCATTAGTGATAATTTTTCAAAACTCTTTAGATTCTGGAGTAGTTCCTGAGGATTGGAGCGTAGCAAACGTAACCCCATTTTTAAGAAGGGAGGGAGAGAGAAAACGGGGAATTACAGACCAATTAGTCTAACATCGGTAGTGGGGAAACTGCTAGAGTCAGTTATTAAAGATGGGATAGCAGCACATTTGGAAAGTGGTGAAATCATTGGACAAAGTCAGCATTGATTTACGAAAGGTAAATCATGTCTGACGAATCTGATAGAATTTTTTGAGGATGTAACTAGTAGAGTGGATAGGGGAGAACCAGTGGATGTGTTGTATCTGGACTTTCAGAAGGCTTTCGACAAGGTCCCACATAAGAGATTAGTATACAAACTTAAAGCACATGGTATTGGGGGTTCAGTATTGATGTGGATAGAGAACTGGCTGGCAAACAGGAAGCAAAGAGTAGGAGTAAACGGGTCCTTTTCACAATGGCAGGCAGTGACTAGTGGGGTACCGCAAGGCTCAGTGCTGGGACCCCAGCTATTTACAATTTATATTAATGAACTGGATGAGGGAATTGAAGGCAACATCTCCAAGTTTGCGGATGACACTAAGCTGGGGGGCAGTGTTAGCTGTGAGGAGGATGCTAGGAGACTGCAAGGTGACTTGGATAGGCTGGGTGAGTGGGCAAATGTTTGGCAGATGCAGTATAATGTGGATAAATGTGAGGTTATCCACTTTGGTGACAAAAACAGGAAAGCAGACTATTATCTAAATGGTGGCCAATTAGGAAAAGGGGAGATGCAGCGAGACCTGGGTGTCATGGTACACCAGTCATTGAAAGTAGGCATGCAGGTGCAGCAGGCAGTGAAGAAAGAGAATGGTATGTTAGCTTTCATAGCAAAAGGATTTGAGTATAGGAGCAGGGAGGTTCTACTGCAGTTGTACAGGGTCTTGGTGAGACCACACCTGGAGTATTGCGTACAGTTTTGGTCTCCAAATCTGAGGAAGGACATTATAGCCATAGAGGGAGTGCAGAGAAGGTTCACCAGACTGATTCCTGGGATGTCAGGACTTTCATATGAAGAAAGACTGGATAGACTTGGCTTATACTCAGAACTGCTGTAGATTTGGGAGCAACAGCAGCAGGAGATTAGCAAGAGATACGACTGATTGGCTCTAACCCAAATGGGAGGAGAGAAGTGAGTCAGAGGGGTGATAAACAGTTGAAAAGTAGAAGCCAAGCACAGGCAGACTTTATTCTTAATAGGACCAGTTAATTACTTATATAAGATGGGTGGCCAGGAGATGTGCCAATACTGTGAGATGTGGGAAATTGTCGACACCATTGATGTAGATGATCCCTACAGCTGCAGTAAGTGTTTGAAGCTAGCGGAACTCGAGCTCCGCATTGATGAGCTGGAGACCCAACTTCATACGCTGCGGTGCATCAGGGAGGGGGAGTATTACCTGGAAATTTTGTGCCAGGGGATGGTCACACCGACCAGTTTAACTAATTCAGTAGTTAGTGAGCAGGGAAAGGAAGGTGTGGCCATAAGCGAGGCAGGTAGGGGGAACCAGGAGGAGATGCGGCAGGAGCCACAGCCCTTGTCCCTGACGAGCATGACCGAGGCTCTTACTCAATGTGAGGACGGGATCAGGGGCTGTGGGAGGGATGAGCAACCTGGCTGCAGCACCGTGGATCAGGGGGCCATTCAAGAGGGGGGAGTTAGAAGACATGCCGTGGTGATAGGGGATAGTATTATTCGGGGGGTAGATAAGGTTCTCTGCGGCCAGCAGAACATGTCCCGAAGGCTGTGTTGCCTACCCGGTGCTAGGGTTAAGGATATCTCTGCGATGCTGGAGAGAAATTTGCAGAGTGAGGGGGAGGATCCAGTGGTCGTGGTCCATGTGGGGACCAATGACATAGGAAGGACGAGGAAGGAGGATCTGCTGAACGAGTTTGAGCAGTTAGGGAATAAATTAAAAAGCAGAACCTCGAGGGTACTGATCTCTGGATTGCTACCTGAGCCACGGGCCAAATCGGCGAGGGTACGAAAAATTAAAAAGCTGAATGCGTGGCTCAAAGACTGGTGTGGGAAAAATGGGTTTGGTTTCTTGGGCCACTGGCACCAGTACTGGGACAGGGGGGATCTGTTCTGTAAGGACGGACTTCACCTGAACGGTGCTGGGACTGGGGTCCTGGCAAATCATATAACTAGGGCAGTAGAGAGGTCTTTAAACTAAGTAGCGGGGGGGAGGTATCAAGGGGGGTAATAACGGCAGGGGTAGAGGAAATAGAGCAGGGTATCAGTGGGGAAACGGAAAATCAAAATGTGACAGGAGGTTCCAGAATGTGTGAAGATAAAGCTCTAGATGTAAAAGGGGCAAAAACAGAAAGGAAGGGTAGTAAAAATCATCTGAAAGTGCTGTATCTAAATGCACGGAGTATTCGAAATAAGATAAATGAATTAACGGTGCAATTAAGTACATATAGTTATGATATCGTGGCCATTACGGAGACATGGCTGCAAGGGGATCAGGATTGGGAGTTAAATATAGAGGGGTACTCGACAATTAGAAAAGATAGACAGGAAAGAAAGGGAGGAGGGGTGGCCCTTTTAATAAGGGAGGGAATAACGGCAATAGAGAGGAAGGATATTGCGTTGAAGGATCAGGATAGTGAAACAGCTTGGGTACAGATAGAGAATAACAAGGGGAAAAAAACACTAGTGGGTGTAATTTATAGACCTCCAAATAGCTGTGACGCTGTTAGTCAGAACATAAATCTGCAAATAGTTGACGCATGTAAAAAGGGAACTGCTGTAATCATGGGGGACTTCAATTTTCATATTAATTGGGCAAACCAAACTGGGCAGGGTAGACTAGAGGAAGAGTTTATAGAATGTATTAGAGACGGGTTCCTAGAACAGTATGTCACAGAACCGACAAGGAGGGAGGCAATCTTGGATCTGGTCCTGTGTAATGAAGCAGGATTAATTAAAAATGTCATAGTTAGGGACTCGTTGGGAACAAGTGACCACAATATGGTCGAATTCCATATTCAAATAGAAGGAGAGCAGGTTGAAACTCAGGCTAGGGTACTTAGTCTAAATAAAGGGGATTATGAAGGTATGAGGACTGAGCTGATCAAAGTTGACTGGGATAGCAGACTCAAGAATAAGACGGTACATGAGCAGTGGTGTACGTTTAAGGATCTACTGTATAACCTTCAAGAAAAATTTATTCCTATGAAGAAAAAAAGGGGTAAGGGAAAGAACAGTCAGCCATGGCTCAGTAAAACTATAAAGGATAGTATTCGGCTGAAGGCAAGGGCATATAAGGTAGCTAGAGATAGTGGGAGGGTAGAGGATTGGGAAGCATTTAAAGGTCAGCAAAAAATAACTAAGAGATTAATTAAGACGGGGAAAATAGACTATGAAAGGAATTTAGCGAACAACATAAAAACTAATAGTAAGAGTTTTTATAGCTATATAAAAAGAAAAAGGGTGGCTAAGGTGAACGTTGGTCCATTGGAGGGTGAGACTGGAGAGTTGTTGGTGGGGAACATGGAAATGGCAAAGGCATTAAACGAGTATTTTGTATCAGTCTTCACCATAGAAGACACAAAAAATATTCCAACGCTGGATAAACAGGGGGCGGTAGGAATGGAGGAGCTAAATACTATTAAGATCACCAAGGAGGTGGTATTAGGGAAATTAATGAGACTGAAGGAGGATAAATCCCCTGGGCCTGATGGATTACATCCAAGGGTCTTGAGGGAGATAGCGGTGGGGATTGTGGATGCATTGGTGATAATTTTCCAAAACTCCCTGGAGGCAGGAACGGTCCCAGTGGATTGGAAAATGGCCAATGTAACACCTATATTTAAAAAAGGAAGTAAACAGAAGGCGGGTAACTATAGACCGGTTAGTCTAACATCGGTGGTGGGTAAAATGTTAGAGACAATTATTAAAGAAACACTAACGGGGCACTTGGATAAACATGACTTCATCGGACAGAACCAGCATGGTTTTGTGAAGGGGAAGTCCTGTTTAACGAATCTGCTCGAATTCTTTGAGGAAGTAACAACCCGGGTGGATAAAGGGGAACCGGTGGATGTGGTATACTTGGACTTCCAAAAGGCTTTTGACAAGGTGCCACATAAGAGACTATTGCTAAAAATAAAAAATTATGGGATTGGGGGTAATATATTAGCATGGGTAGAGGATTGGCTAACAAATAGGAAGCAGAGAGTGGGGATAAATGGTTCATACTCGGGATGGCAACCGGTAACTAGCGGGGTTCCGCAAGGGTCGGTGCTGGGACCCCAGTTGTTCACAATTTATATAAATGATTTGGAGGAGGAAACCAAGTGTAATATATCAAAATTTGCGGACGATACAAAAATGGGAGGAAAAGTAGGGGATGAGGAGGATAGGAAGAGTCTGCAAAAGGATATAGATAAGCTAGGTGAGTGGGCAACAACTTGGCAGATGAAATTTAATACTAATAAATGTGAAGTCATTCACTTTGGGAAAAAAAATGATAGGGCAAGTTATTTTCTAAATGAGGTGGAGCTGCGTTGTAATGCAACGCAAAGGGATCTAGGGGTAGTAGTACATGAATCACTAAAAGTTAGTATGCAGGTGCAGCAAGCAATCAGGAAGGCCAATGGAGTTTTGGCCTTTATTGCTAGGGGGATTGAGTATAAAAACACGGAGGTCTTGCTGCAGCTGTACACAGTATTAGTGAGACCACATTTGGAATACTGTGTACAGTTGTGGGGTCCATACTTAAGAAAGGATGTACTGGCCCTGGAGGCAGTGCAGCGAAGGTTTACAAGATTAATTCCTGCAATGAGGGGATTGACATATGAGGAAAGGTTAAGTAGGCTGGAACTCTACTCTTTGGAGTTTAGAAGAATGAGAGGCGATCTCATTGAAACATATAAGATCGTGAGGGGCCTTGATCGGGTGGATGCACCGAGGATGTTCCCAATGATCGGGGAAACTAGAACTAGGGGACATAGTTGTAGAATAAGAGGGGGCTCTTTTAAAACTGAGATGAGGAAGAACTTCTTCACCCAGAGGGTGGTTAATTTATGGAATTCACTGCCCCAGGGAGCAGTGGAAGCAGAAACATTAAATATATTTAAGTCTAAAATAGATGTTTTTTTAGCTGCCAAGGGGATAAGGGGCTACGGGGAGAGGGCAGGGATATGGACCTAGGTATGGTTAGTATAGTAAGACCTGAGTGATCTCCTGGACAAGTGTCGATCGCCTGGATTGGGGTCGGAGAGGAATTTCCCGGATTTTTTTCCCGAATTGGACCTGGGTTTTTATCCGTTTTTTTGCCTCCCCCAGGAGATCACGCGGTTCTTGGGGTGGAGAGGGGTGATAGCGATATAAAGGGGAGGGTAGTGTCTTGTGTTCTGTGTCTTGTGTCTACTGTTTGTGGGTAAGGGTGTCTGTTTAGTGTTCAGCCATGAGCGAATGGCGGTGCGGGCTCGATGGGCCTGGTGGTCTACTCTCGCACCTACTTTCTATGTTTCTATGTTTCTATGTTTCTATGTTACTCGCTAGAATTTAGGAGATTGAGAGGGGATCTCATAGAAATGTACAAAATTCTTATGGGGTTGGACAGGCTAGATGCAGGAAGATTGTTCCCGATGTTGGGGAAGTCCAGGACAAGGGGTCACAGCTTAAGGATAAGGGGGAAATCCTTTAAGACCGAGATGAGAAAAAACGTTTTCACACAGAGAGTGGTGAATCTCTGGAACTCTCTGCCACAGAGAGTAGTTGAGGCCAGTTCATTGGCTATATTTAAGAGGGAGTTAGATGTGGCCCTTGTGGCTAAAGGGATCAGGGGGTATGGAGAGAAGGCAGGTACGGGATACTGAGTTGGATGATCAGCCATGATCATATTGAATGGCGGTGCAGGCTCGAAGGGCCGAATGGTCTACTCCTGCACCTATTTTCTATGTATCTATGTCTCTATGTGTGTATGGTACTGCTGCAAGCAAGCTTTTCATTGCACCTATCATTGTGTGTATGCTCCAGGCTCTGCAGCATATTCTTTCAGCATGAGGATAGATGGCACCATTCGAGTTCAAGTTCAAGTTCACATTTATTGTCACATGCACCAATTGGTACAGTGAAATTTGAGTTACCATACAGCCATACGAATAAAAAGAACACAATACACAATAAAGTTTAACATAAACATTCACCACAGCAGAATCAACGTTTCTCATTGTGATGGAAGGCAATAAAGTTCAGTCATCTTCCTCTTTGTTCCACCGTGATCGGGGCCTTTGAACCCTCCGCAGTCGCACCTATGGACGGCCCGCTCTACAGGCCCTCTCGCCGGGATGATCGAAACTCCGGCGTCGGAACGGAGGAACACACTCTGCGGCTTGGAGTTTCCAAATCGGCCGCTTCTTACCAGAGACCCGGCGTCCAAAGTCCACAGGCCGAGCTGGATGAAGCGCCAACACTGGCGAACCCCGGCAAAAGATCCCAGGCCTCCGTGATGTTAAAGTCAGCATCGTGCCCGTGGCTAGAAGATCCGCAAACCACAGCTTCACGGTGTTAAAGTCAGCAGGCTCAACACTCCGGAGCTCCAACACTGGTGATCCCCGGCTAGGGAAAGATTGGGGAATTCTAGGGTATGTGGAGCTGGCACAGAAATGTTGAGTCCTGGGGCAGTTCAGCCATAAATCTTTTGAATAGGGTTGCCAACCTGAGAGGCTGAGTAGTTTATTCCTGCCACTTTCTTGTGTGGCGGTGGAAGCTCAACAAACTCATTGAACGTCAGAGGCAGATGTTTTGCAATGGAGTTAACTGTGTTCAGGTTACTGAGAAGCACTCCATGGTCTTTGAAATATGCCCCACGGAAGGGCAGATAATTTTTTGATCCAACATCTCATGCAGAAGATGATAGTGCAAGGTGCCTTCAGTTCCAGATATCGGTGTTCATATTGGGATTATGATTCAAACCAACATCCTCACAATGTGATGTACAGTGCATCACATGAAGTTCACAGTGTTGAACAGAGTCATACTACATAGGAACAGTCCCTTCAGCTCAACATTTACATCCCAAAATGTCCCATCTGAGCTAATCCCATTTGCCTGAGTTTGGCCGAAATTTCTCTAAGTATTTCCTATCCACGTATCTGTCCAAATGTCCTTTATAAACATCTTTCTCAATGCAATATTAGATCTGTGAACTTGTGGCATTAAAACTATACTTCAGCACTTGCCTATGCATTTCATAAATATTTATTGAGAGCATAATTTAGTTCCGAGCATAGGGTGAAGTAAGATTTCCTCTGAGAACTACATGTAATAGACTTGTAAAGAGATTTAAAAAGGAGAAGGTTTACAGTTACACTCTCATGGTGTGCAGTAAATTATGTTAAATATGAGCAACATTTTCACATGAATTATTTGCTGTGCATCTCTGCGACAAAAGGTAATAATCCATGGTTACTGGACTGTAGCTTCACGCGTACTCCAGATGAGTTCTAAACAATGCCATTTACACACCACAGGCAGTTTTGATTTATATCCCAACTCGATGTTAATACATCCCAATGCGTTAGTTGTTTTCCACAACTAAGTACAGTGCAGTCTCGCTGATTTGTCATTTATTAACTCCAGATCGCTTTCCTCCAAACTGCACTGCCTCCAAGTTTAACGTAAGCTGCGCCCATGAAACATTTAAAACCTGGGGGAAAAAGTGCTGAACTATTATCTTGCTGCTTGTCCGGTTTATCTATTCCACCATTGGCAGCCGTGTCTTTGATGTCAGGGCCCCAAATCTCCACCCTGCAACATTCTGCTTTTGTTTCTGTCTTGAGAAGCCTTTGATCAACTGTTCTGATGTCCCGTTCAATGTGTTAGTGTCAAAAACATTGACAGATAAAGCTCCTGTTAGGTGACTTGGGATGTTCCAGTGTAAGTGCAAGGTGTGGTTAATATGTGTTATGCAGAAGTACAAATTTCCATAGTCACCTTTAGGGTGAGTTACAGAAGAAGGCCGTTTGTCCCTTTTACATAATTTTTCTTAAGGTTTTGTGCAGGTTTGGTCGATCCAAAGGGGAAGAAAAAAAAGAAAAACAAGTCCAGAGATTATCTTTTATCATGGAGTCTGGGCCTAGAGATCAGTTCATGGACATATATTGACAGCTGACAAATAGAAGAAAAACAGCATTTTACAGTTACAACATCAATGACTGTGCCTTCAACTTATACATATTTTATCTTTGGAATTCCATCCACAGGGAACTTTACCTCCCATTAAAACACAGCTCAAGTCCTAGAATTGTGAACTAGTTTTTTTATCTTACCTTTTCCTACTTAATATCTCCTTACAAGACATATAGTTCACTTTTTTTGCAGTACCTTGGGCTCTATACACATTGGGTTTGGCATCATCCATGCTACAATGGCACACCAGTTCAAAAGATACTTATTTAGATGCAAAGGTCTTTGAGATGTCCTGAAGTGATAAGAAACATTTGTCAGGACATGCTTGCTCTTCTGTACAATGTGACATGGCAGAGGCAACCTTAATCTGCTATACAAGATAGCAGCAACATGACTCTGGAGTGTCATTCAAGACTGTGAGCAGGGACAAGGATGTTATGAGGTTTCAAAGAGATATAATCAATTTGAGTGAGTATAACAGGACAAGACAGATGCAATGTTTTGTGAAAAAAATATGAGGTTATCCTCTATTGTGCGCTTAGCAGAAAAACTGAGGTTTTCTTTCTCCAATAATGGTAAATTGTGAGTGGTGTTGATGCTCAAATTCACAGAAACCAACATGAGGATGAGTCAAGCAATTTGGAAGACAGATAGGGAGATAGTGTGTTAACTTTTTATAATGAGCATTTTGTAGTATAGTAGTGAAGGTGGCTTGCTGCAATTGTGCAGAGTCTTGACAAGACTCAATCTGGAGTATTGTAGCTAGCTTTGGTTTTCTAAAGGGCCTGTCCCACTAACGCGACTTTTCAGCGACTGTCTTCGACCTTCAAGCTCAAGGGCACTCGCCTGGAAAACCTCGAGCTGGATCGACCGTTAGCGATGAAACCACGAGCTGGATTGACCGACCACACACACACACACACACACACACACACACAAACACATCGCAAAGGTGGGGGCCAGGGAAAGCGGGGGAGCGCTGTCTGAAATTCACACCTGCGATAAACAGGAAGGTAAAAGACGGCTGGTACAGTAACGGTAAGTCCTTTAGAGAGCGCGGAGAGGGGGGGGGGCGGGGTAGAGAACGGGAGACAAGGGGAAAGAGGGGGAGAGAAGGGAAGAGAAGGAAAGGGGGGGAGAAAGGGGGGGAGAAGGGGGGGGGGAGAAAGGGGGGGGAGAAAGGGGGGGGAGAAAGGGGGGGAGAAAGGGGGGGGAGAAAGGGGGGGGAGAAAGGGGGGGGAGAAGGGGGGGGAGAAGGGGGGGGAGAAGGGGGGGGAGAAAGGGGGGAGAAAGGGGGGGAGAAAGGGGGGGGAGAAAGGGGGGGGGAGAAAGGGGGGGGGAGAAAGGGGGGGGAGAAAGGGGGGGAGAAAGGGGGGGAGAAAGGGGGGGGAGAAAGGGGGGGGAGAAAGGGGGGGGAGAAAGGGGGGGGAGAAAGGGGGGGGGAGAAGGGGGGGGGGAGAAAGGGGGGGGAGAAAGGGGGGGAGAAGGGGGGGGGAGAAAGGGGGGGGAGAAAGGGGGGGGAGAAAGGGGGGGGAGAAAGGGGGGGAGAAAGGGGGGGGAGAAAGGGGGGGGAGAAAGGGGGGGAGAAAGGGGGGGAGACACTTTTAAGAAGCCAGACAACTTTTAATAAAGTTTAACGGGCATTTAACATTACCGGTCGGTTTACTTACCTTTTTTTTCTCAACGAGCTTTACCTTCAACTACCTTCGATTAGCTTTGATTGCCTATTATTACCTACGATCGCATTACGACCTACTGTGACCTACCTCGACTAAACCTATGAGTAAAAAAATATCGATTTTTTCCAAGGCGAGCTTTTTTTACACGCGGGCATTTTTCGGCATGTTGAAAAAAACGGCTCGACCTAGCTGAGGCCTCAAGTACACGGGGACTACTCTCGAGCGTGAAGGAGAGTTACAAAGACCTCCTAGGACCTCGTGCCGACCATGCTGTGAATATGAGTCGAGGGCAAACTCTTCTAAACTCGCAAATTATGTCGCCGCAGTGGGACAGGCGCTTTACCTAAAATACCGGTTCTAGGTTAGAAGTTTTGCCTCCTGAAGAGGGCTTGTATTCTGTGGAATTTAGAAGAATGTAAAGAAAGCTCTTGGACAATTGCAGGGCTCTCCATACTGGGAACAAGGCCCCCATTGTTGGGAGGGGGGGGGGGTGGTTTCTGCTGGTTGAGGAGTCGAGAACCTGGGTCACCTCAAAATGAAGGCTGGATTATTTGCGACGGTCATTATGAGAAACCTCCTCACACAGAAGACAATGAATCTTGATTATTCTCCATCCAACTAACTTGACCACAAAATTCAGCACTACACCTTGGGATAGTGCTGGTGAAGTGCTGTATAGTGCTTTCCTTCTAATGACATGTTAAATCAGACATGATCTTTGTTGGGTAGGTCTGAAAGTACTGGTGATGCTGCTTTAAAGTACAAGGAAGTTAATTGTTCCCGTACTGCTTGTGGAAATGGTTGATAATGCTCCTAAGTTACAATGTGCAGCACAGGGGCACCCCAGATTACAAAAGACCTGACCTGTGGAAATTCACCTTTGTGCAAATTCTCCCATTAAGATGAAGAGAAGAAAAGGCCACCAGTCATTACTTGACAGGTTAGTAGGGAAGATTGATCAGTCGGCACCTTTCACATCTCTACTACTTCCACATCCTCAACTTTCTTTTATTTCACAAGTTCTCTAATAGTCCCCAAAATTGTAACACAACAACAATTTGTTTGCTTTTGATCTCAGCCAACATATGGAAGTGAATGCTTTGGATTAGCTAAACAAAATAATATCAAAAAAATGTTGTGGTATTCATTAACAACTGAATACAGTTTATGTAGAAACAAATAACTGCAGATGCTGGTTTCATAGATCATAAGGTCACAAGTGATGGGAGCAGAATTAGGCCATTCAGCCCTTCAAGCCTACCCCACCATTCAATCATGGCTGTTCTATCTCTTCCTCTTAACCACATTCTTCTTCCTTCTCCCCATAACCCCCAATATCCCCGACATCTTTAATTTATACTAAAGATGTAGATGCTGCCAGATCTGCAGAATTGTTACAGTCCTTTGTGTCTACCTTTGGACACAGTTGTTTTTACTCTAACACTATCCATAATTAAATGAATAGAACATATGCTACAGTATCTTCTATTCATTTAATTATGGATAGCATTAGAGTAAAAATGGAAGATTTTCGATGAAATGCAAGAACTACCGCAAGCGTATGAAGTGTGATAAGATGTAAGTGGATGACAGGCAATGTAGAGCAGAGAGATAACAAAGCAGTACCTTGGAAAGGGGAGCGAGCTCATACTCCCCAAAATCCGCAAACCTGACTGTCCTGGCAGACCCATTGTTTCTGCCTGTTCGTGCCCCACCGACCTTATTTCCGCATACCTCGACTCCATCCTATCCCCTCTGGTTAAATCCCTCCCTATCTATGTTCAAGACACCTCACACGCTCTTTGTCTACTCCATGGCTTCCGTTTTCCAGGCCCCCATTCCCTCATCTTCACCATGGATGTCCAGTCACTCTACACCTCCATCCCCCATCAGGAGGGTCTTAGAGCCCTCCGTTTCTTCCTCGACCGCAGAACCAACCAATCCCCGTCTACTGATACTCTCCTCCGCCTAGCGGAACTGCTCCTTACCCTTAACAACTTTTCATTTGATTCCTCCCATTTCCTCCAAATACAAGGCGTAGCTATGGGCCCAAGCTATGCCCGCCTCTTTGTAGGGTACGTCGAACAATCTTTGTTCAAGGCGTACCATGGCCCTATCCCCAAACTCTACCTCCGCTACATCGATGACTGCATTGGTGCTACCTCCTGCACCCATGCACAACTCACTGACTTCATTCATTTCACCACTAACCATCCGGCACTCAAATATACCATTTCCGACACTTCCCTACCATTTCTAGACCTCACTATCTCCATCGTAGGTGATAGACTACTGACCGAAATCTATTATAAACCCACTGACTCCCATGGCCATCTGGACTACACTTCTTCCAACCCTGCTTCCTGTAAGGACTCCATCCCCTACTCCCAATTCCCCCGTCTACGTCGCAACTGCACCCAGGATGAGGTGGTCCACACCAGGGCATCGGAGAAGTCCTCATTCTTCAGGGAACGGGGGTTCCCCTCTTCTACTAATGATAAGGCTCTCACCAGGGTCTCTTCTATACCCCTTATGTCTGCTCTCACTCCCCATCCCCCCACTTGCAATAATGGCAGAGTCACCGTTGTCCTCACCTTCCACCCTACCAGCCGTCACATACAACAAATAATCCTCCGACATCCTCGCCACCTCCAATGGGATCCCACCACTGGCCACATTTTCCCATCTCCTCCCCTGTCTGCTTTCCGCAGTGACTGCTCCCTCCGTAACTCCATGGTCAATTCGTCCCTTCCCACCCAAACCACCTCCTCTCCTGGCACTTTCCCTTGCAACCGCAGGAAATGCTTCACTTGTCGCTTTACCTCACCCCTTGACTCAATTCAAGAACCCTAGCAGTCTTTCCAGGTGCAGCAGAAGTTCACCTGCACCTCCTCCAACTTCATCTATTGCATCCGCTGCTCTAGGCGTCAGCTGCTCTACATCAGTGAGACCAAGCGTCGGCTTGGCAATCGCTTCGCCCAACACCTCCACTCAGTTTGCATTAACCAAGCTGATCTACCGGTGGCTCAGCACTTCAACTCCCCCTCCCATTCTGAATCTGACCTTTCTGTCCTGGGCCTCCTCCATGTCCGGAGTGAGGCCCACCATAAATTGGAGGAGCAGCACCTCATATTTCGCTTGGGCAGTTTACACCCCAGCGATATGAACATTAACTTCTCCAATTTTAGGTCATCCCTGCTTTCTCCTCCCCTTCACAGCTCTCCCTCAGCCCAATTTCTCCACCTCTTCCTATCTTCTTCCCGCCCACCCTCACATCAGTCTGAAGAAGGGTCTCGACCCGAAACATTGCCTATTTCCTTCGCTCTATAGATGCTGCCTCACCCGCTGAGTTTCTCCAGCGTTTTTGTCTAACTTCATATTGTAAAACAGGTTTTTTATATTGGTTTTGGGGAATTTGTATGTTTCTGACTTCTGGAAAAATCATTTTATTTGCAGTTCTCTGGATTGGAACATGCGTAATCAGAAGGCAGCCTGCACTGCAACTCTGCTTCTCTGAGGCAGTGAAAGTGTTATTGAAATTTCCATCTCATTCTTTCTGTATCAACATTGAACAGTTTGCTGACACTACCACTTTCTATCCATGTGTTTTTGACCTTGAGAACTATGTTATATCCCTTGTAAGATCAATTTCCCCGTGGATATGATGATGCAACCTTGTAATGCATCATTTTTCTCTAAATTTTTCCTATTCAGGCAATGATGGTCCAATTCTACACGGCCATCGTGGAGTCTGTTGTCACCTTCTCCATCATGGTCTGGTTTGGATCAGCCACCAAGCACGACACCTGGAGGCTGCAGCGAATCGTCTGATGAGCTGAGAAGGTTATTGGCTGCAACCTTCCCTCCATTGATGAACTGTACACTGCAAGGGCCATGAAGTGAGCGGGCAAGATCATCTCTGACCCCTCTCACCCTGGACACAAACTCTTTGAATCACTTCCCTCTGGAAGGCGACTCCTGACTGTCAAAGCTGCCATAGCCAGACATAAAAACAGTTTTTATCCACGAGTAGTTGCTCTACTCAACAGCCATACTCAGACGTCAGACTCAGGAAAAGAGTCTTTGAAGACCGAGACGTAATGGCTCAAACAAAACTGCTGGTCTACAGAGCCATTGTCCTCCCCACCATGTTGTATGGAGCAGAGTCATGGATCACCTTCAGCAGGCACCTGAGAGCCCTGGAACAATACCATTAAAGATCCTTACGAAAGATACTGAGGATCAGCTGGGAGGACAAACAAACCAACATGACCAGCATCACCACCACAATAATGCAGCACCAACTTCAATGGACTGGCCATGTCATCCGCATGTCCAACACACGTCTCCCTCAACAGATCCTGTACTCTCAACTGAAGACAGGTCAGCGAGCCCCCGGCAGGCCAAAGAAATGCTTCAAAGACAACATCAAGAACAGTTTGAAGAAATTCGACATCACATTGAGCAACTGGGAGCACATTGCACTGGACAGGTGCTCCTGGAGGAAATCCGTGCAGGAAGGAGCTGCACGTCACAAAATGGAACTACGCCGTGTCGCAGAGACAAAGCAACAGCACCGTAAGGAGAGAGAGAAGGGGGCTCGACGACTACCAACCACCGCCAGTCTCCACTGCCCACGTTGCACCAAGGTGTGTGGATGGCGGATCGGCCTCTACAGACATTTGCAGGCCCACAGGTAGACGACCCTATGGAGAGGAGAGGACATACTCGTGTCAAGTGACCACCGATGATGATTCATGTGACGGCCCCTGCTTCCCCCTCAGTGCAACATCTTGACACAGTAAAAGAGGAGCAGCAGAGATGAGGAGGAGGAGGATGACAATCTGTCATAAACAGACCTGCTTCCTCTGTTCTTCAGGCACATAGTGTAAAACAATACTTCCCTCATACATATTTACACTTTTCATAACACTATGTCCTCTAGCATTTGGCATTTCCACCCTTGGAGAAAGACTCTGCATTGACTGTAACTATAACTCTTTTAACTTCATAACTTTCAATCAGTTCTCCATTCAGCCTCTGGTGCTCCAGAGAAAAACAATTTAAGTTTGTCCAACCTCTCCTTAGATATAATATCCTCAAATCCAGGAAATATTCTGGAGAACTTTTGGTAAACCCTCTGGCGACACGATCACCATGGAATGAGTGCCTCAGCTAGAATCGACACCAGTTGTAGCATAGACACTAAATGCTGGAGTAACTCAGCGGGTCAGAAAATATCTCTGGATGAAAGGAATAGGCAACATTTGGGGTCAAGACCCTTCTTCAGAATGTTCTGAAGTAGGTCTTGACCCGGAACATCATCTATCCCTTGTCTCCAGAGATGCTGCCTGACCTGTTGAGTTACTCCGGCTTTAAACCAGCATCTGCATTTCCTTCCTACACCAATTGCAGCATGCGCCACAAACTTGTACAACCTCTGTTTAGTGTTGAGATTGTGACAGTCTGAGGGTCCCTTTATAAAGCACAGAAAACCTTTTGTACTAAGGCAGTTCCATTTAATATGGAGCTATGGGCTTAACTAATGTTGATGTGGGTGGAAACATGTGATGCGCAATAAATTACACCGTGTTGTTTGCCTGACACCGCAGTTAAAAGCTCAGGCACAGTAATGGCAATCATGTGCGGAAGAGCCTGGTACAATTTCTCCATGAGCGCAATGTCACCAGGAAATGAGCCACGGTGAGATCTGTACTGGGTACGATTGATTTGCATCATGCAGGCTCCTGATTAATAGCTGGACTGACGGTGGAATAGAAGGCAGTGATGGATAGCACTAGGGAAGTCAAGGAACAGTTGGACTATCAAGGCTCTCCCCTCCCCTCCATCTAACTTTTTCCTCCGCAGTTAACAGTATGAAATTTATATCATTCATTCGAGAGTAGTGGTGGTCAAGGTCAGCATTCATTGACCTGTACCAGATTGTTCTCTGAGCTCAACTGTATGCCAGGCCACTTCAGAAGGCTGGTATGTCAGTCTTATTCCTGCGAGTCTGAAGTCACACATAGCCTCTGGTGGTCAAATTGTAAGGATTCATGAACCATCAGTATTGAAAATAACCTTGTAGTTCTTCGGTCACCACTAATGATAATTATTCGAGATTTATTCAAAATATGCACATTTCAATTCTTTGGTTATCAAGATAAATTATTTACTAGGTCATGTCCAGGTCTTTGGGTAATGATTCAGCAATTTAACCACTGTACCTCCTCGGGATAAGACCCAGAATTCCCATTTTATACATATTCCTATTTTCACATCAAGGTCCCGATACCAGCAATGTGAGAGTGCCAGACACTTTGGTGATAAATATTAGCCATGGATAACTGTGCAACTCTCCTGTTCTTCAATATAATGTCATTGAGTCTTGTAGGGCAGAGTGGTCAGCAAACCTGACTGCGAAATGATGAATACCCCGAAGCTAAATGGGCTTAATGGAGTTCTCCGCTTAAGCATGCTGTGGGGAGGCTCAGTCATGACTATATTCCAGACTAAAGTTGATAAATAAATGGAATTCCATTTGATGGATATGGGAATTAATGCAAGTATGTGGTGTTGAGGTAAAAGATCAGCATGACCTTTTTGATTGGCAGAGCAGGCAATGAAATGTACTACTCTCTCCCTTTTCTTAATCTCTCTGTTTCCATCACAGGGGTCAGACTATTAACTGAAATCTATTCACCGGGTGGACCGTCAGCGATGGCAGCCTCGCCAATGGTCTGTCTGTCTTTTCATCTTTTTTTGGTATTTTTAGTGTGTTTTAAAAAGTATGTGTTAATGTTCTCCGGCTTGTTTTATGTGGGGGGTGTGGGAGGGGGTTAGGGGAAACTTTTTTTCAATCCCTTATCTTGCCGGAGATGCGATTGTTTTCTGGATCATATCTCAGGTCGCTCTGCGGCCTAACATCATGGAGCTGGAGGCCTTGCACCAGACTGACTTTGAGCCCTAACGCGGGGCCGTGGACTTACCATTGGAGCCTGCGATCCTTTGCCTGGGATCGATGCTCCAACTGCAGCCTGCAGATTTCAACATCAAGGAGCTCGCAGTCTTGGGTAGAGACTGATGTCAGGAAGCTCCAAAGTTGCATGAGGTTCGACCAGCCCCGACCCGGGGTCCGATCGCCCGGCGCGGGGGAGTTGAGATCCCCCCTGATGTGGGAGCTTGATCGCCCCGACGCAGAGGGCTCGACCACCAGCAACTGGAGCCAAGGTTGTCCCATCAACGGAAGGCTTGAGGTCCCTGCGGGAGAACAAAGAAGGGAAGAGATTGAACTTTTTTTCCATCATAGTGAGGAATGTGGAGGAGTCGCTGTGGTGGATGTTTATGTTAAAATGTATTTTGTGTGTTCGGTTGCTTTTTATTGGTATGACTGTATGGCAAATCAAATTCCTCGTATGTTACAAAACATACTTAGCTAATAAAGTATGATTATGTTTATGATTATAAACCTACCGACTCCCAATGTTATCCTGATTCTTGCGAAGACACTATTCTCGACTCTGAATTCCTCCATCTCCGTCGCATCTGCTCCCAAGATGAGTTTCCATTTTAGGACAGCTGAGATGTCCTGTTTCTTTAGTAAACATGGAGTTCCCCCTTCTGTCATAGACGGGTCCCTCACACACATCTCCTCTGTGTCCCTTAGTTCTGCTCTTGCTCCTATTCTCCCCAGACGGTGCAAGAACAGAGTTCCACAGGTCCTCACCTTTCACTACAAGAACCTCCCCTTCCAGCACATATTCCAACATTTCCGTCACCTTCAACATTATCCCGCCGCTCGTCACATCTTCCCATCCCCATCCCTTTCCATCTTCCTCAGAGACTGCTCCCTCTGCAACTACTTGATTCACTCATTCCTTCGTACCCAAACTACCCTTTCCTAGACATTTTCCTATCCAAATCACAGGAGATGTAATACCTGTCCCTGTACCTCCTCCCATCTCCATCCAGGGACCCCAGAAGTCCTTACATGTAGACAGAGGTTCACATGCAACTCCTCTACCCTCATCTACTACATCTGATGTTCCCAATGTTGTCTCCTGTACTTCAGTGAGACCTAGCATAGTCTTAGTGACCGTTTCGCTGAACACTTACACTCAGTCTGCCAAGGCTTACTGAATCTCCCAGATGCTAACCAATTTAACTCCCCTTTCCATTCCCATACTGACCTTTCTGTCCTGGGCCTCATTTATTGCCAGAGTGAAGCTGCACGCAAACTGGAGGAACAGCACCTCATAATCCACTTCGGTAGCTTACAACCCAATGGTATGATCATCAAATCCTTCAATTTTAGGTAATCTCTCACTAATTACCCCCTGCTCCCCCATTCCCTCCCCTGGACACCCATCTATTTCTCCCTTCTACTCACCAACCTCGCCACCCCCCACCCACCCATCCCCTGCTGCTTTCCTCCCTCTGGCTTTACAATCCACAACCCTTCAAAGCTATCTTACACCTTCCTATCTTATCTCTGATGTTCCAACCATCTGCCTATCAAAAACACCCTCGCCATGTTGACCTATTACCCGTCATGCTTTGTCCTGCTTCTCCCCTTTTCGTGATTTCTTCTCTCCCCAAACAATCAATTTGAAGAAGTGTCTCGACCCGAAACATCTCCTGTCCATGTTCTCCAGGTATATTGGCAGACCCGTTGAGTTACTCTAGCATTTTGTGTCCAATCAAATGTCCTGCTCATGCTAGTTCTTATGCTCTAATGTTATCTTGCTCCAATCTTGTTAAAAAATATGGTACCTTTGACAATGCATCATTCCAATAAGGTTTTCAGCCAAGATCATTCTGTTCATCTTTTCTGAACTGGGAATTAAACATGATCTTTTGAAACAGGAGTGCCATCTGCTGAGTTCCATCTGATTCTGACCTGAATAGCAATTTGATAAATGCCTGCACCTCATATGCTTCCTTTATACACATTTGCACATGTACCTTGTTTCCAATCAGACTCCAGAATGGTACTTTTACCAATTTCTTGCTGTGATCAAATGCTCTGAAATATAACAACTGTAAAACCATTATTATCTACACTATTGCATTTTCAACTGTCTTAATATTCGAGCTCTTTAGTTCACAGTTTGAATGAGTATTCCATTAGAATGAAATAATGATATTCACTTGGATTATGTACCTCATGGGGCATGAATGATTAATAAGACCATCAAATTTGAACACAATTCTTTTCTGCCTGTGATAATGGGATAGGCTTTCTAGCCAAGAAAATAAGAAGACAGCAGAGAAGGAGTGGGTTTGCATACGATAAATGCCGAGGCACATCTTGAAGAGTCTTCTGTTGGAGGTATACACCCATATATTCATCCTCATTTGGTAGTACTAATTGTGTCCTGGAGTTGCATCAGAGCATTGGACTCTATTTCAACGAAAGTTAAAGTAATAATTTTCAGATGTATAGTACAATGTGGTACTCTGCCACCTGCAACGATTATACACCAAAGATTAATTTGTTGCCCAATAAAATACGCAATGACACCTTTAAATCGAGAATGATATATGAACAGATATTGTTTTTTAGCAATTGGAAAGAAGCAATCTATAAAATGCAAAGAAATGGCAGAAAGTGAAGTTAAGGCGTAAAAACAGTGAAGGAATAGCAGGTAAGGCAGCATTTGTGGAAAGGGAAATAGAGTTAACATTTCAGCAAGAGGGAGATGTAAAAGCTGTAAAATGTATGCCAGAGCTGTTGCTGAAACTGAAAGCAAAAGAACAACTTTGGAAATAGCCAGCAGATTAGACAGCCTCGGTAGAGGGAGAAAACTGAGTTAATGTGGAATATAATATGAAAATAGTGGCGCAGTGGTAGAGTTGCTGTCTAACAGTGCCAGAGACCCGGGTTCAATTTTGACTATGGGTGCTGTCTGTACGGAGTTTGTACGTTCTCCCGGTGACCACGTGGGTTTTCTCCGGATGCTGCGGTTTCCTCCCACATTCCAAAATCATGCAGATTTGTAGTTTAACTGGCTTCGGTAAATTGTCCCTAGTATGTTGGATAGAACTAGTGAGCGGGTGATTGCTGGTCAACTCGGACTCGGTGCGCCGAAGGGCCAGTTTTTGCGCTGTATCTACTGTAAACTAAATCCACTGTGGTGAACGAAACTAAAACGCTTGGAACAAAATACATTGAAGCTTTAGATTTTAGGTTACTCATATCCATGATGTCATTCTCCCACAAACACTCACCTGCACAGCTAGGTCCACCTCCCTTTGTTCGCCTTTACCATGCTCCTTACTACCATCTCGCTTATTTGGTTTAGTCTATCACTCCCCACCTTCTGTCCCACACCTTCCTCAGACTGCTTTATGCAGGCAGTACCAGGGTTACATAAACATTCTGTTCCTGGGAACTGCCTGTAAGCCGATGTCTCATTAAGTCAAAAACATCCACGTCCTTTAGTAACCCATACCAGATCACTCTACATACACTTACTATGATTATTTAATTTAATTGAATATTCACCTAATACTACGCATTACTAAATGAATGGAATATATGCTGTCCAGTCATTAGTGAATTCCATGAAACATTATTTATTATTATTACCAGCTTGAAAAATGATTTAAAAATGTGTGAGGTAATTTACACGTCAGGTCATTCATAACCCGGGAAGACTCTTAGTGGCAATCTTTCCCATTCCATCTCAGTCCTCATGTGGTGGCTGTATCCGAAACATTGAGCTACAAGCTTGAAAGGGTACAGGGAAGATTTACAAGAATGTTGCCAGGACTAGAGGGGCTGAGCTATAGGGTGAGGTTGAGTAGGCTGGGACTCTATTCTTTGGAGCACAGGAGGATGAGGGGTGATCTTATAAAGGTGTATAAAATCATGACAGAAATAGATTGAGTAGATGCACAGAGTCTCGTTCCCAGAGCATGTGAATTGAGGACCACAGCCAACAATGGACCACTGTGGGCTCCACCTCTCCTTGATCATCATTAGTTTTTGCATAATTTTCATTAATTTGTCCTATTTCTCTTGATTATTTCTCAATTTCAATGGCCCCCTGCCGTTAAGGTAGCAGCAATGTTTTTACGTCAAAGGTGCCTGATTACTGTGGAACATTTCCATAGAAACAGTTCTTTTCCCATCTGAAACTAAGGCAGCTTTTTACTGCTTTTCATTTTTCAAAGCAACTTTTAAGTGATTCTCTATTGAAATCATGTTATAACCATTTCTGGCCATGGAATATGTAGTGTTCACTAATTCATCACCCGTGTTATGGAAGCATGTGTTAGAGCAGAATTATCTGTAATTCTGATTGCACGTGTGCTTAATCAATACATTTTGGCTGTGGCACTATTGATAACTCTCCCTCTTCAATATGGTGCCTTGGGAATTTCATACATACTTACAAGAATAGTTGGGTCTCAACTTCACACATCACTGTGTAGCTTTGCCTGAGGGATTAGATTTATCAGTGTGCTATTAGGGCAGTGGAGCGACTGGTTCTGATTGTGCAAGCACAAAATGTAAAACTGATTAAAAGGTTAGTAAGAAATGAAATGTATGTTAGTACCTGAATGAATGAACAATGTGCATATGTGTTAAATTTCTGTGCTGTGGTCATTTCTCTTTATCCTTCCTATCATAATTACTTTTCCTCATCACCGTTATGTTAGTCTTGAAAATAAAATTATTCTATCTTGCATTTCACTAAACTAAATTACTGAATTATGTAGAGAAGACTTTGATCAAAATTACAAGGAGCAATGAGCCTTCAGAGCAATGCTATGAAGATTCATTGAAAAAAATCCTAATGCCTTGAGGAGTCCGATATGATTGAGATGAGGTGAAGCCAGATCACCAATCAAATGTCAAAAGCAAAGAGTAATTAATCAGTAGTGTATTACAAATTATTCGCCTATTCAAATTAGGATGGTGATATTTTAAATCTCAGCTCCATTAATTAATGGAAAAATAAATGTATTTATATAGCATTTTCCAACACATTCTCAAAGCACGCTACAGCCACCTTGATATTTCTAATTAATCACAAAATAATAATCATTTATAATTTGCAGAGCATCTATCTGAAACAACACATGACCCTGAAGACCGGGAACTGGTGACGAGCACTGTGACGGCAGTGGATGCTAGACAAAGTGCAGTTTTCAAGGTGGTGATGGTGGATGGAGGAGAGGATCGGTGCTGCCAGGACAACGAACCTTCAAGGCCAAGTTAAGACTTCATTCTTAAGAACTTTGAAACTTTGTTGGTGCCAGAAACTCTTTGTGCATTGCCTCAGTGAAGTCTACTATTACACTACAATCTCTTTTGTATTTATCTATGCTTGTGCTTATCTATAAAGTGAATTTACTGAATTGTATGCAAAACAAAGATTTTCACTGCACCTAGGTACATAGGTATTCAAGATCCAAGATTCAAGAGAGTTTATTGTCATGTGTCCCAGATAGGACAATGAAATTCTTGCTTTGCTTCAGCACAACAGAATATTGTAGGCATAAATCAATACTGAACTGATCACTGTGTCCATATACCATTGAATATATATATATATACATACATAAATAAGCATTTAAAGTGCAATAGGCTATTAAAGTTCAGATTTTTGTTTGAGTTGAGTTTAATAGTCTGATGGCTGTGGGGAAGTAGCTGTTCCTGAACCTGGATGTTGCAGTCTTCAGGTACCTGTACCTTCTACCCGAAGGCACTGGAGAGATGAGCGTGTGGCAAGGATGGTGTGGGTCCTTGATGATGCTGCAAGCCTTTTTGAGGCAACGACTTGTGGTAGATCCCCTCGGTGGTAGGGAGGTCAGAGCCGATGATGGACTGGGCAGTGTTTACAACTTTTTGCAGTCTTTTCCGCTCCTGGGCACACAAGTTGCCGAACCAAGCCACGATGCAACCGGTCAGCATGCTCTCTACTGTACATCTGTAGCAGTTCGAGAGAGTCCTCCTCGACATACCAACTCTCCATAATCTTCTCAGGAAGTAGAGGCGCTGATGTGCTTTCTTTATAATTGCATCAGTGTTCTGGGACCAGGAGAGATCTTTGGAAATATGCACGCCCAGGAATTTGAAGCTCTTGACCCTTTCCACCATCGACCCGTTGATATAAACTGGACTGTCCGTCCCCATCCTACCCCTTCCAAATTCCACAATCAGTTCCTTGGTTTTGCTGGTGTTGAGAGCCGGGTTATTGTGCTGGCACCATTAGGTCAGTCGTTTGATCTCACTTCTATACTCTGACTCGTGTCCACCAGTGATACGTCCCACAACAGTGGTGTCGTCGGCGAACTTGATGATGGAGTTTGCACTATGACCAGCTACACAGTCATGAGTATAGAGTAAGTACAGCAGGGGGCTGAGCACGCAACCTTGAGGTGCTCCCGTGCTGATTGTTATCGAGGCTGACACATTTCCACCAATACGAACAGACTGTGGTCTGTGAATGAGGAAGTCGAGGATCCAATTACAGAGGGATGCGCAGAGACCCAGTTCTGAGAGCTTGGTAACCAGCTTGGAGGGGATGATTGTATTAAATGCCGAGCTGGAGTCAATGAATAACGGCCTGACATATGAGTTTTTGTTGTCCAAGTGGTCCAGAGCGGAGTGGAGAGCCAGCGAGATCGCATCCACCGTTGAACTGTTGTGGCGGTAAGCGAACTGCACTGGGTCCAGGTTTTTGTCGAGGTAGGAGTTGATCTGCGTCATGATCAACCTCTCAAAGCACTTCATCACCACAGACATTAGTGCCACTGGTCAATAGTCATTGAGGCACGTCACCTTGATCTTCTTGGGCACCGGTATTATTGATGCCCTTTTAAAGTCGGTGGGAACCTCAGACCTCAGAAGTGAGTGGTTGAAAATGTCCGTAAAAACTCCAGCCAGTTAGTCCGCACAGGTTTTCAGAACACGACCAGTTATACCATCAGGTCCAGGCGCTTTTCGAGGGTTCAACCCACTGAAGGATTTTGTAACGTCGACCTCTCGGGCTCGGGAAGGTACATGTGACAATAAATATAATCATCATATGAATAAATTTGATTTTCTTTGTGTTTTTTGTATTCGAAGGATATACATTGAGCACTGCCAGGGATCACATTGCCGCACTTCTTCAAAATACCACAAGTCTTGATTTAATGTCACTTCCAGAGTCATCATTTCCAACAGTACAGCACTCCCTGTTGCCACACTGGAACATCGGGCTAGGTTTTTGTGTTTGAGACTGTAGAGAAAATGTTGAACCAATATCATAAGAGTCAGAAGCTTACCAACTGAGCAATGGCTGACTGACTGAATGAAAGCGTTAGGAAATATCAAAAACATATTAATGTTTACCAGTGAAATCTATAAACTGTCATTTTTCTCGATTTTGGTCAACAGGAACAGTGAGATGGTCAAAGCCTCTGCTCATTGAGTAAGGTCATATTGTCTTCAATTATTCAGCTAAAACATTAAACTAAGCCCTTATATCACTGTCTCACGGTGCGAGTTGACCCACGAGTGACCCCGAGTGAAAGACTCGTGGTTGTGTACGAGACTCCAAGTTTATGATCAAGAGTTTAACCGAGTTCCCATGGGTATGACTAAGTTTGCCGTTTACTTCTCATTTCTGCGATGTTCCAAGTTCCTCCCCGAGTTACCAAGTTTCTCTCCCGAGTTACTCTTGAGCCAACCGTGAATGAAGGCCTGTTTTAAGTATCAAATAGAGGAGCTGGTCAGCATCTCATACAGTAAGTATATTCTGATTCAGTATTGAAAGTTATTCAATTTCAGAACTTAAAAAAACTAGGCAGGATCTCGGCCCCGCACTCGCTGCCATTGTGCAACAAGGAGGCGGTGGCGGCGAAGCAACAGTGTTAAAGAAGACAGCTCCATCCTGCGGCTTTGAGTTAAAGATAGAATTCAGCGCGGCCGCATCTATTGATATGATCTACAAAGGGAAAATGCGCACCGTCCAGTGCCAGAGCTAGGCTGGGATCATTCTCTGCTCTCATCTCTCTCTTTCTGTGTGTGCATTAGCAGGGTGTAAAAAAATTTGAAAACCATGTATCATTTTCCTTCCACTTCACAATTATGCGCCACTTTGTGTTGGTCTATCACATAAAATCCCAATAAAATACATTTACGTTTGTGGTTGTAACGTGACAAAATGTGGAAAAGTTCAAGGGGTATGAATACTTTTGCAAGCCACTGTAGATAGTGTAACACAGCACAGAAACAGGACCCTCAGCTTATAATTCTTTGTCGAACATGATACCAAGCTAGACAATACTCCTCCACCTGCATGTGATCCATATCCCTCCATTCGCTGTATATCTATGTGTTTATCTAAAAGCCTCATAAACACCACAATTGGATTTGATCCCACCACCACCCCTGGCAGCACTTTGAGGAATTTTAAATGCAAATCCCTTTCTCATTTAAAAAGAAAATGTTGCTAACAAGTTAGACTGAGGTAACATAATTAGAATATAATTACTTTTAAAAATTCCACACTTAATTTAACTTAAAACCAAAACCAAATCCAACCCAAAACATGACCTAGCTATGTCCAAAGAGATGCTGCCTGACCAACTGCGTTACTGGAACACTGTGGTTTGCTTGAGATTCCAGCATCTGCAGTTTCTTATTTCTTCTGAGAACCTCCTTCCTGTCTTCACAACATTGTTGACAGGTAATACGAGCCAAACCTCTCCCTCTGTGTATTTATACACTTAAAAGTTCTATGTTGTTTATTTTACATTTTGCGTATTTTTTAACCTACTCAACTGTAAAAAATGTAAAATTTCTGAAGATGATTACTAGTTATCTTCAGTAAAGCATGGCCCAACTTATTAAAGAGAAAAAAAGACAACGTTCTGGGGTTTCTCAACTGGTCAAGCAGCATCTATGGAGAATGGGCAACGTTTCACATCAGGACCTATCTTCAGACTCTAAAGAAGGTTATGAGCCAAAATGTCACCTACCCATGTTCTCCATAGATGCTGCCTGACCCTTTGTGTTACTCCAGCACTATGTAGCTTTTTTGTTGTAAATCAGCATCTACAGTTCCTTGTGCCTAATGGAAATTGTCAAGGCTGTGCAGAAATTCCATCACTAGAAAGTTAAGTACTTTCTGATAACTAATGGCAGACTAGTTGGGATAATATGCTCTCAGTAATTGGGATAAATGAATGTAATGAATTTTCATTTGTCCATGTGGACAAAACAAAATGGAAAATTAATATTGAATCATTTTTCTCTTTGCCAAATGAGTCCTTATACAATGAGGAACTACGAGAGTATACACTTTAACAATGTCAAATTTTAAACTTATCAATTCACCATGATTAACAGACATATTTCAGATGTATATTCAATTGTAAAAACAGCAAATACAGGTAAATGTCAATAGGTCAGGTAGCAACTGCAGAGAGTAACAAGAGCAAATGTCTCAGGTTAATGATTGTTCATCAGACCTGCTGAGTGTTTCAAGAATTTTCTGTTTATATTTCAGATTTCTGATATCCATAGTTTTTATTTTATATTATTCATTTTTGTTAGTTTACTAGTTTAAGCCTACATAATTAGCTTAATGACCATTTTACCGAAGCCAATTAACCTACAAACCCATAACTCTTTGGAGTGTGGGAGGAAACCAGAGCACCCGGAGAAAACCCAGGCGGTCACAGGAAGGATGTACGAACTCCACACAGGCAGCACCCGTAGTCATAATTGAACCAGGGTCTCTGGCGCTGTAACTCTACCTCTGCACCACTGTGCTGCTCAACAGAAGCAGAGGCTGGAAGATGATAAGTGAAAAGGCTGCAGTGTGGTTACAACATTTATGGACTTTTTCTTGCTCTAGGCCCTGTACATTCAATCATGTTCCTTTGCTACCTAAACACCTCAAAGACTGGAATCTACTTCTATCTGTTCAAGCCCATTCTTCCATTGTTTAAAATACTCTTTCATGTTTTCCATGTTTTCCATGTTGTGAGAGAAAATCTCCCCTCTCTGTATGTTTTTCAATGAATTGCTACTTCCTCACATGGGTATATCATAGTGAATGTGCATTTTACTTCGGAGTCACTTTAGAGTACTGTTACTGTGGTAAGTACTTTTAGAGTATTTTAAAGAGTTTTAAAGCTTCAGCTAAGTGGGAAACTTAGCTGGAGTAAAAAGTTCCTTTACTGTGGTGCTGTGCTCTGTGTTTTTGTTACAGGCAGTACCATGGTGAAGATGAGCAGGGGGAGGACAGAACTCCTCCTGTGGTAAGTACTTTTACAGTACTTTTATAGTTTAAAGCTCCAGCTAAGTGGGAAACTTAGCTGGAGTGAAACGTTCCTTTATTGTGGTGCTCTGTGTTTTTTATTACAGGCAGCATCATGGTGAAGATGGGCAGGGGGACGGCAGCTGCAGGTAAAGCATAGGAGAGCCGCGGGAATGCGGTCTGTCAGCGGCTGCCTCGTACCCCTGCACAGTCGCCGACCGGGAGCGGGGCGACTTCAGACTGAGTGCTAAAAAGCACTAAAGCCAACGCCAGTCGGGTGTAAGGCACGGGGAAGTCTCGGAGGCCCTCGGACTCAACTGAGTCGGGCCACAACGAGCCTGTACGGGGCTGGAGATGTTTTAAAATGGTTCTCCCAAATGGAGCACCTCATCCAGAGGTTGCTCCAGAAACGCACACTCCGGGGAGGAGTCGTGTGGGCGGTAGGCTGCAGAAAGGCCATGCCGGCATCACCTGGTAGAGGGCTGCTTAAAGCACCCTCATGCATGAGGTGAGTGCAGAGGGTCAGCTAAGTTCTGACCCCAACTCTGACGGAGACTTGGAAATTAGCGAAAACGGCCGTTGTCAGAGGTCCATTCTCTGGCACCACGATTCGCTCTCCCGTCAGAGTATGGAGTGCCACTGGGAGAAGAGCTGGCCTCCACGATAGGGTCAACTCAGTTCTGACCCGACTCTGACGGAGACTTTGTTGAATAGCGAAGAAGGGCCGTTGTCAGAGGTCCATTCTCTGGCAGCACGATTTGCTGTCCCGTCAGAGTATGGAATGCCACTGTGAAAGCGAAGAAGGCCGTTGTCCCGTCTTTGGCAGTACGATTCGCTGTCCAGTCAGAGTCTGGAATCACCAAGAGACGGGGTAACTGCGAGTTGCTGAAGGTGCCAGCAGTGAACGGGGTGATATGGAGCCAGATGGGCGTGCGTGTGCAGTGCCCAGGAGATGAAGCTGCATAGAATCCTGAAATTACTTGGCTCAGAAATCACGGCGTTCGCGAGAACGGTGGATGGAGGGCATGAGTCGGAGACGCAGCTAGAGGTACTAGGGTTGCTTTGTAGCATCCATTTTTGAGATAAATTGTCTCAGGGAAAGTGCCATTCGGCCCACCATTAATTCCAAGATTGCAGTATTTTTCAAGCCTAGCAACATACAGCCGGCCAACCTACTCTTCGGAGAGGACCTCGCCAAGAGTGTCAAGGACATGGATGATGAGGCAAAGACGGTGGGCTTGATCAAGCCACCGGCAGTCAGTAAGTTTCCAAAAAAGAAAGTACCCCGACAAACGAAGCGGGAACATGGTCAAACATTGGCTTTCCCGCCAAGGAGCCGGGGACAACGTCATCCACCAGGTACCAAGGAGGTAGGTGGGCCTGGTTCTCAGGTGCACATATCAAATGTGACACAACTTAAATCTGGGGTACATTACATCTGTTTCTGGGATGAATGGAAGCAAATTGCCTTAACTCTGTTTATACAGAGTGTTATTCAAAGGTTTCGAATGGATTTCAATCCAAATTGTGATTTGCACATTCAGCATGTTCTTGGGAGAACTATACAGTTTTCATTAACAGAACAGATGGATGATCAGACTGCGCTTGCAAGCTTATGTGATAAAGGTGTAATGGTAAAGTTGGTTCACCAGCCCCATCAATTTGTGTCTAATATTTTCCCATGCCAAAAAAGGATGGGGGATATAGTATAGACATTGTAAGATGGAATTGTCACTGCCAAGCAACTGGGTCAAGAGGATGCTATATGGCGACTATAGACCTTAAAGATGTGCATTACTCAATGTCTGTTTATTTGCAGGATAAGGATATTTGAAATTCACCTGGATGGATCAACTATGGCAACAAACTTGTTAAAACCTATAATAGGCATGCTGAGAGGCCTGGGTCAGGTGCTCATGGCTTATCTCGATGAAATCTTGATTACAGGGGTATCCAAGAGAACAGCTGAAGTAACAGGTGATAGTTGTTAAATCCAATTTTCAAAGATTGGGCATTATTCATCCAGAGGAATCCAAATTAACACCTGACTATTTGGGTCACAATTCATTCAATTAAGTGACTCTGCCCAGGGAAAAATGGTAGAGCTAATTGACAGGTGTATCAAGCTCATTGAGGCATTAAGGATACATTCGGGTCATTAGAATAGACCTATGCAGTTATCAGTAAAGGCTATTTCTGATTTGCAATGGTGGATTCACCATGTGTCCAGAAGTTATAGCAAGGTAATGCTTGACCAGCCTTCCATGATTTTGCAGATGAATGTCAGTGCACTCGGGTGGGGTGTCACGGATACGAGTTTCAGCTGTGGAGGCAGATGGACTGAGCAAGAGGCATCGCTTCTGCAGACATGGGCAATTAACTATTAAGAGGTTTTTATGGATAAGGCTTATTGCTCTAACAAATGTAATCTGCATGTTCAGTTTCAGATTGACAATACTACGCAAGTGGCATATATATTAATCACATCGGTGGAATGAAGTCGGTATTTTGTGACAGATTGGCTAATCAAATTTGGGCCTGGTGCATTGAAAAAGATATTTCAGCTATTTATCTACCAGGTAGATTCTACATAGTAGCAGAAGCCAAGTCACGAAAGTTCCATGACAACATAGATTGGATGTTGAACCAGGAGGTGTTCAATAATATAGTACTTATATATGAATGCCAGATATCAATTTGTTTTGCATCAATGTTCAACCATCAGCAGCCTAAATAGGTTTCATGGGAACCAGACCAGGTGGCAGTTACAATTGATACTTTGACATTACATTGGGGTGGTATGTTTTATATATTTTCCTACCATTTTGCCTAATAGGTCGGAGTCTGCAAAAAAAAAAGCAGGATGCCGCTTTGGGGGTGCTTGTAATACCTAATTGGCTGAATCAAGCATGGTTCCCTTTGATGTTACAGTTAGGGATCCAACCTCTTTTTGGTGGTTCCCAAGCGTAGGAATTGACTGGAGCATCCGCTAACACGGAAAAGTCATCTGTTATGTCATAGTATTGACTTGTTAATTTGCAGGTTTTAAGAAGGCCATACCTGGAGCAAGGACTGTCTGGGTGAACGGTGGACATGCTCACTGTAGCCTGGAGAAAGAGTACTCAAAAGGGGTATATTACTTATGTAAAAAAATGGGAGCAATATTGTGTACAAAATAATATTGACTATATTACTGCAGGTATTGTGGATATTTTAGAGTTCCTGTTGACACACTACGATGATGAGGGGCTCAGTTATAGCACCATTAATACAGCTTTAAGTGCTTTGTCCTCATATGGTTTTGATGGGGTCAGGAAAGATCCTATTGGGTATCATCACAACATAGCTGGATTGATGAAAGGAATTTCAACTCTAAACCTCCTAAACCCAGGTATATGACGATCTGGGATGCAAGTGTGGTCCTCAAGATGCTTCGACAGTAGGTTCCTGTCATGTCTCTGAATTTGCCAAACTAATCATGAAAGTGGTTATGCTCATGGCGTTGGTTCAGCATAGCAAGTGCAGAGTTTGCAAAAGCTTCTGCTAGACAGGATGGAAGTTGCTGAAGAGAATGTTATGTTATATATTTGCGTTCTGCTCAAAAGGAGCAGGCCAGGTGTCACAGGTTTGTTAAAATTGTGTTTCAGCATAACCTACTGATCCATGTTTATGTGTAATGGCACATTTAATTTCATTATATTGAAGCTACAAAGACCTTAAGAAATGTGGAAACAGCATTGTTTATCAGTTACATGTAGCCACACAGGAAAATGTCAGTGCAGACTATCTCAAGGTGGTTTAAAGCAAATGTTGATTCAGGCAGGTATTAACACTGAAATGTATATATCCTTTTCCACTAGTGCAGCAGCAACGTCGTCGGCTAGGGCGATGCATGTTCACATCGGCCATATTTTTACAGGTGCCGGGAGGTCAAATGAATTGTTTTTTAAAAAATTTACCTTCGGCCGATTGCCGATCGGCGAGAGGCTGTTTGTAAATTCAGTATTAAGTCCTGTTTAGGTTCCCCTGGGTTAGAGGGGCTGCTGTTTGTTTTGATTATTCAAATCAATTGTTATTGCATGATATTAAAATTTCATGTTTAACGCATTATTGATTGTTTCTCATCGAAAGTCAATCAATTCAGTGAGAAGCTGGGATTTGGATCTGCGGCATAAAATCAGAGCTTTGAACTCTTCACGGAGTCACTAAAGTGACTCCGAAGTAAAATAGTAAGATTAAACGAGAACTTACCAGTTTGAAGTTTGATCATTATTTTATGTTACGTTGGTGATTACGTGCCCACCACGCCCAACCCTCTCTCATAAAAAAGGTCATATGGTAGTTCTCATGTTGCTCATCTTAATATGTTACTTCAAATGTTGTGTTATCTGTGATTTCATACCGCTGCTTTGAAGATTGACGCGCATGCGCCCTGACGGGTCTTCTTCACGTAATCACCAACGTAACTCCTCATAAAATAACGATCAAACTTCAAACTGGTAAGTTCTCGTTTAATCTTACTATTATACTGTCTCTAAGTGCTCAATGTAATTCCTACAGTGGGGACACCAGGTATGTCAATGTCAATGTCAATGGTAAAGTTTTATTTATGCTTATCATTAATTCATAGCTTTAAATTCCATATCTCTTGATGAAGCTGGAAATCCACCAGTATATTTGCTGCCTTAAAAACACAGGAGTCTTGACTTTGATTTCTATAAACTTCTAGCTTCAATCTAAGGTAGACCCAAAATGCTGGAGTAACTCAGGCAGCATCAGTGGAGAGAAGGAATGTTTTGGGCCGAGACCCTTCTTCAGACTGATGTCAGGGGAGTGGGTGGGACAGAGATAGAATGTAGTCAGAGACAGTCAAGGGCCTGTCCCACTTGGCAATTTTTTCTGCGACTGCCAGCGTCATATCTGTGTCGCCAAAAGATTTAGAACATTTCTAAATCCAGCGGCGACAAAAAAAATGTTGCGACACTTGAAAAAACACAGCGCGTCATACGTTATCACGCCGCGTCATGCCGCAAATTTTTCGGTGACCTGATACGTCAGTCAATGATGCCGGCAGTCGGCGTAAAAATCGCCAAGTGGGACAGGCACTTGCTCGGACTACATTCTATCTCTGTCCCGCCCACTCCCCCTGACATCAGTCTGAAGAAGGGTCTTGACCTGAAACATCACCCATTCCTTCTCTCCAGAGATGCTGCCTGTCCCGTTGAGTTACTCAAGTATTTTGTGTCTACCATCGATTTAAACCAGCATCGGCAGTTCTTTCCTACACATTTTGTCTAGCTTCAATCTGTTTTATTCTTGGAAGCTAGCCTTCTGTTTACTTTCATTCTATTGGTATGAATATGTATCACCTCACTCTCGCTGGGAAATTGATTTTCTTCAGCTTATTTTTTTAAATATTCTACCATATGGATGTCTCCTCCTGCAGCGTTTCTTTCTGTGTCTTAAGGAATTAATTTCACTCCCTATTCAATTATCTTAAACAAACTTAAACACTATTCCACTTGTCTGCATCATTATTATTTTTCTACTCAGTCTTGAAGGCTCAAGGGCCAATTTGGTATCTGCAAATGGGCCAAGAAGTGTCTGAATGGGTGCCAAATGGGTCATTTGTGAGGTGATATTCTGCTTTTGCAGTTTTTGCTAAAGAATGGACTTGAAGTTCTCAGCAAAATGCTGAATGCTCCTTTTGTACTTTGAGCAGCCATGTGCCAGAGATTCCCAGGAGTCATTAGAAATGCTGCATTTTAATGGAACTTTGAGCTCTCTCCTTTTCCTCTGCCAACCTCCGTTTTCCTGGGGTAGGTTTTGGAATAATTGAAGATAGAGACAAAATGCTGGAGTAGTCCAGTGGGTCAGGTAGCATCTCTGGAGAGAAGGAATGGGTGATGTTTCTGGGCGAGACCTTTCTTCAGGGATAATTGGACAAGTACAAACAAAATTTGTCATAGCACATGGTTAAAGTGATTATTACATTGCACAAACTTGCAGATAAAAGGCCAGGTTGTGGCATAGGGCAGCTATGCCCAGCTATCCTATCACGAGATCTAGCATCATAAAGTTTTCAACCATCAACATCCCTCAGGTCACCATTGATAAGAAGCTCAATGGAACCACTCCACAAATATTGCTGAGGAATGGTACAAAGTGCGAGAGTGACTCAACGGGTCAGCCAGCATTTCTAGAGAACTTGGTACATTGCGGGACTGACCTACTGAGTTACTCCAGCACTTCGATCGTTCTTTTTGTAAATCAGCATTTGCAATTCCATGTGTCTACATAAATATTGTATCTACGAGAGCAGATCAGAGGCTGGGTATCTGAACTCCTACAGCCTTTCCACCATCTTCGAGGCATACGTCATGGGCATACTCTCCACATGCTGATTACATGCAGCTCCAGCACCAGTCTAGAACATAGAACTTAGAACAGAAGAGAACAGGAGCCCTTCAGCCCACAATGTCTGTTGACCAGGTTGCCAATTCAAACTGCACATTTGTCCACAGATGGTCAATATGTCTGCATTCCCCCTATCTATTCATTACATGTCCAAGTGCCTCGTAAATGTTGCAATTATATCTGCCACTGCATTCCAGACACTTACCACTCTGTGTAATAAAAAAAATCATTGCCTCATTAAGATAGACACAAAACTACGGAGGGTGAGGGCCCCGGCCACGGGTAAACAAGGGGGGAGGACTGTCTGAACTGTATTGCCTTCCATCACAGTGAAGAATGCTGTGGTGGATGTCTGTGTTGAATTATGTTGTGCATTATGTCCTTTTTAATTGTAACGCTGCATGGTAAATTACATTTCACTGCATATGGCAAATAAATTTGAACTTGAACTTGAAAAACCTGGAGTCAGGCAGTATCTCTGGAGAAAAGGAATGGCCGACGTTTCAGGTCGTGACCCTTCTTCAGACTTCCCACACATTGCCTCATTAATCTCCATTAAACTTCTTCCCTCATGCCCCCCCCCCCCCCCACACCACCCAATCATCTTAAAGCTATGCTCTCTGGTATTTTATATCTGCACTTGTGGAAAAAGACTGACTACTTACTTTATCTGTGCCTCTCATATCTATATACGTTTAAAACTCTGTGTGTGTGGGTGTATGTCATTCGGCATTTTGCCTTTGAATTTTGCCTTTGATTCGTTACTCTGCGAAAATCAGACGCAAAAACGCCGAGATTTTTACCATTTCGCTAGCGATTTCACTTTTACATTCGCTGATCTACTCCTCTTTAAATTTAGTCATTTTTCTGTACACATTTTTAATAAAATCCTTCACCCCACCCCACTCACTCATTTTTCGCCTCCCACTGGTCACCTTCCCATCGTGTGCCCCGCGCGACTGGCTGTTGCCGCCCGGCTCTCCTCCATGTCTCCCACCCCCCCCCCGGCCCGGCTCTGTCACGCTGGCGGAAGCCAAAGATTGGCTGGTTCCCCCGCTGCTTTTCGCCGTCCTCGCTGGCGGCCCGCAGGCTCACTTGGGATCAAAGATCCTATAGCGGAGCTATAGGATCTTTGCTCGGGATCACGCCCTCACGCCCACTCCACCTCTCCCCCTCCCTTCCCACCCTCCCTCTCCTCCCCTCCACCCCCCTCTCCCTCGGTCTCTTGCCCCTCTCTCTGTCTCTTCCCCTCTCTCTCTGTCTCTGCCCCTTCTCTTTCTGCCCTCACTCTCTACCCCCCTCTCTAGAATCGCCTGTGAGTTGGGGGCTATGCGTCAGTAGATAGGGCCATTATGGGGTAAAAGGAGGAAATTAATAATATTAAAATAATATCAAGGGGGTAGTTAGTGTGCGTGCGGGGGGGGGGGGTAGTTAGTGTGTGTTTCGCCGCATGCTGCCCCCCCCCCTCCCCACAACCGCACATTGGGGGAACATTCTATCAGATCACCCCCCAAGCCTCCAATGCTCCAGAGAAAACAATTCAAGTTTGTATTATGTATTCTCTCCAAATATTCTCCAGTCCAGACAACATACCCTCCTGAGATGCAGTAGCAAACCTCCCTGCAAAGATATTGGTGTCTCTCCAGTTTAGTGCAACCGGTCCTTCTTGTGCAGGTCCCACTGTCTGGAAGAGAGGCCAATGATCCATGTATCTGAAGTCCTCAGTCCTGCACCAGCTCTTTAGCCTCACACATTTCCTTCAAACTCTCCCCTTCTTAACTTAAACTTATCCCCTCTTGTTTTTGCCACTTCCCTCCGGGAAAATGGTTCTAACTATCTACCATATCTATACCTCTCATAATTGTATATACTTCTATCATCTCCTCTCAATCTCTGAAGGTCCAGAGAAAACAATCCATGTTTGTCCAATCTCTCCTCAAAGCTAATATCCTCTAATCCTCATAAACCTCTTCTATACCCTCTCTAAAGCATCCACATCCTTCCAAAAATAGGGTGACCAGAACTGCACACAATATATCAATAAGGACTCGATATATACGGTTATTTAAGCTGATCTGTGTTTTGTTTTGCAACAATCCTCTAAGAGAACCAGGTAAAAGGACATTGCCAAATTCTAAAGTGATGCAGTGATTTCACACTTATTTAGAAGCAAACATTTTCCTGAACACTTGTTAAACTGATAGCAACTGATTTTCCAAATTAGGTCTGCTTTTCTTTTAATAGGTGCTACATGGACCATTGCTCAGACTCCTGGCAGAGAGCCATACTCAACAGCACTGTGAAATATTTGTTCTGAGAGTTGTGAAAATATTCTTCATCATTTCCATTGGTATGCAAGATGTTTTTGGACATGGCACTTTCTCTCTTTAATGTATAACTAAATCACCTAGAATTTAACACCAAGGTTTATTGGATTTAGATTCTTTGAACTTAATTACTTTTTTTAAAATGTTGTCTTTGGATTGCTATAAGCTGTTGTTATCTTTCTCCCACTGTTTCTGTGATCTTTTCAACCTGACTATTTTAATTTGCCTCTTCATATAATTGTATTCCCATTCCAGCTCCTCTCTTTTCTTCATTCTAAAAGAATATGACAGGGTAATTAAGAAAATGTAGTCAATGACTAGAGAATTGAAACAGCTGAATCAGGAGGTGAAGAAAGTACCCGTAGGAGAAAAGGTGTTGAGGTACAGATATAGTTGAACAAGGCCATAGAGATGGAACTAGGCAGTCTTGCTATTGAAAAGGGAGCAGGAGCTTAACGACAGTTTTGCCTGCAGCAGCTCAGTGAAGTGCAGCATTGTCTTATTTAGATAAAAAGAAAAACAGAGAATCCTGAAATTGAAATTAAGAGGAAAAGCTCAGTGGCAGATCACAAGGGCAATCGTGTAAGTGTTCCTTGGCTTAAATTGAAGATTGGATGTCATCCACAGATGGCTAATGAGAAGTGGCTGGGCTATTGGGAACAATTGTTTAGGTTTAAGTTTAATATTGACAGTGAGGTACAGTGAAAGGCTTTGTTTTGCATGCTATCTAATTTAAATCAGATAATATTATACATAAAGACAATCAAGCGAAACTCAAATACCATAGGGTAAAGTGAAGGGAAAGATACTGGGTGCAGAATATATTTCTCAGCATAACAGCGTAACAGTATCAGAGACAAAATTCAATTTCATAGAGAAGTAAAGCTGGATGTCATGAATGCACCTCAAGAAAATACACTCCTGTGTGTGATGTCACGAAAGAGCAATATGGGTCAAGGGGAGATTCATGGAAATAGTGGAGGTTTTAGAGTTGTTATTGTCATCAATCTACACATGTTTTGAAAATATTAAAATGCTGTTTTCAAATCCTAGATAACTCATGAAGTAATAACACATCCTTTGCAAACTAAATATATGAATTAAAACTTAATTGACAGATTTTCCCCAGCCTATAACCTCCACCATGTAGTGGGAGATTACCGTGACACACAGGGAGCATCACCTCTTCCAATTTTCCTTTCATAGCATACAATAGGAACAGCCTTTTGTTATGTTTCTATTATTGTTTTTTTTATAGTTATATTATAGTTATGAACTTTTTTTTTTGTTTGAATATTATGTTATCAATTAAGTACTGTGTTTAAGAATTGTTATGCTGCTGTAATACAAATTTGATTGTTCTGTTTCAGTACATATGACAATTCTTCTTCTTATCGAGTCCAAACACAAGATTAGTTGTTCAGCCAGAGCTGAACACACTTCTTGGCATCTGCATACAATAGTGTCTGTCTTGCGCTTCTTGTGCGTGGTGGTGGAAAGATGGGTGAAAACAGGGCCGCGACGTGAACGCTCTTTCCTTGACCCCATGTGACAATTAAACACTCTCGGCTCCTCAATAGCTTAACTTGGAAATATATTGTCAATCTTTCAGTATTCCTGGGGAAGAGTCTTGAACCCTCCTCAACAGGATTGATGAGCACCTTCAAAAGATGTAAGAGGAGGAATGGGTTGTGCAGGATCATGACATAGATAGATAGATAGATAGATAAACATTTATTGTCACATACACCAATTGGTGTAGTGAAATTTGACTTGCCATGCAGCACACAAATAAAGATAACACCAAAGAATTTAACAATAACATAAAAACATCCCCCCACAATGGTTCCCACTGTGGGGGAAGGCAGCAAAGTCCAGTCCCATCCCCAGTTCACCCACAGTCGGGGCCTATTGAGGCCTCTGCAGTCGCCGATATGGCAGCCCGATGCCTCAGGCCCTCTCGCCGGATGATGGAGCTCTGGCGTCGGGTGAACACTCTCAGCGGCCCGGAGTGTCTGGAGCGGCCGCTACCTCCCAGGAGACCACGGCTCCCGAAGTCCACGAGCCGCGCTGGTCGGAGCTCCGATCTGGTGACCTCGTCGTGAGATCCCAGGCTCCGCGGTGTTTAGGGTTCAGCGCCGCCCGCGGCTGGAAGCTCCACAGACCGCTGACCTCAGACCACAGACCGCAGCTCCGCGATGTTGGTGCCGGCTGTCACAGCACTCCGGAGCTTGCTGCACGGCGACCCGGGTAAGGCATCGCCCGCTCCGCGATGGTGCTTCAGCGCTGTGCCGAAGCTGAAGTCCTGGCCGGTCCCGGCAGGAAAACGCCGCTCCAGTCTGCCCGTAGGCCGCGAGGAAGGGGCGAAGATACGGCTCGGAGAAAAGCCGCAACTCCGACCATTGGTCAGTCATTAAACAAAACCATGGGTGATCTTCCTCCTACTATCGGTTCCTACCCAATTCCAGAAATGTACATCAATCTTAGCCCTGAGTGAACGTAACCAGGGAGTACACAGCCTTCCAGCGGAATAGATCCAAACAATAACAACCTCTAGGTAAAGAATGCCTTGCTGATTTTGGTCCTAAATGTAATTCGAGTTTCACTGTACCTTAATTGGTACATGTGACAATAAACTCTCTTGACTAGACTTGACCTTTGAACCTTTGAATCTTCGAATGTGTAATCCCTCATTTTGTTACAATGCTCCCTCAATCATAAACTAACAGAACCATTTACTGATGCTTCACCTTATGAATCCTATTTAGAATCTCATGGTTCAATAAGATCAACTCACATGCTTTTGAAAATCAAGAAACCACTGCATTAGGACAGATAAATTGCTCCAGGCGCCTATCAAATAATAACATATTATTTTCTATTCTTCCTGCTAAAGAGAATGATTTTACTTTGACTCCATTTATTTCTTTACTTTCTTTTCTGTCTTTCTTTTTTCTTGCCCACACACCTAATGTAACTAATAAAAAATCTTTGAATAGAATTGTTAACCTTGTTTCTCATTTTACAGATTCTTTTATAACTTAAAACAGATGTTTTTGTAATTTCACCATATCCCTTTTCAACCTCTAAGTTCCTGGCATACTTTAGTTTTGAATATAGATGCCTCATACTCATCCACCTCACCTAAGTCTTGATTGTAAACGGCTGAGGCCCAAGCACTGTTCCTTGTGGTACTCCAGTGGATCAAGTTCAGTAATCTTCAAATGCCCAACGTTTTCCTGCTCTGTTCTTTGGCCATGAACAATATGAACACGTAATGGTTTACAAAGTGGCTTACAATCACCTTTCAAGAGCAATTACTGATGGGTAATAATCATTAGCTTTGCCAGTAATGCTCACATTCCATGATAAACTTTAATGGGTGCAACATCCAATATCATTAAGTAGATGAATGACTGTCATCTTAGCACATTCTTGAGATTGTGCAAGTCTAATGAAGAAATTATATAATCAGATCAGAGCACCATTGTTTTAGAAGAGATGATAGATCTTTTTCTCTTAATTAATGTTAATCGCCAGGGGTGCCGAACGATTGCCAGCCCCGCCAACGGTGTGTTTTTTCGTCTTTAAAACTTTTTTTTAGTGTGTGTTAAATGTCTGTGTAAATGTTCTCCGGTTTGTTTTATGTGGGGGCAGTGGGAGGGGGTTGGGGAAAACTTTTTTTTCAGTTTCTTACCTTGCAGGAGATGCGATTATTTTCCGGATCACATCTCCGGTCGCTCTGCAGCCTACCATCGATGGAGCTGGACTGACGAGTACCACTGCGGGACTTAACATTGAAGTCAATCCTTTGCCTGGGATCGCTCCAACCGTGGCCTACGGACTTGACATCGGGGGCTCGCAGTCTCATGAGAGGCTAGTCGGGACATCCAACGACACAGAGGTTCGACCAGCCCTGACGGGGGGTTTGATCATCCCCCCGATGCAGGAGCTGATCGCCCAATGCGGAGGGCCCAAACACCGCCGACTATGGGAGTCAAGATCGTCCTGTCAACGGAGGGCTCGAGGTCCCCAACCGCGGGAGAGCAAAGGGAAGAGATTTGAACTTTTTTTCGCCTTCCATCACATTGAGGAATGTGGAGGAGTCATTGTGGTGGATGTTTATGTTAAAATGTATTTTGTGTGTTCCGTTGCTTTTTCTTTGTATGACTGACTTGGCAAATTAAATTCCTCGTATGTTGCAAAACATACTTGGCTAATAAAGTATTATTGCGATTGTGATATGAAGGAATCATGCACAGAATATCAAAAGGCCAATACCTATTCCTCGTCCCTAGTTACCCTTCAGATTATAACAGAGAACCAATGCTGAATACTTCCATGATTTCCTCTGTCTCCTTTGTGGCAGAACTCCGATGTGCCACCACTGTGTTACTACCAGGTGTGCTTCTGTTTTGTTAAAGACAGCTCTGAGGATGGTGATGCAGGAGTCTAAGGTGTGGGTTGTCAGTACGAATTTGTCAGTAAGACAGCGTCAGTCTAGATTAGTCTATGAGATAGCCCAACAAAGTGAACTTGGAGCCATGACAAAAACTTAGTCTTCAGCATGGATTTTATACACAGCTATTTTCATGAAAACTTTCACCAAATGTGAAAGTCACATTACAGTGATATCTGGTGAACTTTTGCATTTAGATGATAAACGGTGTCAGCGGTTTATGGGGAGAAGGCAGGAGAATGGGGTTAGGAGAGATAGATCAGCCATGATTGAATGGCGGAATAGACTTGATGAGCCGAATGGTCTACTACTGCTCATATCGTTTATAAACTTCAAATCTCAGATTCCAGGCAATGTTTGAGCATTTGAAATCAGATTTATTAAGAACAATGGAAGTATTAGCATTTTCACACTGCATTCAGGCCACAAAGGAAAACAGTTCACCACTAAACTATGTTTTGCAGCACCTGAGTTGTTAACCTCTTTCATTTTAGCCACTATAATATAGATCAGAAATAGTAAGATTAAACGAGAACTTACCAGTGAAGTTTGATCTTTATTTTATGAGGAGTTACGTTGGTGATTACGTGAAGAAGACCCGTCAGGGCGCATGCTCGTCAATCTTCAAAGCAGCGGTATGAAATCACAGAAACACAATAATTGAAGTAACATATTAAGATGAGCAACATGAGAACTACCATATGACCTTTTTTATGAGAGAGGGTTGGGCGTGGCGGGCACGTAATCACCAACGTAACTCCTCATAAAATAAAGATCAAACTTCAAACTGGTAAGTTCTCGTTTAATCTTACTATTTTACTTCTGAGTCACGTGAGTGATTACGTGAAGATTTCAAAGCTCTGTGATTTTATGCCGCAGATCCAAATCCTGGCCTCACTGCATTGATTGACTTTCGATGAGAAACAATCAATAATGAGTTAAACATGAAATGGTAATATCATGCAGTAACAATTGATTTGAATAATCAAAACAAACAGTAACCCGTCTATCCCAGGGGAACTAAACAGGACTTAATACTGAATTTGCAAACAGCCTCTCTCCGATCGACGATCAGCCGATGGTCAAATAAAAATAAATTTTAAAAAAGTGCCATTACACATAACCATGGATCAGTTAGTTATGCTGAAACACAATATTAACAACCCTGTGACACCTGGCCTGCTCTGCTTAAACAGGACGCAATTATATAACATAACATTCTCGTCAGCAACTTCCATCCTGTCTAGCAGAAAGTTTTCAAAATCTGCACTTGCTATGCTGAACCAATGCCAAGAGCATAACCACTTTCATGATTAGTTTGGCAAATTCAGAGAGATGCCAGGAACCTACTGTCGAAACATCTTGAGGACCTCACTTACATCCCAGATCGCCATATACCTGGGTTTAGGAGGTTTACAGTTGAAATTCCTTTCATCAATCCAGCTATGATATGATGAAACTCAATAGGATCTTTCCTGACCCCATCAAAACCATACGATGACAAAGCACTTAAAGCTGTATTAATGGTGCTATAACTGAGCCCCTCATCACCATAGAGTGTCAACAGGAACTCTAGAATATCCACAATACCTGTAGTATTATAGTCAATATTATTTTGTACACAATATTGCTCCCATTTTTTCCGTAAGTAATATACCCCTTTTGAGTACTCTTTCTCCAGGCTACAGTGAGCATGTCCACCATAAACCCAGACAGTCCTTGCACCAGGTATGGCCTTCTTAAAACCTGCAAATTAACAAGTCAATACAATCACATGTATTAACTTGTTACTTTCCCGTGTTAGCGGATGCTCCAGTCAATTCCTACGCTTGGGAACCACCAAAAAGAGGTTGGATCCCTAACTGTAACATCAAAGGAAAACCATGCTTGATTCGGCCAATTAGGTATTACAAGCACCCCCAAAGCGGCATCCTGCTTGATTTCTTGCAGACTCCGACCTATTAGGCAAAATGGTAGGAAAATATATAAAACATACCACCTCAATATCAAAGTATTAATTGCAACTGCCACCTGGTCTGGTTCCCATGAAATCTATTTAGGCATCTGATGGTTGACCTTGATGCAAAACAAATCGATATCTGGCATTCATATACAAATACTATATTATTGAACACCTCCTTGTTGAACATTCAATCTATGTTGTCATGGAACTTTCGTGACTTGGCGTCTGCTACTATGTAGAATCTACCTGGTAGATAAATAGCTGAAATATCTTTTCCAATGCACCAGGCCCAAATTTGATTAGCCAATCTGTCCCAAAATACTGACTTGATTCCACCGATGTGATTAATATATATGCCACTTGCGTAGTATTGTCAATCTGAAACTGAACATGCAGATTACATTTGTTAGAGCAATAAGCCTTGTCCATAAAAACCTCTTAATAGTTAATTGCCCATGTCTGCAGAAATGATGCCTCTTGCTCAGTCCATCTGCCTCCACAGCTTAAACTCGTATCCGTGACACCCCACCCGAGTGCACTGACATTCATCTGCAAAATCATGGAAGGCTGGTCAAGCATTACCTTGCTATAACTCCTGGACACATGGTGAATCCACCATTGCAAACCAGAATAGTCTTTACTGATAACTGCATAGGTCTATTATAATGACCCGAATGTATCCTTGATGCCTTAATTAGCTTGATACAGCTGTCAATTAGCTCTACCCTTTTTCCCTGGGCAGACCACTAATTGAATCAATTGTGACCCAAATAGTCAGGTGTTAATTTGGATTTCTTTGGATGGATCAGCAATCGGCGACTGAGCAGCAATTTTAGAGGCAAACGCCCACTGCTTACCCTCATGCATTCAGCATGGGATCCCGGCACATAGCCATGTTTGGATTCCTGTTTGGAGTTAATCCATACTAACTTTTAGAGTGGGACTTATCGAAGCTGAAGCAGGTATCACCATCCATCTCCACCATTTGCTTGTACATGCCTCTGTACCAAGCATGTTGTTCGACTCCATTCCCCACAATCTTATCACATATGTGTGTGTGGCTCCATCTTCATCCACTTTACATCCACGTGGGAGGACTTATGCAACCTGCAACAGGAGCTACCCCAGGCCTGTGTGCATGTATTTTTGCACCATCTCGACCACTACGGAGAAACCGAGTGGGAGTAATGGCAGCCCTGCAAACAGGTGTTGCTTCAGGCCCATGTGCATACTCCTGTAGCACTCTCTCGACCACTCGGCCATTTGAGTGGGAGAAATTTTGGCAACCCTTTATTAGGCATCACCTTAGGCATGTGTGCATGTATTTTAGCACTATCTCGACCACTGTGGTGCACCAAGTGGGAGGAATGGCAACCCTACAAACAGGTGTTGCTTCAGGCACATGTGCATCCTCCTGTAGCACTCTCTCGACCACTCCGACCTTGAGTGGGGGGACTTTTGCAACCCTTTACTAGGTGTTGCTGCCTGACATGCCTTACGATGGAGCGTTCTTGAATTGCAACAAGACGCAATGTTGTCTGACATTGATACCCCTGGCTTTGCACTCACTCTGAGTTGGGGTTATCAGGTCGCTGCCTTCAGCAGCCCCCAGAACTAGCCATGCAATTCGATACTCTGTTGGTATCCTCCTTCCCCAAACAGGCTGCACGTGCTAGCGACTCCAAATCGTGCTCCTTCCCGATGCCAACGCCGTCTATAAGGAAGAATTGGAGCGCCTCTGGCCACCGTACATCAGACATAGTGGGAAATGCTGGAACAAACTTAACAATTATTTGTCATAGCCAAAGACATTTATGTGAATGAAGACGCCCATCCCAGTTAAACCTGGGATTACTTTTAATATGAGTTATCCGGCGTCTTGGGGAAGAAACCGTGCACAGTCCCTTTAATGAGCAGCAATTACTATGACGCCACCTGGTGTAACTCCCACAGGTGACCGATAATACAGCTCTACAAGGCTTATCTCATTATAATAGTCACAATGTGACCAAGTGGTAACTATAATGTCTACCCTTTTGAACGCTTCTCAAAATAGCGTTCGTCTTTAATTTGGAGGGCAACCTGAAACCTCCTCAGAA
>CM075977.1:184430982-184708078 GCA_038087875.1 Malacoraja senta
CTCAGAATTAGCAGAAAATGCTACTTTTTCACCTCGACACATAAGGGTGATAAACCACTAACCTCTCTACCTGAGTTGGGGTTGGAGTCAGCCACACATTGATCCTTTGTACTCCTCTCCACTGAGGAATTGATAAGCAGCCTGAGCCTTACTCCTCTCCACTGAGGACATACATATATAACAGAGGGGACCCTCCTGGCCAGCCTCCACATATTTCAAACTCATATGGGCTGCCAAAGTCGGGTCCTTCCTCAATGAGCCGGGTAGTAACCCCAACGACCACGCTCAGTCTGCACCCCCCTCCGGAGTCGCTGACCTTACTGTCAGCGACTCTCACAAGAAGTCCGACGGCCACCGGCTCCTCAATTTACCGCGGACCGTAGCCGGTATCCCCGCGGTCTAGAGAACCCCGCAGCCCTTATTTAAAACATTTCTCTGGAGTCGCTGACCTGCCTGTCAGCGACTCGAAATAACAAGCCCAAAAGCCACCTCTATCGTGACCGTAGCTTGCTTCAACCCGCGGTCTATAAAAAAACCCGCGGCCCGAATTAAACCTCGGGAGTCGCAGACCGTTCTGTCCACGACTCAACCAGCAAAACCCATCGGCAGCCTGCTACCGCACTCCCGCGGTCCGAAGCCGACATCCCCGCGGTCCACAATTTCTCCGCGGTCCACTGGGTTTTGCTGAATTTTTCCATGTCCAGCAGGAACCTGGGAAAATGATTCCTGCAATGGATAACCTGAAAAGTAAGTTTAAACTTACCTGCAGGATTTTTTTAACTTACCGCTGGAGAACTGTGTTCCTCCCAGCCTGTCTGCGCCAATGCGACCGACGTAATGGCGCACATGCGCCCTGACGGGTCTTCTTCACGTAGTCACTCACGTTACTCCAAAGTAAAATAGATGTGCAACACCAATTCTATCTTTCTCATAGCAAATGCTATAATTCACTTGTGAGCTATTAGTTTGGACCTTTAGTGGGATAGAACCATATCCCAGAGGTGCTCATAATGCTTCCATATCAAGCCATGCCTGGGCTCAGCATAAAGGTGAAACAGCAAGATCGATGAACTTGGCACACAGCTTGCTGTGTAGAGTCCTTGTACAGCAATCACCTACAAGATTACCATTGATTATATCTGCTGTTATGAATTTTTTCTGCTGTTGCAGGTACCTCTGGCTCAAGAAGCGTGTGATGATAAGCAGAAAGGAACCATCCCGTTTTACTTTCTGAAGCACAACAGGGCGGTAAAACCCATCACTGATGTATGTATCACACAATATTCTCTTGCAGAGAACAATTCTGTGCATCTATTCTTAGCACAGTACTGAAGGTCGGAGAATTCCATTAGATTGAGCAATCTTAACAATTTTGCAAGTGATGTCGCAATAAAGCAGCAACCCAAACCTATCCTTTCACTTGATGACAATAGGACAATTGTGAATGTGATTCATTCTTTTTTTTTATTAAGCTGCTAGATTGGTGTCTGGGCTGTGAAGGTTGTGAGGTGATGAAAGGTTGGGTAAGATGGGCCTATGTTCTACAAAGTTTATAGGAATGAGAGGTGCACTCATTGGGCAGATTACACTGAAGTCGCTCCAACTGGTTATTAGGGAACCACTGGCTTATTGTGCTGCATGAATTTGTTGCTTTCAGCACCTGCCTGCTGCAGTGCGAAGATTAGAAGCATTGTGTGCTCACTTCCCTTCCTCACTTAGACTCACTGTAACGTCTGAACTGATGGGCAAAATATATTTCAAAACTGGCTTGATTTTTACAATTGAAATTAGAACAAAAATTAATGGAGATTTTCAACAGGTCAGGTGGCTTATTTGACAAGTAAAACTGCATTAATGTTGTCAGGCCTTTGATAATTCATTGAAGCTGAATTGTTAAATCTATTTTCTCCATGGATGCTGACTAACCTGCAGGCATTTCCAGCAGTTACATTTATTGATAGGTTTTTGATCAGCAATCCTCACTGTGATGGAAGGCAAAAATGTCCAATCTTCTGCCTTTTTATTCTCCCATCCGTCGGGGTGATCGAAGCTCCCACAGTCATCAGTAGAAGCTCCCGCATCAGGGCGATCGAAGCTCCCGCGTCGGGGCGATCAAAGCTCCCGCGTCGGGGTGATCGAAGCTCCTGCGGCTTGGAGTTCCTGAAATCGGTCTCTGACCAGAGACGAGAGCTCCGTGATGTTAAAGTCCGCAGGTACCCACGGTAGAGCTCCGAGGTCGATCCCTGGCAAAGGGGTCGCGGGCTCCGCGATGATAAGTCTGCAAACACCCGGGGTGGAGGTCTCAAAATCGATTTCCAGCAAAGGCCGCCAACTTCTCAATGTTAGGCGCAGTGAGGACGGAAATCGGATATGGAAAAAAATTGCATCTCCATCGAGGTAAGAGATTAGAAAAAGTTTCCCCCTCCCCCACCCCCCACATAAAACAAGCTAAAGAACACTGAAAACATACATTTAACAAATACTATTATAACACAAGAAGGAACAGACTGACTATTGGCGAGGCAGCCATTGCTGGTGCCACCCGCCAGCAAATATATAGCTCTGAGTTTCCTGCTATTTTCCAGTTCACACATGTTGCAAAATATGTTGGAAAATAAACTTGCCGATTGCTTTTTTTCTTTATAAATTTAGCTTTGCTACTGTCCCAAGAGGATGGGGACTGGACTTTGTGCCTTCCCCCACAGTGGGAACCACTGTGGGGGATGTTTTTGTGTTTTGGTGGTGAACTTCTTTTTGAATACTATGTTGTATTTTTATTAGTGTGCTGCAAGGACATCTGAATTTCCCCTGAATAAGGGGATTAAAAAAGTCTAATCTAAAATCTAAATATGCTGAAAAATGTGCCTCACAGTAAAAAAAACCTGTGGAATTTAACAGAACTCTTCCAAAAAGTTTCCAACAATTTTTTTTAATGGAATTAGATGACCATGGATGAATTGTAGGTATGAAATTGCATTTGTGCCACCATTCCCGAAGTAATTAAGACAAACGGCACTGCTCACACACACTGTACGATCTGCTTGTGGAGATCGCAAACAGGGTGGAATATAGATTTGGTGACCTCAGTGGTTTCACCATGGCTGCCAGAATGATATACTGCAGGACATGCACAGAAAAAATATACAACATCAATCATTACAGTGCTGCCTTGGAGAATGAAAAACATGTACATCACTGATCAGGGATCAATTGTGCCCACAGTATTTAAATTAATTATGCCAAACACCAATACATTCTGTGTACCACAACCATTTGGATCTCAGTCCCTTTCAAAAAGCACATGCAAGGACATGTAAGAAGGCATGAATTTACTAAATTTACTAAAGTTTAAAGTTTAAAGTTTAAAGTTTAATGATGGAAGGCGTATACTGCAAGGATTACACAGCTTTCTTTTCTAAAGGGGCACATTGTTCACACTTTGTTGAATTGAATTGGAAGATACAGCATGAAAACAGGTCCTTCAATCCATTGAGTCTACACCGATCATCGGTCACCTGTTCACTCTAGTTCTATGTTATCCCACTTTACACTAGGGGGACCATTAATCAATTAACCATCTTTGGGATGTGGAGTAAACTGGAACACCCAGAGAATACCTATACGGGAGAATGTGCAAACTCAACACACACAATACCCGAGATGTGATTGAACTCTTGTCTTTGTCATTGTGACGCAGCAGCTCTACCAGCTGTGTCACTGTGTCACCAGGAGTGGGGATCATCAACAAAGCAAGAACATATTGTTGATTAGTAATTGCTGTTCAACTGGATTGCCCGAGGGACACACCAAATGTAATTAGAAGCCAACCACATTGCTGTGGGTGTGAAATAATCCAGTAGGACATTATTGAACTACAGTGTATGGGTTTTTACAAGAGGCCAGTAATTATGTTGTTACCACAATTAAGAGTGGCCTTCCATTCCAAACTTTTAATTGACTAAATCTAAATATCCCTGCTGTCTTGATGGGATATGAATCCTTATCTACAAATCAGCATTCCAGCCTCTGGATTATTAATCTAGCAACGTAAATTGCGTCACTGCTGGAATATTGCAGTGTGAATTAATGTACGTTTTCCATTTGTCACAAAGTGCACTGATTTCTTACCTGTTGCAAATGGAATCAGAGCACTTCTCCACTGAAGAATCAGCAATTCATCATGAAGTGGAATAATTTGGAATGTAGAAGATGAAACATGTCACAAATCCCCTTTGACTGTCCCTACTTTCAGTGACCAAATAAAAAAGACAATTAAATACAAAAATATGCAGCATCAATCACATCCCTTTTAAGATTGTCCACTGCAAATTACAGGGAATAAATTACTTTAATGGAAGTGTAATTTCCTTATAATATGGGAAACTGGGCAACTGCTTTCTGCACACAAAGATCCCATAAGCAGGAATGTGATAATGACCAGATATTTTTTGTTTATGTGTTAAGTGTGAGTTAATCATAGCCATGGGCCATAGGGATACGTTTAGTTCCCTTTCACAGCAGATAAATATATTTAGAATTTATGGACATTGAAAGTAATTTGTAGGAGTTTCTAGGTGTTCACTTTTGGCAGCAACTTACGTGGACTTGGAAGCACGCAAGAAACATGGGGTACCATGGGAGTAAGTTGATTCCAAATGCCAGAGATGCATATCATCATGGACTGTTTTGAAGGCTAACTTCAAGTTTTAATTAAGATACAACTGATGCTGATCGAAATCTAATTGCAAACACAAAACAGACTAGACAGTATCAAACGAGAAAGAGTAAACTAATGCTTCATAAGGGTTAACATCACACTTATGGGCCTGTCTCTCTTAGGCGATTTTTCAGCAGAATGCCGGCGACGGTCAAGTTGCCGGCAGTCGCCTGAAAAACAGGGAACTGAAACGGCGACTGTCAGAGTGCAACACACACACACAAATACATCGCAAAGGTGGGAGCCAGGCAAGTGGGGGAGCGCTGTCTGAAATTCACACGGTGCAAAGTCAAGGTGGTACAGACACACACCGCGATGAACAGGAAGTTGGTGCTGTAATTAAGACAGCTAAAGCACAGTTACGGTAAGTCCTTTAAAAGAGAGGGGGAGGGAGAAGGGGGGGGGGGAGGGGGGAAGGGGGGGAGAGAAGGAGGGGGGAAAGAAGGGGGGGAGAGAAGGGGGGAGAGAGAAGGGGGGGGAGAGAAGGGGGGGAGAGGGGGGAGGGAGAAGGGGGAGGGAGGGAGAAGGGGGTGGGAGGGAGGGAGAAGGGGGTGAGGGGAGGGAGAAGGGGGTGGGGGGAGGGAGAAGGGGGTGGGGGGGAGGGAGAAGGGGGCAGGGGGGGGAGGGAGAAGGGGGCAGAGGGAGAGGGATAAGGGGGTGGGGAGAAGAGGGGGGGGGGGAGAGAAGGGGGGGAGAAGTGGGGGAGAACCAAATCCTTGGTTTTGAAAACTCCTGCTAATGTTTTTTTTTCCCCAATGAGCCAATGAAAATGCCCAATCAGCAAGGGCGATTAACTAAAATTACCTACAACTACATCGACTACCCATAACTACATGGTGACCCCACTCCAACTTCATCTACGACTGCAGGATTATCGATTATCTGCATGGCGACGAATTTTTGGTCGCAGAAAAATTTTCAACAAGTTGAAAAATTTGTGCCGACCATTCTGAGGCCGCGACTAGTTCCCAGAATGCGGCAACCCCTCTGACCATGAAGGAGACTCACCAGAGACCACCAGCGAACATGTGGCGACCATGTGGCGAACGCAGAGTCTCCTGCACTCGCCTAAAAAGTCGCCTAATTGGGACAGGCCCATCAGCCTGACAAAGGTCCACAACCAAAGTATTATTTTTTTTTTCTGTTCTACTTCTGGATCCCACTGTGAGGAAGGGGTTAATAGGTATAAGTTGATTTAGACAAGAACCCTTTGTATAGTAGGGAGTGGAAACACGAGTACAGATGGTGACTTTTTCAAGGATGAGAACAAAGGAGATAAAGAGAGTCCGGGATAGAACTAGGGTAAGGGGTCATGAGCAACTCTCTGTGCACATGGGCAATGAACTTACATGAATATGTACACACACCCACTATGACAAGATGCCTAATTTAAATGCACATGCGATGCATGATATGGGAGGTGTCTTTGACGTCGGGTGGACGTTCCAGGACGTTCTCGTGGAATGTGGGCTTTATGTTATGATTGGAAGAAGCTCAATGCGGAGGGATGAGGGTGTGACAATGATACCCATGAAATGTATAAAGATAGAAGACATCCCAATGCTCGGTGTGCCTGTAGGGGACATCAGAGGAGCGGCACCTATTCTGCAGAATATGATTTAAATAGAAAGCTTCTTTGTCGACTTTGTCTCTAAAAGCGTTTGTGATTTTGAATCTCTCAATTTTGGGGGCTCTTCCGGGATCCCCACTCCGGCTGGCTGACGACGTTATATGGAAGAAGGGATGGTGCACCCCGCTTATTTCAGCGGTCCTAGACCTCTAGATTATCGTCAGCGGTTTGGGGGAGTGGTATTCCCATAACAGAAGTGAAAGTGGTTGGAGATTGGTTGGAGATCGCGAAAATCGAGTGATTCTTGTGCACAAGACCCGGGTAAGAAAACTGACTATTAAGTACTACTCGGGCGATTAAATAGATCGGGGGAAATAGATCGGGGGGGGGAATTCCGATCGGGAGGATGGGCAATGAAAACGGAAAGCCCAAAAGGAGGGGAAGGGCGATAAGCCCGACCACGGCATTCTGCCTGAGTCCGTTGGGGCGAATGCTGAGCCTCTGGGGGCAGAGAAGTACCCAGGAATTGGAGAAGACAAAAATGATTTGATTCTGTTATTTGAGTTTTAATACATGTAAAAGATGTTGCATTTATTTGAAGTAAGAATGGAATGAATGTGATTTGTGTGTAAAAACCGATTTGGAATGAAAGAGGATGTTTATATATGTGATAATTATTTTGTTTATTGTATTTGTAGACCACATTGTAAGAGTAAGTAAGTAAGTTTTATTAAAATCAAAAATGTTCACTGTAGGTAGGTGTATGTTCCTTTAAATAAATCAGGTCATGGTGAAAGGCGACGAACAGCTGTAAGATAACGATTAATTGTTTGTATCCTCGTAACCTAGAAGGGGAAGTTGTGAAACCAGCTTTTGGTTTTTCTGATGTTCTTTTAGATTTCTAGTCAGTAAAGATAATTTGGAAAATTGTTACTAGTGCTAGGAATTGGACATTTAAAATAGTGGTGAATATGGATTGAAATAATTGGAAATAAGTTAATTGGTAAACATTCAAGTTTAGAAAGAAAAGAGAGAGAGGCAGTTAGAAGATAACAGAAGTAGAAAAACGACAGGCGTGAAAGTAATAAAGCAGGAGGAGTCAGTGGAAGTTTAAAAAGAAAGGTGAATGAATTTGCAAGAAGGCTAGAATATTTGAGAAGCAAGAAATTGAATTTAGAATAAGAAAGAAGGCATACCAGAAAGGATTAAAGTTGGAAGCATTGGGATAAAGTGATGAGACTGCTTTAAAGAGAAAAGCGAAGGACAGACACGGATTATCCTTGGGGCACCCATAAACTGAAAGGTCTAAAAAATACCTCACCCTATATCCCTGATGGGGGGAGGAAATGGATTAGGGCTTTGGAGGAGGAGAACGTGGCACGATTATTGATCATGGAAGATTTGAAGGCACTGTTGGTAAAAGTGATAGGAACCACTAAAGTGACAGAACTACTGAAGATGGATGGTATAAACTGATGTGAACAATGTAACAAGCAATGGCATACTGTTTGACACAGTCAGGCAGAGGGTATGGCAGGCCCTCAGACAATGTTACCCACTTAAGAGGACCCCAAGGAACAAGGGGAGATACACAAGGAAAGGCAAATAGCCTATCTGGAAAACCAGCTGAAAAGGTGGAGAGTTGATTGATGAACATTATATTATGAACTACTGTGGTGTGATGTCATTCTTCTTAAAGTCAAGCAGATTCAGCGAACAGTTGGTCTCTGCGGTCGAGAAATATCGCAAAGATAGGAAAAAGACTTGCAAACCAGCAGGAGGAGCTGTTGTCAATAAACAATGGACCTAAGTGAGTCCTATGACGGAACCAAGTGAGTCCTATGCCAATAATGAATGTCTTTGGGGGTACGTTTCCTCAAAAAGTCCTATCAGGAGTGAAATTAATCTGGATATAAGCCCTAACAGGACTGGGGTCCCCAAGAGAGAAAGGGATTTAAAGGAGGATTTGCTGGTATTGTTCCATAAATAACAAGCGATGTAGAGAGAGAGAGAGAGAGATTAAAAAAATAAAATTTAAAAAAAACTTCAGAATGTAGGACAGAGGATGATAACCTTGGGAAAAGACAGGATATGGTTCAGACTAGATTAGTTATAAGCCCTGTAGTGTCGTTTATGATGATAAGGTAATTAAGAGGTTGGTAGACCTACAGAAATCAGCTTTGACAACGGATTGTTTTCATTTAGGGAGTAGCCAAGTTGGCGATAGAAACCCTTAGAGTAAAATACACATTTGGGTATGTAACACCTGCAGTCACAGGCATGGTGGAAAGAATAAATGGAACATTGAAGGGTTAATATAAATAAGATTTGTTTAATTACAAAGTTGAATTGGATCGATGCCCTGCCATTGGCACTGAAGAGATGTTGCATGCAAACTAACCGAGCAGGTGGCACAATGGAGAGGTCCCTACAAGAGACCGAGTTTGGAACAGTTAAAGATAGAATTTTAAAAGTATATGAAACAGTTAATTATGATATACAAGTCTAATTATGAACAGGAAATGTAAAAGCTGTTGGAGGTGGACCAGGAGGAAGGACCCTTTAAACCTGAAGACAAGGTGTATGTATGAGGTTTTCTAAACTACCGACCGATGTTCAGGTAGAAGGTTGATATACCTGGTACCATTTCAATAATTACATGAGGGCTGTCCTGCAGGTACGAATAGATAATAGCCCTGAGTAAGTGAACAGGAGGACAAAGATGTGAGAAAAGAGTAGAGTTGAACAAGAACATTGTTTGACATCAGTGGTGGGCAAAATAATGGAAAGGATACTTAAGACAATATATAAGAATAGGGTAGGATTAGGAAGAATTAGCATGGATTTGTGATTGTGATGTTTGACTAATCTTGAATTTTTTGAAAAGGTTATTAGGGAAAATGATGAGGGTAAAGTGGTGGATGTTGTCTAGATGAACTTCAGTAAGGCCTTTGACATGGTTCAATAAGGAAATAAGTTGGTTAAGAAGGGTTAGTAAGGAATAGCAAGATGGATTAAAAGTGGCTGTATGGGAGATGTCAGAGAGCAATGGTGGATGGATGTTTGTCAGGTTGGAGGTCAGTGACTAGAAGGGTACCTCGGGGATGTGTGTTGGGTCCACTGTTGTTTGTCATGTGAATCAATAATCTGGATGTTGGTGTGGTAAAATAGATTAATAAGTATGTAGATGATACTAAGATAGGTGGTGTTGTGAATAATGAAGTAGATTTTAAAATGTACAGAGAGATTTAGATCATTTGGAAGAGTGGGTTGAAACATGACAGATGGGTTTAATGTTGATAAGTGTGAGATGATACATCTTGGCAGGACAAATCAAAATTGAACGTACATGGTAAATGATTGTGAATTGAGGAATGAAGTTGAACAGGCGGATCTAGGAATAACTGTGCATAGTTCCCTGAAGGTGGAATTTCATGAAGATAGGATGGTGAAGAAAGATTTTGGTGTGTTGGCCTTTATAAATCAGAGCATTAAATTGTACAAGGTATTGGTGAGGTCAATTGTGGAGTATGGTGTATAATTTTGGTAGGTATAATTATAGGAAAAAGGTCAACAAATAGAGAGAGTACAGAGGAGATCAATTAGAATGTTGACTGGGTTTCAGCAACTAAGACACAGAGAAAGGTTGAACAAGTTAGGTCTTATTATTTACGAAAGATAGAAGGGTCCCAACAAATACAAGGGAATGATGTATTCCTAAGGAACTATTTACTGGCAGTATCTCATTCTATTACAGAATTAAGAACCAAGGGGCTGCTGGCACAGAGTCCCCATCTCGACTTTCCAATCCATTCTGTGAAAGCGGGGGACTGGGATCTTGTAACATCATGGAAGGAAGAAAAGCTGCAACCTAAGTGGACTGGACCCTACTTGGTGTTACTAATCACCGAGACGGCAGTATGAACAAAAGAGAAAGGGTGGACATATGCAAGTCAAGTTAAGGGTCCTGTGGAGGCCCCACCAGACAATATCAGCCCGTGGACTGTGCGCAAAGGAGAGGAACCATTGACTTTAATATTTAACAAGAACCCGCGGGAAAAATGAAGATTTCGTGTTGGTGGGTCGTGTGTTGGGTGGTTACCCAACTATGTAAGCATACAGAGTGTTCAAATGCAGGAAAGTGGTAGGTATTGGATATGTGCAGATAGAACAGGGAGAATGAGCCTAAGGATTTGAAGATAATGATAGTAGCAGGAGAGAAACAGAATTAAGGCAATTATATGAGGAGGGAATACCTACAGGAGGAAAGGGGAGCCAACACCTGGCTTGCCTGGATGATGTACACGGCCAGGAGTATGCAACACACCAATTGCTATGCCTGTGCCGGAGCTAAACCTCAGCTGGTTCCAGTACCATTTCCCTTGAATTGCGATAGGACACCTGGGGCTATGTCATGTATACTACAGCTATTCACGAATCCCATCCTACCAAAGGATTCGAGCTGCCAGAGTTATCATTACTATTCCCGGCTAGCAACAACAATACAAAGGGCCGAAGGACAGACCCTTGACCTCCTCCATTTACCACTCCCCTTGGGGAGGAGGGATTTGAGTACTATACCAGATATAACCCAGATGGACAGGAAATGGGGGAGGTGCTCAACTGCAATCAGACGTATAACATAACGGCTGAGGAACAGGGGCCACTGTTCAAAAGCTCCTGGCTGAGAAAGCAGATATGAATGAATGAAATCTTTATTGTCATTCAGATATACACCTATACACAGTGCACCTAGAACGAAATTTCGTTGCATTTGACTCTCCAGTTATTTTTTTAGAAGTGTCGATATTTAAAAAGTTCTAGCCTCGGTTTAATTGATTGTTCAATAATCTTATGGCCTGGGGGATGAAGCTGTTGCAGAACCTGGTTGTCCCGCTCTTCATGCTGCGGTACCTCCTCCCAGAGTTAAGCAGTATAAACAGTCCAAATTGTGGGTGTGTGGGGGCTTTGGTAATGCCCTTAGCTCTACTCAGACAGCGCTTGTACCCCATGTCCATGATGGAAGGAAGAGAAGTCCCAATGATTTTTTCCGCTGTCCTCACCACTCTCTGAAGGCACTTCCAGTCTGCAGCTGTACAGCTGCCGCACCACGTAGAGATACAGCCGGTCATGACCGACTCAATTGTGCTTCTGTAGAAAGTGGCGAGGATGGGAGGGTGGAGGTAGTCAGTAGAGCTGATGTCTGGTGGTGGTGCAGGGAGAATACCCTGTGGCCCCGGTTACCGGGGTCATGGATGGGAACCTATACCCTCACACAACTGATGATGCCCTTCACCATAGCAGTAGAACATGCTGTAGAACTCAATGAAGGAAGCCGACGACAAAAGAGAGGGGTGAAAGGATCATTCGACACACACATATATATAGATGCGATAGGGGTGCCAAGAGGGGTACCCGATGAATTCAAAGCCAGAAACCAGATAGCTGCGGGCTTTGAGTCCATACTCTTCTGGTGGTCCACAATTAATAAAAATGCGGACTGGATCAACTACCTATACTACAATCAACAACGCTTTATAAATTAAACTCGAGATGCGGTTGAAGGATTTGCGGAACAACTGACAGATACCAGCCTAATGGCCTGGCAAAATCGCATGGCCTTAGACATGCTACTGGCCGAGAAGGGAGGGGTGTGTGTAATGTTTGGGGAACAATTTTGCACCTTCATCCCCAACAACACTGCTCCTGATGGGTCAGTGTCGAGAGCCCTAGCAGGTCTCACCTCCCTGTCTATCGAATGAGAGGAAGATAGGGAGGCGAAGATTCTGCTGTTAGCATTAGAAAAGGAGGAGATAGTATAAATCAAAGATTGCAGTAGCAAAAGTAAAAGTGTGGATTGTGAGGAAGGGGTTAATAGGTATGTTGATTTAGACAAGAACCCTTTGTATAGTAGGGAGTGGAAACACGAGTACAGATGGTGACTTTTTCAAGGATGAGAACAAAGGAGATAAAGAGACAGTCCAGGATAGAACTAGGGTAAGGGTCATGAGCAACTCTCTGTGTGCATGGGCAATGAACTTACATGAATATGTACACACACCCACTATGACAAGATGCCTAATTTAAATGCACATGCGATGCATGATATGGGAGGTGTCTTTGACGTCGGGTGGACGTTCCAGGACGTTCTCGTGGGAATGTGGGCTTTATGTTATGATTGGAAGAAGCTCAATGGGGAGGGATGAGGGTGTGACAATGATACCCATGAAATGTATAAAGATAGAAGACATCCCGATCCTTGGTGTGCCTCTAGGGGACATCAGAGGAGAGGCACCTATTCTGCAGAATATGATTTAAATAAAAAGCTTCTTTGCCGACTTTGTCTCTAAAAGCGTTTGTGATTTTGAATCTCACACCACTTTCAATTATCATGATTTTATTTCATTCTTTTATTACTTATAATTCATTCTGAAATCCCCAAACTAAAAGATTTTTAAGTGCTGCATTTTTATGCTGAGTGTGTGAATCAAAACAGCTCGTACTTGCTTCGCTAAGATGTCAGAGAATTATAGAATTCACACAAGTACTATGAGGAAATAACTCAATTGCCAGTAATTTAGTGAGAGTCACTTGGTGACACGAGAGCATTGGATTAACGATGACCTTCCTCATACCATCGATGAGTGCCATGTGATATCAGGGCCATTAAAAAAGAAAAAAAATGCATTAATGCAGTCTCAGGGGATCTCAAAGTACTTTACAGCTAAGAAGTGTCTTTTTTGAAATCTGATCCTAATTTGTAATATAAGAAAACACCTTGCCATTATTCGAATGAACAGCTACATGATCATGACCAAATAATATAGCTTTCTTTTAGTGATAGAGATTTATGGGCCTGTCCCACTTTGGCGATTTTTTCGGAGACTGACGGCGACTGTCATAGTCGTTGCAGGTTGGCGACTGGACCCCCCTACGACCATGTCTATGACAATGTCTACAACAACCTACCACCACCTAGTCGACGGCATGCTACTGACAACCGGTGACCCATTAGGACGTCCACTTACAACCACACCTACGACAACCTATGTCCACCCGCGACAAGCTACGACAAGGTACGACTCTGTCGGCGACAACTGAAGACAACTTAAGACAATTCAATGACCGGTGCCTGTCGCCGGTTGATGCAGGTTGACGTAGGTAGTCAGCAATGGAATTCACCGAAGTCAGCACCGGCGACAACCTACGTCATCTTGGCGACAACCTACATCATCCTGGCGACAGCACCTACGTCCGACTATGATCGTTGGCGTCAAGCCCGCAGCTGCCGACTGTCGACGAAAAGTTTTGTACATTTCAAAATCCAGCTGCAACCAGAAAAAAGACTCTTTGGGCGACTGAGGGGACCATACAGGTGACACCCCGGCGACCATGTAGCGACAGCCTAGTCGTCTGTAGTCGCCTAAAAAACCGCCTAAGTGGGACAGGCCCATAAGTTCTCTGTTTTGCCATGACTGTGTAGAGAGATCCCCAGGTATTTAATGGCCATGTTACCTAAACACAACCTTGAGCATCAATGGTTCTGGCACGCAATGGACATCCAAACAATTCTGCAGCTCTATAAACGTCTTGTTCCAGAAATCTCCTCATTAAAACAGATTCAGGCAACTCATTGCTTCAAACAGTGAAATATCACACAGCTTGGGTGATAAAAAACAAAATGACACAAATGCAAAGCATGCTTATTGGCATCTGAAAGGAATCATGGAGGAGGTCGGTGCTTTGAGCATGATGAGTTCTGACGACGAACACTGCCCAAAGTGCTTTAGCTTTCAAGTGCTGATCCATTGTGACTGTAATCTGTTTTAATAGCAGACTTTCTTTCTACCTCTGGAACACTTGAAAAGGCTCCACTATATTTTATTCCTGCAGTCTGCTGGATAACGTACAGTGTGCGAGATTAACAGCTATAAAAGAATGCGTAAGTACAGAGCACCGTGATAGTTAATTACTATGAGAAGAGCGAATGCCTGAATTCTGCTGAATGTGCAGAACAGAGTGGAAGCAAAATTAAAATAAATGGATATAGATGTAACAAATGCTAATACTGGTTGGAACAGATAAGAGGACTGCTCATCTGAGTCAAACATACACATATTTTATGTATATCATATTCTCTTCATTCTTACGTGAGATGTTGATGTTGTAAACAAGATCAGCATTTTTCTTTTAAAAATATATGAATAAAATATACAATTATGCAAAGGGATGATTGTATTGTCTTCAATCACGGCACCAAACTATATTTACATTATGTCAATCTGGCAACTATTTCCCATTCCATGAGCTGAGCATTTGAGGACCTGGCCCTAAACTGTGTTTGTTTCCCGTGGAACCTTTGTTGTGCTTGCACCAAACATTAGCCGTTCACCTTGCAATATGCCCCAGTTTGCCATAGTCAATTACAGACACAGCCCCTGAATGGAAGTTCAGTAGGTTTTGGACAGGCCAAAGTGCATCTTTTACTAGGTTAATGACCTTCCAGCAGGAGATTGGTGCTTATTTTCGTTTGTGTCCCTGGGAACAGTTCATAGAGCAAAGGGCCCTCTATTTTAGATACATAGATACATAGAAAATAGGTGCAGGAGTAGGCCATTCGGCCCTTCGAGCCTGCACCGCCATTCAATATGATCATGGCTGATCATCCAACTCAGTATCCCGTACCTGCCTTCTCTCCATACCCCCTGATCCCTTTAGCCACAAGGGCAACATCTAACTCCCTCTTAAATATAGCCAATGAATTGGCCTCAACTACCCTCTGTGGCAGAGAGTTCCAGAGATTCACCACTCTCTGTGTGAAAAAGTTTTTTCTCATCTCGGTCTTAAAGGATTTCCCCCTTATCCTTAAGCTGTGACCCCTTGTCCTGGACTTCCCCAACATCGGGAACAATCTTCCTGCATCTAGCCTGTCCAACCTCATAAGAATTTTGTACGTTTCTATAAGATCCCCTCTCAATCTCCTAAATTCTAGCGAGTGTAAGCCAAGTCTATCCAGTCTTTCTTCATATGAAAGTTCTGACATCCCAGGAATCAGTCTGGTGAACCTTCTCTGCACTCCCTCTATGGCTATAATGTCCTTCCTCAGATTTGGAGACCAAAACTGTACGCAATACTCCAGGTGTGGTCTCACCAAGACCCTGTACAACTGCAGTAGAACCTCCCTGCTCCTATACTCAAATCCTTTTGCTATGAAAGCTAAAACACCATTTGCTTTCTTCACTGAACCAAATCCTGAAGGTTAATATTTATTGACCATCCTAAAATGACCTTGGTGACATACAGTATAATCTATTTGAACCACTTCATGGTGAAGACACTCTTTGTGTTTTTAGCTCAGGGCTTCCAGGATTTTGCTCCAATGATAATGGAAGAATATATTTCCTATTGGGGATAGTAAAAGAGTTAGAGAAGAATCTTAAGATAATGGGTTTCATAATAAGGAGTAACATGAAGCAATCATGATACAGAGGAGTGGAGATCATTTTCACCTCGGATATTGTGGTAAAATAGCCAATACCAGAATATATCTGTCAAAATTCAACAGTATTAATTTTCAGGAGATGAATGTGTCATGACCCAAATCAAATTTCTTCCCCCGTTTGTGAAATACAAAATATCCTCACGAGTGCATGAAAGTATCAGCCATAATCACATTGAATGGCGGTGCTGGCTCGAAGGGCCGAATGGCCAACTCCTGCACCTATTGTCTATTATCTATTATCTAGAAATTGTTAGTGGGGGTTGTAAACTCAGTCTCCATTTTTCAATAATTTAAGCCGAAAGCATAGGCTTATTGGCTGTGAACATTGTTTCACATTTGAACATTTGTGAATGTTTGCAGACCCCCAAATAGTAGCCCGGATGTAGGGTGTAAGTTGCAGCAGGAGTTAAAATTGGCATGTAACAAAGGTAATGCCACTGTGGTGATGGTGGAGTTCAATAATGATAATTCGTTCAAGCCTAGGTTTGAATGACAATCAATAGCATTCTATTCTATTCTATTCTATTCTAATATGCAGGTAGACTGGGAAAATCTGGTTGGTTCAGGACCTCAAGAAAGAGAGTTTGTAGAATGCCTCCGAGATGGATTCTTAGAGCAGCTTGTAATGGAGCCGACCAGAGAAAAGGCAATTCTGGATTTAATGTTGTCCAATGAACCAGATATGATAAGAGAACTCGAGGTAAAGGAACCGCTTGGAGGTAGTGATCATAATATGATTAGTCTTAACCTGCAATTTGAGAAGGAGAACGTTAAATCGGAAGTGGCATTGATGCAGTTGAAAAAAGGGGACTATGAAGGCATGAGAAGGGAGCTGGCCAAAGTAGACAGGAAATGGATCCGAGCAGGAATGACGGTGGAACAGCAATGGCAGGAATTTCTGGGCATAATCCGGGAGACGCAGGATCATTTCATTCCAAAAAGGAAGAAAGATTCTAAGGGGAGTAGGAGACAACCGTGGCTGACAAAGGAAGTTAGGGATAGAATAAAACTAAAAGAAAAGATGTATAACACAGCAAAGAGTAGCCGGAAGCCAGAGGATTGGGAAACTTTCATAGGACAACAGAAGGAAACAAAACGGGCAATACGGGCTGAAAAGATGAAGTACGAGGGGAAGCTGGCCAGGAATAAAAAGAAGGACAGTAAAAGCTTCTTTAGATATGTTAAGGGAAAAAGAGTAGCAAAGTCAAATGTGGGTCCCTTGAAGGCAGACACGGGTGAAATTATTATGGGCAACAAGGAAATGGCAGAAGAGTTGAATAGGTACTTCGGATCTGTCCACTAAGGAAGACACAAACAATCTCCCAGATGTACTGGAGGACAGAGGATCTAAGGGGGTAGAGGAACTGAAAGAAATATTCATTAGGTGAGAAATAGTATTGGGTAGGCTAATGGGACTGAAGGATGATAAATCCCCTGGGCCTGATGGTCTGCATCCCAGGGTCCTCAGGGACGTGGCTGTAGAAATAGTGGACGCATTGGTGAACATTTTCCAATGTTCAATAGATTCAGGATCAGTTCCTGTGGATTGGAGGATAGCTACTGTTATCCCACTTTTCAAGAAAGGAGCGAGAGAGAAAACGGGGAATTACAGACCAGTCAGCCTGACTTCGGTGGTGGGAAAGATGCTGGAGTCAATTATTAAAGAGGTAATAATGGGGCATTTGGATAGCGGTAAAAGGATTAGTCCAAGTCAACATGGATTTATGAAAGGGAAATCATGCTTGACTAATCTTCTGGAATTTTTTGAGGATGTGACAAGTAAAATGGATGAAGGGGTGCCAGTGGATGTAGTGTATCTAGACTTTCAGAAAGCCTTTGATAAGGTCCCGCACAGGAGACTGGTGACTAAAATTAGAGCACATGGTATTGGGGGTAGGGTGTTGACATGGATAGAAAATTGGTTGGCAGACCGGAAGTAAAGAGTAGGAGTGAATGGGTCCTTTTCAGAATGGCAGGCAGTGGCGAGTGGAATGCTGCAAGGCTCGGTGTTGGGGCCGCAACTGTTTACCATATATATTAATGATTTGGAAGAGGGAATTAGGAGCAACACTAGCAAGTTTGCGGATGACACAAAGCTGAGTGGCAGTGTAAACTGTGAAGAGGATGTTAGGAGGTTGCAGGGTGACCTGGACAGGTTGAGTGAGTGGGCAGATGCGTGGCAGATGCAGTATAATATAGATAAATGTGAGGTTATCCACTTTGACGGCAAAAACAAGGGGGCAGATTATTATCTCAATGGGGTTAGGTTAGGTAAGGGGGAGGTACAGCGAGACCTGGGTGTCCTTGTACACCAGTCACTGAAAGTTGGCATGCAGGTACAGCAGGCAGTGAAGAAAGCTAATGGAATGTTGGCCTTCATAACAAGAGGATTTCAGTATAGGAGTAAAGAGGTTCTTCTGCAGTTGTATAGGGCTCTGGTGAGACCACATCTGGAGTATTGTGTACAGTTTTGGTCTCCTAATTTGAGGAAGGACATCCTTGTGATTGAGGCAGTGCAGCGTAGGTTCACGAGATTGATCCCTGGGATGGCGGGACTGTCATATGAGGAAAGATTGAAAAGACTAGGCTTGTATTCACTGGAGTTTAGAAGGATGAGGGGATATCTTATAGAAACATATAAAATTCTAAAAGGACTGGACAAGCTAGATGCAGGAAAAATGTTCCCAATGTTGGGCGAGTCCAGAACCAGGGGCCACTGTCTTCGAATAAAGGGGGAGTCATTTAAGACTGAGGTGAGAAAAAACTTGTTCACCCAGAGAGTTGTGTATTTATGGAATTCCCTGCCACAGAGGGCAGTGGAGGCCAAATCACTGGATAGATTTAAGAGAAAGTTAGATAGAACTCTAGGGGCTAGTTGAGTCAAGGGATATGGGGAGAAGGCAGGCACGGGTTATTGATAGGGGACGATCAGCCATGATCACAATGAATGGCGGTGCTGGCTCGAAGGGCCAAATGGCCTCCTCCTGCACCTATTTTCTATGTTTCTATGTTTCTATTTCTCAGGCAAAAGCAACCAAACCTCAATCAATCACATTTATGAAAATAAAGTAAATATTTAAACAAAAAAATGTTAAGAACACTTAAAATATATTTAAGGTAACACAATTAATACAAGATAATGTAAATTAATTGAAGTTACTTCTCTTCCCCACAGCTTCATGGATGACACCACTTTAGTGGGCCGAATATCTAATAATGATGAGCCAGGGTACAGGAAGGAGATTGAGAACCACATAACCTGGTGTCCAGACAACAACCCTTCTCTCATTGTCAGTGAGACAAAAAAGATTGTGATCGATTTCATGGAGGGTGATATGTTGTATGCGACAGGTGAAAGGTGTGGACGACAGGGAACTAGAAGCCCTCACACATATATCCTCTGTATCCCATAGTTCCGCTCTTGCTGCCCCTTCTCCCCTGTCATAACAGGGACAAAGCCCCCTTAGTCCTCACTTTTCTCCCCATCAGCCGTCACATACAACGCATCATCCTCCAACCTTTTTGCCACCTCCAACATTATGTATAATCTTTCCACTGACTGGTTAGCATGCAACAAAAAAGCTTCTCACTGAATCTCGGTGCATGTCACAATAAACTAAACTAAACTAAACTAAACCAAACTAAACTATTCCTCACCTTTTCAACTGAAGACATCACCAGGTTTGAGCTGGCACTGGTTTAGCAGGTAGATTTATTTGCTTCTGTTGAGCACGATGGAGGGGTTAAGGTTGGAACAGATTTGGAATGTTAACAATTAGGTTATTTCTGTAGGGGTGTTTTAAGTTTCTACTTTGTTATAAGGGAACATGCTCGCAGTTTCATACAGAAATGCTGGAATTTTACATGAATATCTTGGCCCTTATATCAAAGAGGTCCAATGATGTAGCAGTTAGTGCCTCCTACACACCTCCAGTGATCCAGGGTTTGATACCAACCTTTGTTACTGTCCGTGTGAAGTTTGCACATTCTCCCTGTGACTGTGCGGTTTCCCCTGAATGCTTTAACTTGCTTCCACATCTCATTGACATGCTAGTAATTGGCTACTGTTAATAGGCATGTGGAGCACTTTACAGGATTACAAGAAATTCCTGCAGGGAAAGAAAATGGGGAATGCGACTGAGGCAATTGCCCTGCTGGGAATCAATGTTGATATTTGGTCTGATAGATCTCCTTTTGTGACAAGATAAATAAGTTAATCTAGGTAGGTCTTGAGAAAGAGAAAGTAAGAGAGACAGGGATGATTAACGAGGGAATTTCAGAGTTTAGGGTCCAGGCAACTGGATACATAATGGAAATCAGGAATTGTGGCAGGAGCCAAAAGTGTAGAGATCTCAGAAAGTTCTGGAGTAACATTACAGAATTGCTTTCTGAATTATGTATTTTCAACTTCCAACTCTGTAATTCCATTAAATAAAATACTTTCAAATACATTCAGCGCAACTTATTATATTGGATGCTGAAAAAATATTTTTAGATTACCCCCGTGGAAACAATGCTGTGAATTTAAACTGGCGCCTACTCATTGGCTAAATTGCAAAGCTACATATAGAATTATTATTTTGCAAGAGTAAATGATAAACCATTGCTTCTATAAAGGGATGGTCAACAGGACAACACTATCATTAAATATCGACTGCATAGCATTTCTAATATAAACTTTAAACGTCAAGGTTAATTATCTTGCTTGTTTCAGTAAGATCCTGTATCAGGGCTATCTTTTCAGAGAATATTGAAATAGTAACAATTAGGGCCTAACTTTTACGATACGATACGATATGATAAGATAAAACTTTATTTATCACCGGAGGGAAATTGGTCACAACACACAAGGTACACAAAAACTTGAAATTAAAAGTGAAAACAAAAAGAAAAAGACAAGTGACTGTTCTCTGGCTGCCGTGTGCACAGCGTCTTCACTGGAACAAACAAACGACACAGACTTATCCCCTGGGCAGAGGATTCTAAACTAGAGTGTCCTCCCCTCTCCCCCACACTGGGTCCAACTTTGTTCTCCCACTATCCCTCATGGCGGTCCCCCCACAATGGGTCCCCATTGTTTTCCCCTCCCCCCTCACGCTCATCGACCGCGAGGCCCCATCGCCACTCCTGTTGCCGCCATTGCCCCACTGCCACCAAGGCTCCCACTGCTGCTGAGGCCCCACTGCAACTGAGGCTCCTGTTGTTGCCGACGCCCATGTTTCTGCCAAGGCTCCCGCCGACGCCGAGGCCCCACTGCCGCCAAGGCTCGCGCTACTGCCGCCAATTCTCCTGCTGCAGATATCGAGGCTTCCATCACCGCTGCCGCTGATGTTCCTTTGGCCCAGACAAATCTCGCCGCCCGGCATCACCGCAATACCCTGGGAGGCCTGTGAGGCGAGTTGGGCATACGTTCCAGTCTTCAGTCGGCGTTCTGGTCGGCGGCCGCGCGGTTGTTCGGCAGGTGGATCGGGGCCACGCGGCTTCCCGGGACACTCCCGCTGCTTGGGCGGCTCCCCGTAATCATTGTAATAGTGTGCTATGTATGGTTAAATGTTGATGGATGCAAGATTCAAGACAATTTTTGCACACGTAACCGGCCATTTTTTATATGATGCCTGCCATCACTTTAAGAATAAGGTTTAAGCCATTAGAACAGAGATGAGGAAACACTTTTTCACACAGAGTTGTGAGTCCGTGGAATTCTCTGCCTCAGAGGGCGGTGGAGGCCGGTTCTCTGGATCAAGAGAGAGCTACATAGGGCTATTAAAGATAGCGTAGTCAGGGGATATGGGGAGAAGGTAGGAACGGGGTACTGATTGTGGATGATCAACCATGATCACATTGAATGGTGGTGCTGGCTCGAAGGGCCGAATGGCCTACATCTGCACCTATTGTCTATTGTCTATTCTCTATTGATCCTTTGCAGTGAAAGGATCGTGGCAACATCAGTGTAAGTGCAGTACAATTTCTATATTAGAACACGTGAATTATGGCCTTTTATTTAAAAAGATGGTATCTATCTCTACTTCTGTTGCCCTTGAATGTGAAGCAACAAAAGAGATGTGCAAGCATCTCACAATGATGATTTCTTTATTCAATTACTAATTAAATTATGAACCGCTTGTTATTTAAATAATAACTGCACAGAGTCGTTCTTTTTTTGGTAACAAGTTGTATAATCAAATTACAGGGTTCTAATGGGAAAGACAATATGGGAAAACATATTTTCAATCAAACATTTTCATTATTATGAACAAATTGAGGAACATTTAGTTCTACAATTTTATTTTTCATTGTTAAAATGATTTTTGGAAATGCAAGAGTACTTTGTATTTTGAATTGAAATAGATGACTCATCAGCAAAGTTTTGGAATCTATCTGGAAACTTTTCTGCAGTTCAGAATGTGATTTACATAATAATTTTTTTCATCAAATTACTTGCTAATATTTCAACTGCCAACATAACAACATCTGCCTTCCATCACTCCTTTAATGGGTAACAACAGTCTTGCAAGTGTTTTTTGCTAATTTTTATCGGCCTGATTGAGAAATCCATTCTCAGATAATTGGATAACAAAAGGAAAATATTACTTGCTATAGTAATAAGCCTCTTGTTGTAGGATCGCATTGGCAGGTTTGTTATCACGGTAAATACCTTGCATGTGCTATCAACATTTGCGCTGGTTGGAGAGATTGTTATGAAGCAGCATATGTGGAGCTGCCTGATCTATCTTGTGGAAAAGCAAACTAATTGATCCCCTGTGATGTTGCACATGGGAGAGAGAAGAACAGTTACAGTCTTTGGGCAAAAGGTGATTAGGGTTGGGAATAACTTGACCAGGGCACATAGATGTAATTCAGTCCCTATTTTAAAGTAGCACACTTAAACCATTTTAAAAATCCTTTAATGAAATGCTGGGCAATTTGCAAAGCAAGGAGATTGTGCTGGGTGGATGAAAATGTAAAGGAGCATCTCGGGAGAGGCTAAATTGGCACAGCTGGTGTCACTGTTTCAAAGTGACCTGTTTATGTAGGTGTTTTTCATTGTAGATGTGGACACAAGTTTTATAATCAAAAACTCTGCAGATACATAGAGTGCTGAGAATTTCAGTATATTATAAATAATATATGTTTGGAGTATTCATGTTAAATATATAGCTAATTACATTTTCATATATGTTTCTTCTTTTAACAATGCAACATGAAATATTGATATCCTTGTTTGCACCACTTCATTACTCTGTGCTTCAGCCTAGCCTGGAAGACTTCTAAAGAGTCTTACCCTTATGGCCTTGTTTGTTAGTTTTGATCTTGTGTTGTCCAGATAATTCTCAGATGGTTGTAAAGGTTAAGCAGCATATATTTGTGAAGGTTCCTTGGCAATTTTGACTGTAATCACGGTTAACAAATCCCGATTCATTTAAATCAAATGAAAAGGAACAAATATAGTGTGCTAATTTTGTAAATAGCTCATTCTAAGCTTCCCACCAGTCCAGTTTCAGTCTAAAATCTCGGAATCAAGCATGCGCATCTAAACTTTATTTTGACAAAACACAATTACAGTTCAACTACTATACCTAACCACCGCGGGTTCGATCCTCATATCTGCCTGATCAAGCCCTCTTGGACTTGCTCAAACAGAGACACTCCACAAAGTCACACAGTCCTAAGCGCTCTCCCAGAAGATCGACACAGGACCTGGTGGTAGCAGACTATTATAGGTCCCCGGACCTCGAGGGGCTGAACCACATGGGGGTGGGGGGGGGGATCTCTTTACAATCCAATTACAGATATCGGTTAACCCCACACATGACAGACATTTCCCTAACCCCATAATACAGTGGCTAATACATTGTATTCAAACAGTGTTTCTCAGAGAAACGAACATCGCAACATTTGCCTTGATATGCAAGAAAACCAGACAAGGCTCAATATTTAATCAACATTCACCAAAGTAAAGCTTTGCAACATTATTTACAATGTGTATGTCTGGTTTGTTTTCATTCAATCCATTCTATGCATTTTGCACCTAATTGTCAGGGTCTGCAGATGTTCCCATTCTCTCCCTGCAGCTCTGATCTAGGCTCTAGACAAACTGGCACCATTCTGCAGCTTGTCCCATTTCTACAGAAAGCACTTTTAAATTGACCAAATGGCCTAGCAGCCCAGAAGCCTTTACTCAATGTTAGGGTCCTAGCCTCTCCAATTTAACATTCCTTCCTTTTATCATATATGATAAACCATCATTTATGATAACTATGTAGTCAGACAATCAGATAACCAGATATACATATGTGTGTCCAATACATTCTCCATCTATCAACCACACAAGACAATGATGTTTCTTCCCAGAATCTTGTTAAGCTTCCCGAGTTTTCGTGGGCATAGCTTCACAATTTCTGTCCGTGAATCTTCACCTCCCGAGTTTTCGTGGGCGCGAATTCCCTCCATCTGTTTTGTTGCCCATTCTTCCATCCCTTTCCATAGTCGAACCTATAACCCAGGGATGGGGAACCTTTACATGTTGGAAGGCCGCATTAAGTTAGATATACTTCAAAATGTACTTTATTTTGTTAAATTAGCCCTCATGACTTACTAATGTTTTAATTGTGGCCGTCAGTCGGGGAGGATTATTTCGTTGAATCTTCTTTTACTCTTTGGTATTTTAAATACGTTCATTTTAAGATTAAAATAAAAATAATAAAAGATGAACAAAGACATATTAATAATAATAATAAAAAGATTTGTTCTACAAAATTTGGATTCATTCAAAAGGCTACACTTAATGGCTTAGAAGGCCGCATGCGGCCTTAAGGCCGCAGGTTCCCCACCCCTGCTATAACCTATAATTCCTGAAAAACTTGGGACAAAGCAAGTTACCATTCATGCACCAATGCTTCCCCATACATTCACTGTAATTCTGCAATATTATCCCTCTTCCATTTCAATATTCTGCTCTATTCTATTCTATTCTATCATTGTACTCCTATTACTATTCTGTTCTATAATATACTTTTTACTTCTAGAGTATATATTCTATAATATACACTAATATCCCCCTGCTGGACCTTATGTAGTTTGCATATCGGGCCAATAGATCTGTGGATGATGCAGTCAACCTGGGCCTACATTTCATTCTACAGCACCTAGACCGCTAGGGGACCTATGCGAGGATCCTGGTTGTTGATTTTAGCTCTGCATTCAACACCATTGTGCCAGAGCTATTACACTCCAAACCTTCCGAGTTGACTGTGCCTGAACCCCTCTGTCGGTGGATCACCATCTTCCTGACAGACAGGAAGCAACATGTGAGGCTGGGAAAGCACATCTCGGACCTGCAAATGCTCAGCATAGGAACACCGCAAGGCTGCGTACTCTCTCTTCTCCTCTACTCTCTCTACACCAACGACTGCACCTCCACAGACACCTCTGTCACGCTTCTCAAGTTTGCGAACGACACGACCCTGATTGGACTGATCCAGGATGGGGAGGAATCTGCCTACAGACAGGAAGTATCACAGCTGGCATCCTGGTGCCATCTCAACAACCTGGAGCTCAATGCTCTTAAGACAGTGGAATTGATTGTAGACTTTAGGAGAGCTCCCCCTCCCCTCACCCCACTCACCATCAACAACACCACAGCTACATCTGTGGAGTCTTTTAAGTTCCTGGGAACCATCATCCACAAGGACCTTAAGTGGGGGGCTTCTACCGATTACACAGTCAAAAAGGCACAACAGATGATATACTTCCTACGGCAGCTGAGGAAACACAATCTACCACAGGCAATGATGGTCCAATTCTATACGGCCATCGTAGAGTCTGTTCTCACCTTCTCCATCATGGTCTGGTTTGGCTCAGCCACCAAGCAAGACACCTGGAGGCTGCAGCGAATCGTCCGACCAGCTGAGAAGATTATTGGCTGCAACCTTCCCTCCATTGATGAACTGTACACTGCAAGGGCCAGGAAGCGAGCGGGCCAGATCATCTCTGATCCCTCTCACCCTAGCCACAAACTCTTTGAATCACTTCCCTCTGGAAGGCGACTCCAGACATAAAAACTGTTTTTATCCACGAGTAGTTGCTCTACTCAACAGCCAAAAATCTGTAGCCTCCCTTTGATCTGGTATTTTGTTGGTTCACATGCTTGATCAATGGTGTTTTATCATTAATGTTTTATTATTATTAATGTTTAGTGTTTTCTAGAGTCATTCATAACTGTCACTGTATGTCATGTTGTTACTTGTGGGCAGAGCACCAAGGCAAATTCCTTGTATGTGAATACTTGGCCAATACACTTACTTACTTCGACGGCGGCTCCTCCTCCGCCTTTTCCTTTCTTCTCCCCACCCCCCATCAGTCTGAAGAAGGGGTTTGGCCCGAAACGTTGCCTATTTCCTTTGCTCCATAGATGCTGCTGCACCCGCTGAGTTTCTCCAGCATTTTTGTGTACCTTCGATTTTCCAGCATCTGCAGTTCCTTCTTAAATACTTACTTACTTACTTACTTACTATCCTAGGATCAACACTAATCAGCCCTCTCCATATTCACACAATGTTATAATATTATGTCTGATGATGGCTTCTCATATAAATTTCAGCTGGGTTCAGTCCAGATTTCCCTACAGGCGTGACTCTAATTTAAAGCAAACCATGAAAAATGTTTAAATTCAACCAAATTCAGTCTCAGCCTTCAATTTGCTATTTTAAATGTTAGTGTCCATCTCATCTTTCTCATTCCACAGCATTGTGGCCAATAACACAATTCCATTCCAATTCCTGTGGAATTCCCAACAGTTCAAATTTAATCAATCAATTTTGCAATGGACGCAAAAAGGAGGTACAAGGACAGGATGGAGTCGCAGATGGAGCAGCAGGACACCAGAAGCCTTTGGCAGGGGCTACAGACTATAACTAACTACCGGAGCAGCCCCCCCTCAACCGGAAGTGCCGGCACCTCCCTAGCTGATGACCTGAACTCTTTCTACGCACGATTCGAGACGGGTAACATCACCCCTAGCTCGCCGGTTAATGACAACATCACCAGCATGCTGGCTAGTGTGGCTGGAGGGAGGTCCTCCACTGGGGATGTGCACACATTCTCGTTTTCCGAGCATGATGTGAGGAGGGCTCTGACACGTGTGAACACGAGGAAAACTGTCGGCCCAGATGGTATATCTGGGCGAGTACTTAAGGCTTGTGCTACTCAGCTAGCTCCAGTGCTCACCACAATATTCAACCTCTCCATGGCCAAGTCCGTGGTCCCTGCCTGCTTCAAAAGATCTGTGCCTTCCACCCTCACAACATGGACCCGCTACAGTTCGCATATCGTCCAAATAGATCCACGTACGATGCGGTCTCCCAGGTTCTGCACACCACTCTCTCTCACCTTGACAGCCAGAAGGGGGCTATGTGACGATGCTGTTCATTGACTTCAGTTCTGCTTTCAACACCATAGTCCCCACCAGACTTGCTGAGAAGCTGCTGGAACTGGGGCTAGACGCCAAAACTTTATCTGTGTATCTTAAAGAAAAACGTGGCCGTGAGGTTACCTGTCAAAAGATTGACACTGTACACAGTAGATACTGTTCATTTAAAGTATCTGCGGAATGTAATGAGGTTGGCGAAATGTACAATCCAGAGCTCTGGCCAGAAGGGGCATTTGTCCGGCGCTATTATGAGCCGCGCAGGGTTGGAGTCATCGGGTCAAGCACTGCGCCTGCCACGGGGGGAATGAGTGTGCCTGCTGGTGCTAGGGGCACTCACAAGTCTCACTAAATGAACATTCGGGTACTATCGAACAACTGTCGTGGCCTGCGTTTGGGCCAGAGCGCAGGGGATAAAGCTCGCCGCTCAGTTGTTGACAACCTTCTGGAGAACTGTGACATACTATGTATGTAAGAGACATTCTTAGCGAAGCAAGACTTGGACAAACTCAATTCTCTCAATGACAACTTTCATGGGGCTGGGGAGTCTACAACTGACCTTGGCATGGGAATAGTCAGAGGTAGGATACCAGGGGGTGTGGCTATTCTATGGAACAAGAAGCTTGACTCATCAATAAATGTGGTTCGGCTTGATGCTGACTGGTGCATTGCCATACACTTTGCTCACAACGACAAGAAATTTGTTATCCTGAATGGATATACACCCTATGAATGCCATCAGAATGAGGATGAATATTTAAATAGGCTTGCTTTCATCTATTCTTTCATTCAAAACAATAATTATTGTAGTGTATATGTCATTGGGGATATGAATGCAGATATCTCAGATAGGAACTCATTATTTGCCAATCATATGGCTCAGTTCTGTCAAGATAATAATTTAATATTGTCAAGCAAAGTGCTTTTACCTACAGATAGTTATACATATTCGTGAGGCCTGGCACACTACGTCATGGCTGGACCACTGTGTTAGTACAGCTGATGCACATGCCTCCTTGGGGTGTATGAGCATTCTGTACGGTGCAGCAATGACTGATCATATACCTGTTGCTATGACAATAAATGTTGAACACATACCTGTGGTATCCAGAGATAGAAATAGCTTTAATACAGAAAAACTGGACTGGTCAACGCTTACAAAGAAAGACATCCTAGCCTATTATGCCCATACAGATAAATCTTTAAGCAATATTCATTTATCTAAAGATGCAATAATGTGTAGTAATGTTAATTGTAAGGATATGAAGCATAGGAGAGATATCTGCTCCATGTATAATGATATAGTAAGCACTCTATATGTAGGTAGTAAGCCCTACAACAAGCATAAAAATATGACACATAACATCAGGCCTGGCTGGAATAAGTATGTAGCTGAGTATCATACTGAAGCACGTGAAGCCACCAAATCATGGGCTGTGGCAGGTAGACCCAGACAGGGGCCTATGTTTGAGTACAAGAAGCTCACTAATGCAAGGTATAAGTATGCTGTTCGCTTCATCTGCAAAAATGAGCAAGCTATGAGGGCTGATTCCATGGCTAAGAAGCTGCTAAGTAACAATGCTACAGATTTTTGGAAAAAAGTGAGAGCTCTTAACAGTTACAAAACATCTCTACCATGCACTGTAGATGGAATCTCTGGAACAGCTAATATCGCGGAGTTATGGCGACAACATTATAGTACTTTATTCAACTGTGTCCAAGGTGACTTGTATAGGGTGGACAATATTGAGAGTAATGACTCAATGGCGATTATGTCACATGAGGTGTATCATGCCATGAACAAGCTGTCCAACAACAAAGCAAGTGGCTTGGATCATATTTCTGTTGAACATCTTAAGTATGCGTGTATGAGGATACTGTGTGGCCAGGTTCAGCTCCAACTTTATAATCAAGTTTGCTTGTGACACTGTGGTGGCGGGCCTGATCTCTGATAACAATGAGAAGGCCTACCGGGAGGAGGTGGCTGATCTGGCACTCTGGTGTCAGGACAACAGCCTCCTCTTGAATGTCATAAAAACCAAGGAGCTGATTGTGGACTTAGGGCACTACATCCGAGGATATATACACCACTGGAGATAAATGGGGGTACTGTGGACAGGGTGAGCGGCTTTAAATACCGGGGAGTCCACATCACAGAGGATCTGACATGGACATCACACGCTGCTGCACTGGTGAGTAAGGCAAGGCAGCGCCTTTACCACCTCAGGCAGCTGAGGAAATTCAGAGTCACTCTGAGGATCCTTCATTGCTTCTACTCAGGGGCTGTAGAAAGCATCTTGTCTGGCAACATCACAATCTGGTTTGGGAACTGTTCTGCCCAGGATTAGAAGGCTCTGCAGAGAGTAGTGCGTTCGGCCTGATATCTCCACACCCATTCAAGTTTCTCTTTCTAATTCAACAGACTTCTCCTCCAGTATTTCTTCCTTAGTATGTTAGTTCAGCTCTAGGGGTTCTCGCTTATACTAGTTTCCTTTTATCTCTAAGTAACTCTTTCTGGATGGTTAGTATTGAGTTTCCGAGGGGAACTCATACATTTTCAGTCTACCTCATCATTTTATATTACCACATTATGTTTCCAGGGTATGTCTTAATTCCTGATATCCGCTAAGGTCTGTCCCTTTCTTGATAGTAACTAAATAGTCCCGTCCCATCTTTGATTATCCTCCTATGGGTGAGACAAGAGAAGAATGCCAAGTCATCAGTCAATTCTCTAACACTTTTTAAGACTATATCCATAAGCCCTCTTTAAATCAATTTGTTTATCACTAAATTTTGACACAAAGTATTTTGCCCCGAACCACAGAGGAATGTCTTTTTCAAATACCAATTTGGTTCTTTAAAGTGAAGCTTGTCCCAATAGTCGTCATAGTTGTCAGTGTTGTTTCTCTAGGAAAGGTTAGATATTGTTACTTTCCTTCCTTCACTGGCGTTAAAAGCTAGATGATGTTAAAGTTGGGCACTAGGGTAGGATTTCTTTTACTTCTTCTTTTCCTGATGTCAGTTTCAAAGGAGTAGGGATACTGAGGAGCAGCTTTCTCTATCGGTTGGCCTTCCCAGATTTGTCTTAAAGGGACAGGACAGTATCGTTTCCTCCTGCTTGTTGATTCCTGTTTCCGGGGAGCTACATTACCTTTGATGTCTTCTGCCCGTTCTCAAGGGGTCTGTATATTCTTTGCCTCACTCCCCAGATAGTATGTTGTCGATTATACTGTCCTATAGGTACAAACTCAGTAACAAGTTAGTATAATAGTTCCTTTCCCCACTCCCCAACCTCCTGCACAATAAGTTTGTTTCTTCTCTCCCTAGTGCCATTCTTTCTCATACCAGCTACTATGTTCCTTTTCTTACTTTCTTTATTGCCCCTTGATTTTTCTTTCGTTCTGCTATATTCTGTCTTCTCGCTGAGCACTCCTTGCTCCAATGACCTAATTGTGTACAGATGTGACAAACTCCTTGATTTACAATGTTCTTTACTCGAAGAGGTTTTCTTGGGCAGTTATAAGATTGTTTACAATTTTATTTTATGTGATCTTCAGTTTTTACTACAATAGTACATTCAATTTGTTCATTCTGGTAAATTACTTAAGGGGGTTGTAGAGTAGGGGTCATGTCTCCACGTCCACAATTCTTGGACGTGTTGGTAAGTCAGGACTGAGAAAATGGGTTAGCTTGAGTGAACAGTGTGTGGCTTCTTGGTTCCTGACATTCATGCCATCTCTCTCTCTGTTCTCTTGGGTCCCAGTAGTCTCTTGAATTAAAGGACCTCCCATAATTCCTGGGATCTCGGATGTTTCTATATCTCTAGGATCTCTAATTTCTTCGTAATCCTGGAAATCCCTTCTTTGACCCCTCTCTCTCACTCGCTCCCTTGTTGGACAGGACCGACTCCAATGTCCCTTCCCCCCCACAAGTGTAGCATTGATTAGGCAATATGGTTGGCTTTATTCTACCCCTTGGTTCAATTGAAATGGGTTCTAAATTGGGAGTGTAGTTGTGATAATAATCTGAGTAATCTGGAATCCTAATTTCTCCCAATCTGTGTAATTTGCTGGTACTCTGGGAATCCATGGTTCAGAGTTAGATCTTGGGATTTCTTTCTTGGCTATACATTCACTTTCTCTTCTAGTTACGGGATAATTTTCCTGGTTCCTACCCTCCTACCAATAGTGCCTCACAGCTCTGGCCATTTGACTGACTCGGTTCTCAGACCAGTTCCTGTTATCAGTCTTAATCAAGTCCGCTACTTTAGTGGGGGGACAATTCAATAAGATAGCACAATAATGAGGGGAACTTGCTCCATTCTGATAGTCTGAGTCACCTGTTTGGTACATATATAATTTTGAAAAACGGTCTAGAAATTCGTCTGCTCCTTCACCCTTTTCTGGTTTTATTTCCAGAATTCGTTTTAAATCGCTTGGTGTCTGAAACGTTTTTGCAAGGGCCATTAAAACAGCCTCTTCTCTTGCACTGTCATCTCTTGCACTACGTTTGCCAAGGCTTCATAAGTTGGGTGTCCTAGGGCTACTAGAAATTTGGTATTTTCAGCTGGAGTAATTATCTGTTGTATGGTTTCCCACAAATCCCGGGAATCAGCATGATATACACGCATGGTGGTTCTTAGATAATCTATAAAAGCAGCAGGTGATTTCTTTCTATCAGGGATTCTGTTTAGTACTGCCATTATTTCATGGGGCTTCCACGGAGTTTGGACGTCTGTGGTACGGGGATTATTCATACTTACTGCGCTGGTCTAATCCGCTGTACCCAGCCCTTCCCTTACTGGGAACTGCCTATGGGATATCTGTTTAATTTGTAAACTTTCGGTTACATCAAAATCTATCTCGGTATCTTCAATCACCGTCTCACCCTCAGATGAATCTTACAGTTCGCTAGGGGTTTCCCGATACTGTCCAAATAAATTGTTCCTTTTTCTTACTACTCATGTAATCTGTCTAGGTTGTGGCTCACAGAAATACTCTGGCAGTTGCACTATATCTAACATACCTTCCTTTTCTTTAAACACCAGAGCTAACCTCTTCATTCTACTCCGGGTGCCATAAGCCACTGGACAATCTATCAATGATGGAATGGATAGGGTCGAAGAATCTGGTACCCCAGTATCTGGTGTTGGTAGAATCTGTTCAGATGTAGAATGTGCAGGAGTTGTTATAGATTCTGCAGACCTAAAATATTTATTATGGACACAAGTCATACAAGGTGCGAGTGAAGCCTGGGGAATGCAAGAGGAACATGGTGGGAGCTGTGAACTTCCACTAGCGTTAACATTGGTCCATTCATCCAAATATTCATCTCCTTCCCCCTCGAAGTCAGCACTAGCAATCGGATTCCTAATCTTTAAGTTTGCAGGGACTAATTTCCTTCCAGGAGATCTGCCTTTTCTTTGTTCTGTGTGTTTCCCTTTATCTCCACTCCTGTCCTTCCTACTGCCTGGAAGGTCGATCTACTTCACCTTCCTTCCGTTTTATTCCAAGTTTAGCGATCACTTTTTCCCAACTTGCCATCCTCTTAACCTCTTTATTCGCCTTCCGTTCCTCATAATGTTTTCTCCATAACCCTATTAATTCTTTTGCACATTCGTTATTGCTATGCTGCCAAATAATCCGTTCTATGTATTTTATCCCTTTTACTGTTCCAATGGTGGCCATCGCTTGTTTCCTAATTTCTTATTTAATGCTCCTGATAAATTTCTTAATTTATCTGCCATGTGAGGGAACTCATTACACATCAGTTGCAATGGGCACCTTTCCTCTTCTGTCATATCTCGATCTATACTATTCCCCATGCTTCCGAACACCCGAAACCAAATTCCTAAATCATCCACTCCTTCCTTTTGATCCCTAAATTTATCAAGCTCGCTCCTGAACAATGGTTAATGGCTCAAAGCCTTCGCAACCTCGCAATTCTTTACTCCTTTGCTCCACCAATCCTACTCTCCTATTCAAATGTTTCTCCTATCTCCCACAAGTGCACACACACTTTCAACCTTACAATTTCCACAATCCTCAGTCATCCAAAGATCAGAGTACTCCAGGGAACAATCAAACACATTCGAGCACAACCAAACACATTCTCGCAACTCTTTTAACCCTCAATCAAAACACATGAAAATGAGCTTTAGACACACAAGTAACACAGTGTACAAGCAGGAGATCACGCTGCTTAATATTATCAGGCACAACCACACTCCAACATAAACCACAATCATTCATCCAGTATCGCATTCAGTAACTGTACAGTTCCAAAAGCAAATCACAATATTTCTAACTTCCAAAATTTAAATCAAACAATACACAATCTACAATAAATACAATGCAATACACCACAAACGACTACTTCATAATGTTATCTCCACAAACCAATGAGTCGGTTTCCCATTATCGGAAATTCCTAGGACTTACAAGTTTCCAACACACAAGTAAAGGGCCTGTCCCATCAGCATGCGATTGCATGCATCTAGCGCGACCAAACGTGGTCGCTTGAGGCGTACGGCCGCACGGGGCCGGTCCCACTTCGAACCGCGGAGGCGTATGGAGTTGTGCAGTGCTGGTCCCGACATCATACTCACCAATCAGCTGGGCAGGAGGCGGGCCGACTGAATTTGGACGTCGCACGGCGTCGGGCAGTGACGTCATCATGCAATGGCGCACCGGGCGGTGACGTCATCGCGCAATGCCACGCGCTAGGCGTACGCCATCAAGACGCTGCGTACAATGGCAAGACGCTGCGTACGCCGACAAGACGCTGCTTACGCCCTCAATGCGCCTGCGGGCCGACAGGCCATTGGCGCGCGGAATTTTCGGACAGTGCAGGATTTTCGGAGCCCCGCGCGATGTTGGGTCAAATAAGAAATAATACAGCTAAAAGTTATAATGCATTAACTCACACTATTTTAAATTACACTCGATCACACAATTCAAGCAAACAGTTCTGACAATACAAGCGCAGAATTAGTTACATTACCAGAACAAAATCAGTTACATTGCAAGAACAGAATATCACAACTCACATAAAGGCAGAGCAGTACAATTTAAGCAACAAATACAAATATTTAATTTGAACGCACTTTTACTTCAATTATCTAACACACAAAAATCCTTAAGCACTCACACAAGCAGCAATACAAATGGCGGTCCGCGAACTTAGCACACTCTAAATCTTAACTTTCTAAATCTTAATACACTCTAAATCTATTTACATACACAAAATATTTACACAATTCGGATCCGATAACAATACAAAAGGCTAGATTTTTACGATTTAACGCGCTAGCGCACAGTTTACTCAGTGAACCTCTCCCTCCGATACCGAAGATTTTTCCCTTCCTAGGTTACTCTTTGCTGAGGGGTACTACTCCTTAAATGACTACTTTTCCTCCCGAATGTTACAATCCTCATGCTAAGACTGGACTTCTATAAGGGGACCTCTATCCCTCCTCTCTAAGGTCTACAGAATTAGGGGTACCCTTCGCATTCGGATTACTTTTCACTAAGTAAATAAGGTTCTCATCTCTCAGGTACACTTCGCTATCAGGTACTAATCAACAATCGTTCAGAGGGTTACTGTTCACTGTTGATCAGCCGCTATGCGGAATCGATCACGGACATGCACAAACTCTGAAGTTCTATGGCCACAGAATTCAAATTCTACCGTACGGGCAGAACTTGAATGTGAAATTCTGTATTTGGAAATGTGATTCTGCACATTTAGAATCGTTCTCGAACTCCTGGTTTTGGTGCATACCACTCCACAAACGCGGGCTCGCTAATTAAACTAAATTGCCCAATGAAAAAGTATTGAATGGACTAGAGTATTCTAAGCCAATTTATACACTATCCACTGAGCCCAGTACCTTTACGAGGTTCCTGATCCGTCACTTCAGGGAGGGACTCAGACACCTTCATGCAGACACCCGTCTCTGCTGGGCACTGAGGGTTCAGCACCTAGCCTCTTCATGCTGGCAGTCTATGCCGCTTTTCAGAGCGCACCTTTCCAATCAGCACTCCCGGCAAAGATAGATCAATACGTACAAACCTGTGTTTCAATACCCCACCAATTGGATACTAAACCTAGACCTTGGGCCACCCCTCGCCCAATTAAGTGTGTCAGGCTCTCATTAAAGCAGCTGCAGTCTGCCAACTACGACCAAGTTTTGGGCCACTCCATGTCCTGTTGTATGGGCCCCTAACCCAAAGGAGTGCTAACCACCCCCCGTGCTTGCTAAACTCCATTCTAATGATCTCGATTGGACCCTTTCCCAAGCCTGTGAATGATCGATCCGTCCCGACTAGCAAAGTGCCGAAATTCAATGCGAAAACTGCACAGTGGGCCCAATTTCTGCACTCGCGATCGAAACAGCTCAACACCCTTGATCGCAAACTTGTGTTTGGGGGTCCATTGAGATTAACATGACAGACATTTCCCTAACCCAATAATACAGTGGCAAATATATTGTATTCAAACAGTGTTTCTCAGAGGAAACAAACATCGCAACATTTGCCCTGATATGCAAGAAAACCAGACAAGGCTCAATACTTAATCCAATCAACATTCAGCAAAGTAAAGCTTTGCAACATTAATTACAAGGTGTATGTCTGGTTTGATTTCATCCAATCCATTCTATGCATTTTGCACCTAATTGTCAGGGTCTGCAGATGTTCCCATTCTCTTCCTGCAGCTCTGATCTGGGCTCGAGACAAACTGGCACCACTCTGCAGCTTGTCCCATTTCTACAGAAAGCACTTTTAAATTGACTAAATGATATAGCAGCCCAGAAGCCTTTACTCAATTTTAGGGTTTGAGCCTCTCCAATTTGGCCAGGATTAACAATTTAAAAGGGTTTGTGAAATTTTTATTATTCTGGATGCAATGGAACTGGTTACCTATGTTCTGTATGCACTACAGTTATGTGCAGAAATCTAAAAAAAGATGTTTATTCAATTTACCTAAATAACATCCTTATCTCTTCCTTTCTAGTTTAATTAGATAACCTGTCAAGGTAGATACTCATAAGAACGTGAAAACATAAGAAAGTAAGAGTAGGAGTAAGGCATCCAGCCCTTCAATATGATTGTGGTTGATTGATGTTGGCCTCAACTCCTCTTCTGTGCCAGTTCTCCATACTCCTTTATTCCTGCATGTAACAATTATTTATCCAAGTTCACTGTAAACACTTCTAATAACTCGACTGACTGCTGAGGCAGAAGATCCCAGAGATACACCACCATCTGCGACATGAAATATATACATATCTCAGTTTTAAATTGGCCATCCCTTATTTTGTAGTTGTATCCCTTCCTTTGAAATACGAGGGGAAAAAAATCCCAACATGCACCCCATTAAGCACCATTTAAGATTTTATGCGTTTGAATAAGGTTACCTCTCACATTCTAATCTCCAAGGATTACAGGCACAAACTATTTAGTCTAAACATTTTCCAATTGATATCCTTTGATCTATAATTTAAATTGCTATCTGAATGCAGGGTGACTTGGACAGGTTGAGGGAGTGGGCTGATGCATGGCAGATGAAGTGTAATGCGGATAAATGTGAGGTTACCCACTTTGGTAGCAAAAACAGGAAGGCAGATTACTATCTAAATGGCGTCAAGTTGGGAAAAGGGGAAGTACAACGGGATCAGTGGGTCCTTGTTCATCAGTTATTGAAAGTAAGCATGCAGGTACAGCAGGCAGTGAAGAAAGCAAATGGCATGTTGGCCTTTAAAACAAGTGGAGTCATATGTAGGAGCAAAGAGGTCCTTCTGCGGTTGTGCAGAGCCCCAGTGAGACCACACCTGGACTATTGTGTGCAGTTTTGTTCCCCAAATTTAAGGAAGGACAGTCTTGCTATTGAGGGAGTGCAGCATAGGTTTACAAGGTTAATTCCCGGGATGGCGGGACTGTCATATGCTGAGAGAATGGAGGGGCTGGGCTTGTACACTCTGGAATTTAGGATGAGAGGTGATCTCATTGAAACATATAAGATTGTTAAGGGTTTGCACACGCTAGAGTCCAGAACCAGGGGCCACAGTTTATGAATAAGGAGTAAGCCATTTAGAACGGAAACGAGAAAACACTTTTTCTCACAGAAAGTTAAGAGTCTGTGGAATTCTCTGCCTCAGAGGCTGGTGGAGGCAGGTTCTCTGGATGCTTTCAAGAGAGAGCTTGATAGGGCTCTTAAAAATAGCGGAGTCAGGGGATATGGGGAGAAGGCAGGAACGGGGTACTGATTGGGGATGATCAGCCATGATCACATTGGCTCGAAGGGCCGAATGGCCTACTCCTGCACCTATTGTCTATTGTCTATTGTCTAAATACTAATTTGCTGCTCCAAGAGACAAAACAATGATATTCTCCTCCTCTGTGATTCCGCCAGCTCTCCGACTCTATGAACCCGTTTTAAACCAGACTCGCTGCCACAGCCACATGCACTTTTTTGGGCAGCTTACAACCCAGTGGTATGAATATTGATTTCTCTCACTTCAAGTAACCCCTGCATTCCCTCTCTCTCCATCCTTAACCCACCCAAGTCGCACCAACTTCTCGTTCTCACCCAACAAATAGCTAGCAATGACCTGTTTCCTTTAACATCGTTACTTTTTTACATATCTTTCATTCATTGTTCTATATCTCTCTACATCATCGTCTATATCTCTTGTTGCCCTGTCTCGTGACTTTCAGTCTGAAGAAGGGTCTCGACCCGAAACGTCACCCATTCCTTCCAAAGATGCTGCCTGTCCTGCTGAGTTAGTACAGTTTTATGATCTTCTCCAATCACCAGAAATGCCCCAAAATTGGTATGTTTAGAAATATACTTATATTTGTAGTACTAAATTGACTCTGAGATGTCAGCTGTCTGCTGCATTCCTTCTGCAGTCCATTCACTGGGATTACTTCTCGTGCCTTTAAAGATAATGATTGTCAAGGGAGAAGAATGTAGTTTTTAGTGCAATCATTTCCATGTCACCAATGAACTGGCATAATCATGTGGCATTATCTGTTCAGTCCACCTATTTTACTAATTTGATTCTAAAACTGTTTCTAAAATATCATTTTTGATTGATACTTTCATATTGAGTACACCAACCACATTATTTAGCATTTAACCACCATGACATATTTTAGTCAATGTAATATATCCAATCAAAATGCAAATGAGTGATTATTTCCAGAATTCAGTCAATTGTTTTACTAAGTACAAAGTGAATTGGTTAGCTGCCATTGCAGAAGTCCTTATTTTGGCTTTTGGCATTGTCTAAATATTATCTGGACTCTGCATAATGCCAACCGTGGCTTAGCCATCAGGTGCTTGAACCTGAGAGTTTTTGAGTCCCACACCTAAGAAAAGGGAGCAAAGATGACATCCCAGGAGTATTGAGAGAGCACTGTACTGTTAAATGTACTCTCATTAGGACGAGTTGGTATACTTAATGTCCTGTCAACATTTGGAAGCAAACAATTTGCACATAACTCTATTGAGAAAAATATGGCCCTGGTAATAATTATGTCTCCACATGGAAGTGTTAATGATCTACTTATAATTATACTGCTGCCTGTGGGAGCTTGCACTCAGCAGACCGGCTGTTGTGCTTCCTTGCTAACAATAACGTCGACAACTCAAGTGTCCGTACACCTGCAGGGACAAATTCGGCTCTAACTCTATCTATAAGTTTGCAGATGAAACACCACAGTCCTGGGCCTGATCACGAACAGTGATGAGACGGAATACAGGAAGGAGATAGAGAATCTAGCCACATGGTCAGACACAAAATGCTGGAGTTAGCTCTGTGGGTCAGGCAGCATCTCTGGAAACAATGGATTGAAAATCAGTTTTTTTCTGGTGAAAACAGATTGAACAAGAGTCCTGACCCAAAATGGCACCTATCTATTATCTATCTCCAGAGATGCTGCATCACCAGCTGTGTTACTCCAGCATTTTTTGTCTATCTTTGGTATAAACTAGCATCAGCAGGTCCTTTTTATTACATTAGTAACATGGTGTCACATCAATAATCTCTCCCTCAATGTCAGCAAGGTGAAAGCACTAGTTATTGACTTTGGGAAGCCAAAGTCATTTATGGAGTACATGCACTAATCAGCATCAATGGTATCAATGTGGAAATGGCTGAGAGTGTCATATTCCTTTGCATTAACATTACTAAGGATCTGTTGTGGACCGGCCACATTGATGTAATGTCTCAGAAGACACAACAATGCTTCTTAAGCATACTTAAGAAGGAAATGAGAAGAGCAAAACAGCTAAACTGGAGATAGCTCTGGCAGATAATATTAAGGAAAATCCAAAGAGATTTTACAAGTACATTTAGGGAAAGAGGATGACTAAGGAGTGTATAGGGACCTTTAGAAATCGAAGCAGATATCTCTGTGTGGAGCTGAACGAGATGTGCAAGGTCCTTAATGAGTGGGTAGACACAAAATGCTGGAGTGACTCAGTGGGACAGGCAGCATCTCTGAAGAGAAGGAATGGGGTGACGTATCTAGTCGAGACCCTCCTTAATGAATGGTTCTCCTATGTGTTTGCTGTGGAAAAAGATGTGAAGACTGGAGAACTTGGGAAAGTTAATGGAAGTGTCTTGAGGACAGTCAGTTTTACTGTCGAGGAGGTGCTGAACGTCTTAAGGTATGTGGAGGTGGATAAATCTCCCAAGCATGATCAGATATATCCAAGGACACTGTTGGAAGCTAGAGAAGGAATTGTGGACTGAGATATGTGAATCATCATTAAATATGGGTGAGGTGCCGGAAGACTGAAGGGTGGCTAATACTGTGCCTCCATTTAAGGGCTTTAAGGAAAAGCCTACGAACTATAGGCCAGTGAGCTTAACATCTGTGGTAGGCTAGTTACAGGTGAATATACCGAAGGATAAGATATATATGCATTTGGATAGACAGGGGCTGATTAGAAATAGACTGCATGGTTTTGTACATGGGAGATCATGCCTCACAAATCTGATTGAATTTTTTGAGGAAGTAACTAAAAAGGTTGAGGACAAACCCATAGGCGTTGTCTATTTGGACTTCAGCATGGCATCTGATAGGTTCCACATGGTAGGTTGATCTGGAAGGTTAGATCACATGGGATCCAGTGAGAGTTAGCTGACTGGATAGAGAATTGGATTGATGGAAGGAAGCAGAGGGTGTTAGTGGAATGTTGTCTATCGGACTGGAAGTCTGCGACTAGTGTTGTGCCTCAGGGATTGGTGCTGGCCCAGTTGCTGTTTGCAGTTTATATCAATGATTTGGATGAGAATGTACAAAGCATGATTAGCAAGTCTGGGATCTATGTTCCTTCTTCTCCGTGTTCCCACCAGCAGAAGGTCCAGAAGGTTAAAAGCAAGCCCCGCCATACTCAGGAACAGCATCTTCCCCTCTGTTATTAGACTCCTGAATGGTTCTTCCATAAGCTAGGGTACTGTCCAATGCATCTCTAGCCCGTCGATCTGGATGTTAGAATGAATGTCACCATGGTATCTGAGTGTAATATTTAAGCATGGACTTGAAACGAAGACAGGTAGTGTGTGTCCTGAATTACATCGGTAAACACTGAATATAGTTGGAGGAAATCTGTCAGAATTTATCCTACTATTACTTTGAAGTAATTGAGCATAAAGCCCCGAGTCAATTTTCCTTGACTCACAGCTGGATTAGGTGTTTCCATCACTGAAACAAGGCTCACTATGGCCAAGGGATGAAAACGGATGTTAATGAGCCGGTGCTCATAAGAAATATCTGGGGAAGGAAAGGATTTAGCACATACTCTTTGAACTAATTGATCACTATTGTGATTTAAATAAATGCACAAGCACAGAAAACTGTTTGCTTACCCTTCAAACACTGATTAGATTCAATGCTCCTGGAGCCAAGTTTACATTCCACCACATCCACTAAATGTGTGATTAACAGTCACAGTTACAAGATGTGTGATTAACTGTTACAAGATGCCTCAGAGACCTTCCATCTACCCCATTCTTTATTTCTGTACTATTATCTTTGCTCCTGTATTTACTTGCATATGGGGAAAGTAAAGCACAGTGAAGAACAGGCTAAGATGTTTTTCCAAATCCAGCCATTTCCTCTCCCTTTCCTTTCATCACCAGGATATTGCGGATAACTGGAGATTTGTGTGAAGTTCACAACTGACTTTTTCAGTAAATAATGAAGTAAGTACAAACACTCTTACTCTGAGAGAGGGCAGTTAATTTATAAAGAACATTCTTCCCCCGCAGCAGTGGGATGAAGGTTAGCTAATCGATCTTGACATTATTGATTGAGGGATAAATGTTAGTCTGGATACCGGAGATATATCTCCGCTTTTCTTTCAAGCGGGGCCACAGGACATCACAAAACCACCAGAGAGAGCAGACATTTAATGTCTTATCTGAAAACAACACCCTGCAGAAGTGTGACAAAATGTGACATTCCTTCAGCATGAAGGCTTTGTCAGCCGAAGGTTTGGCATTTAAGTCTCTGGAGTTGAATTCTTCCGCGTCAATTAGAAAGTTATGGGTTCAAGTGATCTGTCAAAGGATACATTTTATGATGATGATTTCTGTCCACACTTTTGGTTTAGGTCAGCAAAGGCCGCACTGTCACCGCTTTAAGCAGCACAGTGGTGTCTGTAAGGAGTATGCGGTTTCTCCCTGTGTTTGCGTTATCTCCCCCACAAGCGCAAGTTGATAGATTAAACAACTTCTATAAACGGTCCCTTGTGTAGGTGAGCGGTAGAATTAATGGGCATGTGGGGAGATCAGGTTTCAGAGAAAGCTAGTAGGGGAATGGAATTGCTCTATGAAGTATGTTATGTTGTAAGGACGTAAGGAAATATAGAACTCACAACCAGGATTGAATTTTTTTTGTGCATACGTTTTGTTAAAAAAGTTGTTCTTCTTGAAATCGATTTATTAGTTGACAAAAAAAAATCAACCTAGACATTCAGACCTGTCCATAGAATCAATTGTTCCTCGTTGAAGCTTATCAGAAATATTGACTAAGACCGACAGCTGTAAGATGTGGAAGAAACAGACCCTTTAACCCTTTAATGTAAGAAAGAAAGGTCTTTGAGGACACAACATTGTATGTTATTCAATGAGGGATCAATGTGAGACACCTTGTATTCATTTACAACATGTAAATATTGCTCTAACTGTCAATAAGAAGATGCCCTAGTGAAATGTCTTCAATATTTGCTGTCCATGTGGTGAAGGAATTCCCATTGCATTTTTTTGGAGGGAAATTACAGAATTTTGACTCAACTATGATGAAGGAACAGAAATATGTTTCCGCATGAGGATGATGTTGCCTTATTTCAGATGAGGAGCCACACAAATATACTCACCACTTTCTCATGTAAACTTAAAAAGATCCCATGGCAATATTTTTATAAAGAACAGATATTATCCCTGGTATCCTGGCCAATATTGATGCCTCAGTCCAGTGAAAGTAATCGCTATCAAAATATGGGGGGGGACTAGGGGACAGGGGGGACACAATTTCTTGGCGGCCGCGAGCGTGCGCATGCGCACACTCAACACACACACACACGAGGCTTCGAAGGCTTCTGCCGTGGGCCCTGTGAACTGTAATTTCAGCTCAATCCAGCACTAAATGCAGCTCAACTCTGCCTGTCTCGCCGGGTTAACCTACAGCCCTGCCTGGACTGACGGAATACCAGTCCGGAGCCGTGGAGCTAGTGCTGCTTCTCCTGGCTGGCTGTAAGCCTGGGCCATATTTCCCTTAAGTCCAGGCATGGTTGTAGGTTAACCTGGCAGGACAGACAGAGTTGAGCTCGGTTTAGCGCTGCTTCTCTGCGCTGGCTGTGGGCCTGGGGGCACCGCACCCGTCTGACTCCTGATGTCTCTGGCCACCCCCGGGCATGGGGGGCACTCGGGTGGAGACAGGGATGGTCCAGTGGAGGTTCGGCAGCGATTGTAGTGCCGGAGAGCCGGCCGGGATCGATCCGGGCTTCGGATGAGGCGTAGGTCTGTGTCCAGGGCTGCCGTTGTGACCCTATGACCTGGGCACGTCTCCCTCCTCCAATCATCGCACTCAATCATCATGTCCCACCCCCATTGCCAGCGCCCTCGATCAGCAGTCCCACCCCCAGTCTCGCGGAAAGCGGAGATTTCACTGGGTTTTAAAATCCGGATTACAAAAAATTGGGGGGGGGGGATCGTCCCCCACCTCTCAAAACAGAGGGGGGACGTGTCCCCCCTGGCCCCCCGGGATTTCCGCCACTGCCTCAGTCTATTTCCCTGATGTAGATGATTGGGTCATTATCAATTTGCAGAATACAACTTGGCTGTTATGTTCCCTATATCACAACAGTGAATATATTTTAACATTATTTAATTACTTGCAAAACACTTTAGGCTATCTTGCGGGCATTAAAGAGGTAGTATAAATGCATATTTATACTAGAGACCGGCCCTGTTGCTCAGAAGGGTAAGGAAAAGAAGAGGAGGGCAATACTAATAGGGGACTCTATAGTTAGGGGGTCAGACAGGCGATTCTGTGGACGCAGTCGGGAGACCCGGATGGTAGTTTGCCTCCCTGGTGCCAGGGTCTGTGATGTGTCTCAACGTGTCCAAGATATCCTGAAAGGGCAGGGAGAGGAGCCCGAGGTCGTGGTACATATAGGTACCAATGACATAGGTAAAAAAAGAGAAAAGGTCCTGAAAAGAGAATTTAGGGAGTTAGGAGGGGAGTTAAAGAGAAGGACAGCAAAGGTAACAATCTCGGGATTACTGCCTGTGCCACGCGACAGTGAGAGTAGGAATGGAGCGAGGTGGAGGATAAATGCGTGGCTGAAGGACTGGTGCAGAAGGCAGGGATTCAAATTTCTGGATCATTGGGACCTCTTTTGTGGAAGGTTCGACCTGTACAAAAAGGATGGGTTGCACTTGAACCTGAGGGGGACCGATATCCTGGCGGGGAGATCTGCAAAGGCTACTGGGGAGACTTTAAACTATAATGGTTGGGGGGGAAGGACTCAAATAGAGAATGCTATTAGACAGTGTGTGAGGCAGGAGGCAGAGAAGGAAAGCACTCAGACCCAACATGTAGGGGGGAAAGAAGAAAACAATAATAAACAGAGAATAAGAGGTAGTGGGGTTCTTAAATGGGTGAGCAGAGAAACAGAGGGGTGTAAAATGCGGGCGGAAGCAATAGGTAGCAAGGTGAAAAGTCAAAGTGGCAGGCAGGCAAATCCAGGGCAAAAATCAAAAAGGGCCACTTTTCAACATAATTGTATAAGGGGTAAGAGCGTTGTAAAAACAAGCCTGAAGGCTTTGTGTCTCAATGCAAGGAGCATTCGTAACAAGGTGGATGAGTTGAATGTGCAGATAGCAATTAATGATTATGATATCGTTGGGATCACGGAGACATGGCTCCAGGGTGACCAAGGCTGGGAGCTGAACATCCAAGGATATTCAATATTCAGGAGGGATAGAGAGAAAGGAAAAGGAGGTGGGGTAGCATTGCTGGTTAGAGAGGAGATTAACGCAGTGGAAAGGAAGGACATTAGCTTGGAGGATGTGGAATCGGTATGGGTAGAGCTGCGAAACACTAAGGGGCAGAAAACGCTGGTGGGTGTTGTGTACAGGCCACCTAGCAGTAGTAGTGAAGTTGGGGATGGCATCAAACAGTAAATTAGAAATGCATGCAACAAAGGCAAAACAGTTATATTGGGTGACTTCAATCTACATATAGATTGGGTGAATCAAATTGGCAGGGGTGCTGAGGAAGAGGATTTCTTGGAATGTATGCGGGATAGTTATCTAAACCAACATGCAGAGGAACCAACGAGAGAGCAGGCTATTCTAGACTGGGTATTGAGTAATGAGGAAGGGTTAGTTAGCAGTCTTGTTGTGCGTGCCCCGTTGGGCAAGAGTGACCATAATATGGTTGAGTTCTTCATTAGGATGGAGAGTGACATTGTTAATTCAGAAACAACGGTTCTGAACTTAAAGAAAAGTAACTTTGAGGGTATGAGACGTGAATTGGCCAAGATTGACTGGCAATTAGTTCTAAAAGGGTTGATGGTGGATATGCAATGGAAGGCATTTAAAGACTGCATGGATGAACTACAAAAATTGTTCATCCCAGTTTGGCAAAAGAATAAATCAGGGAAGGTAGTGCATCCTTGGATAACAAGGGAAATCAGGGATAGTATCAAAGCAAAAGATGATGCGTACAAATTAGCCAGAAAAAGCAGCATACAAGAGGACTGGGAGAAATTCAGAGACTGCAGAGGAGGACAAAGGGCTTAATTAGGAAAGGGAAAATAGATTATGAAAGGAAACTGACAGGGAACATGAAAACTGACTGCAAAAGTTTTTATAGATATGTGAAGAGAAAGAGATTAGTTAAAACAAATGTAGGTCCCTTGCAGTCAGAAACAGGTGAATTAATCATGGGGAACAAGGATATGGCGGACCAATTGAATAACTACTTTGGTTCCGTCTTCACTGAGGAAGACATAAATAATCTGCCGGAAATAGCAGGGGGCCGCCGGTCAAAGGAGATGGAGGAACTGAGTGAAATCCAGGTTAGTCGAGAAGTGGTGTTGGGTAAATTGAATGGATTAAAGGCCGATAAATCACCAGGGCCAGATAGGCTGCATCCCAGAGTACTTAAGGAAGTAGCTCCAGAAATAGTGGATGCATTAGTGATAATTTTTCAAAACTCTTTAGATTCTGGAGTAGTTCCTGAGGATTGGAGGGTAGCAAACGTAACCGCACTTTTTAAGAAGGGAGGGAGAGAGAAAATGGGGAATTACAGACCAGTTAGTCTAACATCGGTAGTGGGGAAACTGCTAGAGTCAGTTATTAAAGATGGGATAGCAGCACATTTGGAAAGTGGTGAAATCATTGGACAAAGTCAGCATGGATTTATGAAAGGTAAATCATGTCTGACGAATCTTATAGAATTTTTCGAGGATGTAACTAGTAGAGTGGATAGGGGAGAACCAGTGGATGTGTTGTATCTGGACTTTCAGAAGGCTTTCGACAAGGTACCACATAAGAGATTAGGATACAAACTTAAATCACACGGTATTGGGGGTTCAGTATTGATGTGGATAGACAGCTGTTTGGCAAATAGGAAGCAAAGAGTAGGAGTAAACGGGTCCTTTTCACAATGGCAGGCAGTGACTAGTGGGGTACCGCAAGGCTCAGTGCTGGGACCCCAGCTATTTACAATTTATATTAATGAACTGGATGAGGGAATTGAAAGCAACATCTCCAAGTTTGCGGATGACACTAAGCTGGGGGGCAGTGTTAGCTCTGAGGAGGATGCTAGGAGACTGCAAGGTGACTTGGATAGGGTGGGTGAGTGGGCAAATGTTTGGCAGATGCAGTATAATGTGGATAAATGTGAGGTTATCCACTTTGGTGGCAAAAACGGGAAGGCAGACTATTATCTAAATGGTGGCCAATTAGGAAAAGGGGAGATGCAGCGAGACCTGGGTGTCATGGTACACCAGTCATTGAAAGTAGGCATGCAGGTGCAGCAGGCAGTGAAGAAAGCGAATGGTATGTTAGCTTTCATAGCAAAAGGATTTGAGTATAGGAGCAGGGAGGTTCTACTGCAGTTGTACAGGGTCTTGGTGAGACCACACCTGGAGTATTGCGTACAGTTTTGATCTCCAAATCTGAGGAAGGACATTATAGCCATAGAGGGAGTGCAGAGAAGGTTCACCAGACTGATTCCTGGGATGTCAGGACTTTCATATGAAGAAAGACTGGATAGACTTGGCTTATACTCGCTAGAATTTAGGAGATTGAGAGGGGATCTTATAGAAACGTACAAAATTCTTATGGGGTTGGACAGGCTAGATGCAGGAAGATTGTTCCCGATGTTGGGGAAGTCCAGGACAAGGGGTCACAGCTTAAGGATAAGGGGGAAATCCTTTAAGACCGAGATGAGGAAAAACTTTTTCACACAGAGAGTGGTGAATCTCTGGAACTCTCTGCCACAGAGGGTAGTTGAGGCCAGTTCATTGGCTATATTTAAGAGGGAATTAGATGTGGCCCTTGTGGCTAAGGGGATCAGGGGGTATGGAGAAAAGGCAGGTACGGGATACTGAGTTGGATGATCAGCCATGATCATATTGAATGGCGGTGCAAGCTCGAAGGGCCGAATGGCCTACTCCTGCACCTATTTTCTATGTATTCTATGTATCTATATCTTCCAATTATTTTTTTAAATTGTGATGTTTCTGGTTGAGATTGTCAATTTTACTTCGGAGTCACGTGAGTGACTACGTGAAGAAGACCCGTCAGGGCGCATGCGCGTCATTACGTCGGTCGCATTGGCGCAGACAGGCTGGGTGGAACAGAGTTCTCCAGCGGTAAGTTAAAAAAAAAAATCCTGCAGGTAAGTTTAAACTTACTTTTCAGGTTGTCCATTGCAGGAATCATTTTCCCAGGTTCTTGCTGGACATGGAAATTTCAGTAAAAACCCAGTGGACCGCGGAGAAATTGTGGACCGCGGGGCTGTCGGCTTTGGACCGCGGGAGTGCAGTAACAGGCTGTCGGTGGGTTTTGCTGGTGGAGTCGCGGACAGAACGGTTCGCGACTCCCAAGGTTTAATTCGGGCCGCGGGTTATTTATAGACCGTGGGTTGAAGCAAGCTGCGGTCACGATAGAGGTGGCTGTTGGGCTTGCTGTTTCGAGTCGCTGACAGGCAGGTCAGCGACTCCAGAGAAATGTTTTAAATAAGGGCTGCGGGGATCTCTAGACCGCGGGGATACCGGCTATGGTCCGCGGTAAATTGAGGAGCCGGTGGCTGTCGGACTTCTTGAGAGAGTCGCTGACAGTAAGGTCAGCGACTCCCGAGGGGGGGTGCAGACTGAGCGTGGTCGTCGGGGTTACTACCCGGCTCATTGAGGAAGGACCCGACTTTGGCAGCCCATATGAGTTTGAAATATGTGGAGCCTGGCCAGGAGGGTCCCCTCTGTTATATGTGTATGTCCTCAGTGGAGAGGAGTAAGGCTCAGGGCTGCTTATCAATTCCTCAGTGGAGAGGAGTACAAAGGGTCAATGTGTGGCTGACTCCAACCTCAACTCAGGAAGAGAGGTTAGTGGTTTATCACCCTTATGTGTCAAGGTGAAAAAGTAGCAATTTCTGCTAATTCTGAGGAGGTTTCAGGTTGCCCTCCAAATTAAAGACGAATGCAATTTTGAGAAGCGTTCAAAAGGGTAGACATAGTTACCACTTGGTCACATTGTGACTATTATACTGAGATAAATGATTATCATTTATTCAATTAAGGAGATGGGAAGCCTTGTAGAGCCTTATTATCAGTCACCTGTGGGAGTTACACCAGGTGGCGTCATAGTAATTGCTGCTCATTAAAAGGGACTGTGCTCGGTTTCTTCCCCAAGACGCCGGTTTACTCATAGTAAAATAAATAAAGCCCAGGTTTAACTGGGATGGGCGTCTTCATTCACATAAATGTCTTTGGCTATGATAAATAATTGTTAATTTTTGTTCCAGCATTTCACACTATGTCTGATGTACGGGGGCCAGAGGCACTCCAACTCTTCCCTATAGACGGAGTTGGCATCGGGAAGGAGCACGATTTGGAGTCGCTAGCACGTGCAGCCTGTTTGGGGAAGGAGCATACCAACAGAGTATCGAATTGCATGGCTAGTCCTGGCGGCTGCTGTAGGCAGCGACCTGATAACCCCAACTCAGAGTGAGTGCCAAGCCAGGGGTATCAATGTCAGACAACATTGCGTCTTGTTACAATTCAAGAACGCTCCATCGTAAGGCATGTCAGGCAGCAACACCTAGTAAAGGGTTGCAAAAGGCCCCCCACTCAATGGTCGGAGTGGTCGAGAGAGTGCTACAGGAGGATGCACATGTGCCTGAAGCAACACCTGTTTGTAGGGTTGCCATTCCTCCCACTTGGTGCACCACAGTAGTCGAGATAGTGCTAAAATACATGCACACATGGCTAAGGTGACGCCAAGTAAAGGGTTGCCAAAATTTCTCCCACTCAAATGGCGGAGTGGTCGAGAGAGTGCTACAGGAGTATGCACATGGGCCTGAAGCAACACCTGTTTGCAGGGCTGCCATTACTCCCACTCGGTTTCTCCGTAGTGGTCGAGATGGTGCTAAAATACATGCACACAGGCCTGGGGCAGCTCCTGTTGCAGGTTGCATAAGTCCTCCCACATGGATGTATAGTGGATGAAGATGGAGCCACACACACATATGTGATAAGATTGTGGGAAATGGAGTCGAACAACATGCTTGGTACAGAGGCATGTACAAGCAAATGGAGGAGATGGATGGTGATACCTGCTTCAGCTTCGATAAGTCCCACTCTAAAAGAGTGTCTAAGGTTAGTATGGATTAAGTCCAAACAGGAATCCAAACATGGCTATGTGCCGGGATCCTATGCTGAATGCATGAGGGTAAGCAGTGGGCGTTTGCCTCTAAAATTGCTGCTCAGTCGCTGATTGCTGATCCATCCAGAGAAATCCAAATGAACACCTGACTATTTGGGTCACAATTGATTCAATTAAGTGCTCTGCCCAGGGAAAAAGGGTAGAGCTAATTGACAGCTGTATCAAGCTAATTAAGGCATTAAGGATACATTTGGGTCATTATAATACACCTATGCAGTTATCAATAAAGACTATTCTGATTTGCAATGGTGGATTCACCATTTGTCCAGGAGTTGTAGCAAGGTAATGCTTGACCAGCCTTCCATGATTTTGCAGATGAATGTCAGTGCACTCGGGTGGGGTGTCACTGATACGAGTTTCAACTGTGGAGGCAGATGGACTGAGCAAGAGGCATCGTTTCTGCAGACATGGGCAATTAACTATTAAGAGGTTTTAAGGACAAGGCTTATTGCTCTAACAAATGTATCTGCATGTTCAGTTTCAGATTGACAATACTACGCAAGTGGCATATATATTAATCACATCGGTGGAATCAAGTCGGTAATTTATGACAGATTGGCTAATCAAAATTGGGCCTGGTGCATTGGAAAATATATTTCAGCTATTTATCTACCAGGTAGATTCTACATAGTAGCAGACGCCAAGTCACGAACATTCCATGACAAAATAGATTGAATGTTCAACAAGGAGGTGTTCAATAATATAGTACTTGTATATGAATGCCAGATATCGATTTGTTTTGCATCAAGGTCAACCATCAGATGCCTAAATAGGTTTCATGAGAACCAGACCAGGTGGCAGTTGCAATTAATACTTTGACATTGCGGTGCTATATATATATATTTTCCCTACCATTTTGCCTAATAGGTCGGAGTCTGCAAGAAATCAAGCAGGATGCCACTTTGGGGGTGCTTGTAATACCTAATTGGCCGAATCAAGCATGGTTTCCCTTTGATGTTACAGTTAGGAATCCAACCTCTTTTTGGTGGTTCCCAAGCGTAGGAATTGACTAGAGCATCCGCTAACACGGGAAAGTCATCTGTTATGTGATAGTATTGACTTGTTAATTTGCAGGTTTTTAAGAAGGCCATACCTGGAGCAAGGACTGTCTGGGTTTATGGTGGACATGCTCACTGTAGCCTGGAGAAAGAGTACTCAAAAGGGGTATATTACTTATGTAAAAAAATGGGAGCAATATTGTGTACAAAATAATATTGACTATAATACTACAGGTATTGTGGATATTTTAGAGTTCCTGTTGACCCTCTATGATGATGAGGGGCTCAGTTATAGCACCATTAATACAGCTTTAAGTGCTTTGTCATCCTGTGGGTTGGATGGGGTCAGGAAAGATCCTATTGAGTTTCATCATATCATAGCTGGATTGATGAAAGGAATTTCAACTCTAAACCTCCTAAACCCAGGTATATGGCGATCTGGGATGTAAATGAGGTCCGCAAGATGTTTCGACAGTAGGTTCCTGGCATGTCTCTGAATTTGCCAAACTAATCATGAAAGGGGTTATGCTCTTGGCATTGGTTCAGCATAGCAAGTGCAGATTTTGAAAAAACTTCTAGACAGGATGGAAGTTGCTGAAGAGAATGTTATGTTATATAATTGCGTATTGCTTAAGCAGAGCAGGCCAGGTGTCACAGGTTTGTTAAAATTGTGTTTCAGCATAACCTACTGATCCATGTTTATGTGTAATGGCACATTTATTTTCATTATATTAAGGCTATAAAGATCTTAAGGAATGTGGAAACAGCATTGTTTATCAGTTACATGAAGCCACACAGGAGAGTGTCAGTGCAGACTATCTCAAGGTGGTTTAAACCAAATGTTGATTAAGGCAGGTATCAACACTGAAGTGTATATATCCATTTTCCACTAGAGCAGCAGCAATGTCGTCGGCTAGGACGATGGATGTTCACAGTGGCCATATTTTATAGGTGCTGGGTGGTCAAATGAATTATTAAAAAATTTTTTTTTACCATCGGCCGATCGCCGATCGGAGAGAGGTTGTTTGCAAATTCAGTATTAAGTCCTGTTTAGTTCCTCTGGGATAGACGGGTTACTGTTTGTTTTGTTTATTCAAATCTTATTGCATGATATTACCATTTCATGTTTAACGCATTATTGATTGTTTCTCATCGAAAGTCAATCAATGCAGTGAGGCCGGGATTTGGATCTGCGGCATAAAATCACAGAGCTTTGAAATCTTCACGTAGTCACTCACGTGACTCCGAAGTAAAATAGTAAGATTAAACGGGAACTTACCAGTTTGAAGTTTGATCTTTATTTTATGAGGAGTTACGTTGGTGATGACGTGCCCGCCACGCCCAATCCTCTCTCATAAAAAAGGTCATATGGTAGTTCTCATGTTGCTCATCCTAATATGTTACTTCAATTATTGTGTTGTCTGTGATTTTATTCCGCTGCTTTAAAGATTGACGCGCATGCGCCCTGACGGGTCTTCTTCACGTAATCACCAACGTAACTCCTCATAAAATAAAGATCAAACTTCAAACTGGTAAGTTCTCGTTTAATCTTACTATTTTGTTGAATTATAGAACTTTTAGGAAAGTGAGGCATTTCCAAGTCAAAGTGGCATGCACCTTGGGGAGAATCGAGGAAGTAGTGTTCTTCTGATGTAGATTTGGAAGGTGATGTCAAGAAAGGCTCAGTGAGTTGTGGTGATGCATCTTGTACCCTGTATGTTGGTGGCAAAGATTGCGAAGGCTCAGGAAAGTGGGTGGTGAGTCAGTCAAGCAGGCTACCCTTTGTGAATTGGTTCAAGTTTCATGATTGTCATTGGTTTAGCCAGGGATGGCTATGCCCCCCATACGACAGTGTCCATCTGTGGCACCACTGTGCAGTCCAAAAGGGTCACGTTATTCGTTCATGGTCTGAATAAAGGTCCCGATTCAAAATGACACCTCAAGAAAGTCCCAACCCAAAACATTGCCCATCCATTCCTTCCACAGATAGTGCCTGACCTTTGAGTCCTTCCAGCACTTTGTGTTTCGCCCATTCCTTCATAATTGTTATCAGATTTTTTTTTTGGTTTGTCCATTTCAATTTATTGACATGGATTTGGAAAAGCCACATTTGATTTTCTAGATCATTGCTTTCATCCAATCTTGGTTCCTTGCACAACCTCAGTTTTAATTTCTTCTTCATCGGTGCTTTTAGTTGTAAGGCTTTAAAAATCTCTGCTTGTTTAGCTTTCTTTTTCCTTTACGCTAATTGTATGAGGCCTTTGGACACTTGTCCCGATATCTTCAATCACTGCTCTCTTGCCCGACTGTAAGACAGATTTGAAATATTAACCTATAAACCTATTAACCCATAAAGCATGTATTTGAAACAATTACCTGAGAGCTATATCCTGGAGGTCACCACCGATCAGAATATAGTTTAACCAACTACATACAGTAAATACCATAGCTACAAGCGCAGGTTAGAGGCTGGGTAATCCGTAGTGAGTGACTCATCTGACATCTCAAGACTTTTCCTGTAACGGGTATAGCTTGGACCCGATAGCAGCACAGAATCAGGCAGGTATAGTTGGTAATGAACTTTATTCCGGTACTGTAACACAGGAATGGGTACACCGTACTCACACAGAGGCTCAGGATTGAGTGAGGGTTCCGAAGAGGGGCAGGCAGGTTCGAATCCGTGTAGGCAGTCGGGAAATCGCTGGAGAGTCTTGCATGAATGCTGAGAACAATCTGGCACTGTGGGAACGGTGAGGAGAGTCTATATACTGGATTAATTGGTGATCAGAGGCAACTGAGTGCCACAGGTGAGGAGAGTTGGGCTGATGAGAGGGGAGTGGCAGGCAGGCAGGAGAGGGCAGACTGTGACATTTCCACCATTTACAAAGTTAAAGACAAGACTGTGATGGAACACTCTCCACTTGTCTGGAGGAGTGGAGGTCCAATAACCCTTAAGAAGCTTGGCATCATCCAAAATAAAACAGACTGCTTGTCCTGAACACTAAACATTGAATCCATCCATCACTAGTTGGGAATAGTTACAGTGAGTACCATCTACAAAATGTACCGCAATTGATTATGCTGGCTATTCCGCCAGCATTTCTCTTAACCGCTACTTCTACCACAAGAAGGACCAGCGGTGCAGGCACATGGAATCACATGCAAGTTCCCCTCCAAGTCACACATCATACTGACTTGAAAATGTATCACAGAACTAATGCACTCAGCTCAGCATAAGTTGAATGCCAGAGTTTTTGATCTATTGCAGACTTTGATAATAACAGGAGATACTAGACAAAGTGGGACCCGTTTGGTCCCATGTTCACACGGGAGAGCTCGTCCCCCAACACAATATTCTACCTCTCCACCAATTCCAATATTGGTGGCCAGTGTGGGGGGGGGGGGGGCTTTCTGGAGCACTAGTATGGGTGTTGTGGGCAGAAGGGACTGGTTTCCAGAGGGCTAGTATGGACATTGTGGGCCAAAAGGTTTCTTGGGGAGGCAGCTCAGTCACTCAAGCCTGATGTGCTGGCAGCTCACTCACGGCTGCTGGGCTGGCAGTTGACTCATGGCTATTCCTTGAAATTCCATTTCAAGCAGGGTGCAAGGCTACCAAATTCAAGTGCAGTTTCATACCACTTCAAGCAGGTTGCAAGACCGCCAAATTCAAGTGCAGATTCATACCTTTTCAAGCAGGGTGCAAGGCCACAAAATTCAAGTGCAGTTTCATAACACTTCAAGCAGGGTGCAAGGCCACCAAATTCAAGTGCAGTTTCATACCACCAAGCAGGGTGCAAGGCCACCAAATTCAAGTGCAGTTTCATATCATTTCAAGCAGGGTGCAAGGACACCAAATTCAAGTGCAGTTTCATGCCACTTCAAGCAGGGTGCAAGGCCACCAAATTCAATCGTAGTTTCATGCCATTTCAAGCAGAGTGCAAGGCCACCAAATTCAAGTGCAGTTTCATGCCATTTCAAGCAGGGTGCAAGGCCACCAAATTCAAGTGCAGTTTCATACCACTTCACGCAGGGTGCAAGACCACCGAATTCAAGTGCAGATTCATACCATTTCAAGCAGGGTGCGAGGCCACCAAATTCAAGTGCAGTTTCATGCCATTTCATGCAGGGTGGAAGGCCACCACATTCAAATGCAGTTTCATACCATTTCAAGCAGGGTGGACCCACCATGAAACCACCATTAAACCACACAAAACAGCACATAAACACCACACTCACAGTTCAGTAGACATTCAGTGTGTTCAGTTGATTCACAGCTCAGACAGAGTCGTGAACTCTCCCTCCCCATCTTTCAGAGACTGAGCTACACCCACACTTCCGGGTTTTATTAACCCTCCCCCTCCCAACGGAAGGGGCGTGGCCTTCATGGCATGATTGACAGGAGAGAGATTCTCAACATTTTTTGAACACTAATAACACTTGTATTTTTCATTGATGGGAAAAATCCTCTGCACCTAATAAGCGGAGGGAGACTGAGTAAAATGGCCAAAATTCACAGCCGTAAGTGGTAGCGTTTCATCTAAAATCAATATACAGTGCAAACAGGAAGTTGTCAAGTTACCATCACCAACAGCCATTTGCAGTGCTTCACTTCAAACCAACCACCACCAACAGCCATTTGCAGTGCTTCACTTCAAACCAACCACATTTTCATTTTCAAACCACATTAAGGTGAGTAAAACCACACTCACAGTTTAGTAGACATGTGTTCAGTGTTATTCACAGCTCAGACTGAGAGACGTGACCCTCTCGCTCCCCCATCTTGCAGAGACTGACTGAGGCACTCAACACTTCTGGGTTTTATAGTCCCTCCAGAAGGGGCGTGGCCTTCAGGAGAGAGAATCTCAACATTTTTAAACACTAATAACTCTTTTATTTTTCATCGATGGGAAAAATCCTCTTGTCCTGCACAGCGGAGGGGGTCTCTGTGTAAGATTGTCAAAAATCACAGCCGTAAGTGGCAGCATTTTTTCTAAAATCAATATACAGAACAACAGGAAGTGGTCAAGATCAGACTTTTAGTAATATAGAATCACTGACATTGGTGCCATTGAAACCCTGTTGCATTATACAATGACCTTCTGTTTCAAACATGTGCAGATGCCTCTTCAATGAAGTACAGGAATCATAAGAAATGGCATGCCAGATTTGGAATGAACATTATCCTTTTCTGTAAATGTAGACATGGGCAATAAAAAAATCAAAATAATACCAAAAATCAAATAACTATATAATGAATTTATAATAGAGACACAGTAGTCTGCAGATGCTGGAATCAGGGGCAAAAAAATGCAACGCTGAAAGAACTCATAGGTCAAACGCCATCTGTGGAGGCAAAGGGATAGTCGGCTTCAGATCAAGCACAGACAGGTCAATGTGGGAAAGGGGAGGGGTGTTGAAATGACATGCAACTGGAAGCTCAACGTGTCCATTGTGGACAGAGTGTGGGTGCTTCACATAATGGATATCTATTCTGCACTTGGTCTCACTGATGCATTAGTGGCCACGTTGAGAGCACTGGATGGTGAAGGTGGTGAAGGAAAGCAGAAAGGGGGAAGGGGGAGAGAAGATGCTGAGAAGTGGTGGGACCATGATTCAGCTGATGGAAATGGCAAAGGATGATATAATATATGGGAAGTCTAGTGAAGTGAAAGGTGAGACTAAGGGAACTCTACCTTTGTTTTGTTTAGAGGAAAGGGGCTGCAAAACCCTCACATGTACCCACATAGATTCATTGTCCCTTGGCCTACCCTTCCTTCCTATCCCTACCCCACCTGTTCCATCCACCCATCATCCCTCATCATCAAGAGTTAGATAGAGCTCTTAAAGATAGCGGAGTCAAGGGATATGGTGAGAAGGCAGGAACGGGGTGCTGATTGTGGATGATCAGCCATGATCACAGTGAATGGCGGAGCTGGCTCAAAGAGCCGAATGGCCTACTCCTGCACCTATTGTCTATTGTCTATTGCCCCTTATTTTGTTCCACTTATTACCTGCTTGCCTCTGTCCCTATCTTACCCCCCCCTCCCTTCTTTGACCTGGCTATCTGCTAATATAAAATTTTATTTTTATTCCACTCACCCCCATACCTGGTTCTGCCTCTCATCCCCCTCTCCTCCTCTTCCAGCTGGCTCTATCTGCCCATCATCCTCCTTCTCACCTGGTTCCATCTATTACGCACCTGTTCCACTGCTCCCTCTCACATCTACAAGCTGGTTATCTCCCCTTTAATCTCTCTGTCTTGAATGCAGAGACTCGATCCAAAATGTCGCCCATCCCTTTGCCTAAAAAGATGCTGCTTGACTTCCTGAGCTCTTCCCGGCAGCTTGCTTTTCAGCTGGTTATAAATCTGTTTATATGTGAATCCACTGACATTGTTATGCAGAAACAATGTAAAAATATTCGGTCATATACAGTATTCCAAAAGGTACAAATTTGGGAAGTTCACCGAGGAAAGAAAAAGCTTGCACATATGTAGCACCTTTATTGTCCTTTTGAGATGTTACAACCAGTGAAGTGGTTATAAAATTTAGTCACAATTGCAAAAGGAAGAGAAGCTCTCAATTTCTATGCAGCAAAATGCCACAAACAGCAAGCGATAATGACTAAATATAACTTAATAGCAAAACTACGTGAAGCATGAAGGACATTGACCAGGTCTGGTTGTTCATCAGAATGGAATTGTTTATATATCCGTGGAAAAGAGCATTTTATTTGATAGACGACACAGCATTTATTAAGTAAGCCAATCATTATATTCACATCCCTTAAATGGGACTAGCTTTGACAATGCTTTTCTCTCAGAATTGGTGGAAGTGAAAGCCACAACTGCACAGCTCAGCATCCAGCAAATAATTCTGGCTTTCTGCATACTTGTTCGCAAATAAATTACTCCCAAAGGAAAGAAAAAGCAACTTGTAATGTCAGCATCATTTTCTTGTCAAGTAATTGTGCTTAACAATCCGAAGTAGGAAATGTTATTTCCTGTACACACAATATTTAAATGAATTAGTACCTAGATGTAGACATTTTCAGTTAGCAGTATTGACAATTTGAACCTAATATTACAAAAATAAATAAGATTTATTGAAATACCTTTCCAAGGAATGCACTGAACACAATCGCTGAGGTGTTTAATGGCAGACATCACCTTCCCTTCCTGTGCTCATGCTTGATGCCCTGTTGTCTTGGCGTAATGGTTCAAAACAGCAGGAGCCATGATGCTTTTGGTTATTATTTTTTCTGGTGGAACAGGATTAAGTAGAGATAGATAGAATCTTCATTAATATGGGTGTTAAAGATTATGGGGAGAAGGCAGAAGAATGCGGTTAGGAGGGAGAGATAGATCAGCCATGATTGAATGGCGTAGAATTGATGGGCCAAATGGCCTAATTCTACTCCTATGACATGACCCAATGACCCTATAAGCAGAGACTGTCATCTCTAATATATTTACACGTATATTCTTATAACATAGATGAAGGCCATTTGTCTGTTTCACTCTATATCATCTCCCAGATCAACCAACAGACTAGATTCCTTATTTATTTCCATGTACTGTTTTCTTCCCCAAATATCCATCAACTAACCCCCAGTTCTCCTACACCCACCTGCACCAGGGTCAGTTGGAGAGCAGTGAGTTATCTGACCAGCCAATGCATCTCTGAGATGCGCGAGGAAACCTTGGTAAACCCATGTGATCATAGGGAGAAGGCACAAATTCTTTACAGAGGGGTCAGTGTTTTATTTTGTCATTGGAGCTTTGTGGCAGCAGCACTGTCTACAGTGTCAATGTGCTGATGTAATGATAGATCTCTTTTTTGCAAATACTTTGTCTATTCTCTTCAAGATCCTTTCTCCAACTCAGGTGGGATGAATGCAATACCTCAATCGATACCCGAAAATCCAACAGGCAACATTTGAGATCGTTTTGAATACTTGGGCCTGCAGGGAGTTTAGCACTATGTGTTTCTCTCATGTAATTTCTATTAAATCATCTTAGGGAGAGTATGATGATGGGGTGCCATGTAGATAAATATAAATAAATAAGTATATATATATATATATATATATATATATATATATATATATATATATATATATATATATATATATATATATATATATATATATATATAAATGTGTATGTGCGTGCAGGCTGCATTGATTGTAGTCTTAGATATGTATAATATCTTCCTTCCCAGTGTATAGTCAAAATGTGACAAAGTCACAAATAAATGCCATCAGACAATTACCTGCAAAATAAGGGGCCGGTCATTTAAATTCCTTCTCTTGGAGGGTGGTGAATCTCTGGAATTCTCCATCCCCAAGGGTAATGGAAACCAGGTCATTGGAAATATTTAAGGTTTAGATAGATAAATATTTGAAAGATTGAGGAACTCAGGTTTCTCAATCCTGGCGCAGACGAAGCATTGAGGCCATACATCAGCCATGGTCATAATGAATGGCAGGGCCATTACATTTTCTCGTGCTTGTGTGAGGCAATGTGTCTCACCCATCCACTTAACCTCTTTTAATATTGACATTGAACAAAATTCTCCATGATGAGACTGGAAACTTCCTTCTTTCTGCTGCTAATGAAACTCTGGAGGCAAATCAATGTCCAATATTTTTCTGATGTTGTTCTTTTTACAGATAAATTATGATTACTTACCATTCACAAAAATGTCTATAATATTCAAATAAGAAGAAATATCATTTATATTAATGACAGTATCTAAAGAAAACTATTGGTGGTGCTGCAAAGAAATAATCCTGGAGATTAGGATAATTAGATCTTCAGAGCCATTAGATAAAATGTTTTCTCCCTTTCTGTAATCTTGAATATCACAGGTGCCAATGTTGCAATAGTAGCAACATTTCTGACATACAGCATTGGAATTTTTTTTTTTTTTTTTTAATTTTTTTTTTTGAAAATATTTTTTATTGGAGAAAAGTACACAACCTATTAACATCATTACAGTCTTACATTTTTAAATTGATAATATTATCAATTATTATTACATTGTCTCCAATACCTTTTGCCTTTTTTTATTTTTTTAAACTAGATAGAACTAAAAAGATAGATGAAGTAAAGAAAGAAAAGAGTGAGAAGAAAAAGAGAAAAGAGAAAACAAAAAAACAAAAAACAAAAAACAAAAAACAAAAACACAAAACAAAAGAAAAAGATGGTTAAAGAAGAATGGAAAAATTTATTAAAATAAAAAACTTCATTCGAGATATATTCGTACATTTCAGAGTATAGCATTTCATCCATTCTTTAGCCCGAGTATTAGTCAGGTTCCTGTGCTGAACCATTCTGACCCTTTAAATAATCAATAAAGGGAGACCATGTTCCAATGAATAATTCCTGTTTGTCCAACAGGGAAAATCTGATTCTTTCCACGTTTAAGGTCTCCGTCATTTCTATAATCCACATTTTGATTGTGGGGGACGTAGGGCCTTTCCAAAATTTTAGAATTAATTTTTTTCCTGTTATTATACAATAATCAATAAAGTTTCTTTGCGTTGTTGTAAATGTTTGATTTAATTCTAATGTTCCGAGTATTATTAATTTTGGATCCGGGTCCACTTGTGTGTTGGTCACTTTAGATATTATACTAAAAATATTTACCCAGAATTTTTTAATTTTTATACAGTTTGCAAACATATGAGATAAGGTAGCTTCTAAATGTTGACATTTATCACATATAGGTGAGATATGTTGAAAGATTTTATGTAATTTTGTTTTTGAATAATGTAACCTATGTATTACTTTAAATTGTATTAAAGAATGTCTGGCATTTAATGAACATTGATGTATGTGTTGTAAACGTTCTTCCCAAGTATCTTTCGTTATTATTTGATTTAATTCTTTTTCCCATGTTTGTCTATGTAAGTCTGTCGATGGAATGTCACTGTCTAATAAGATATTATATATATAAGATATTAATTTTTCTGTATTAGGATGTTTATTCCAACATTCATCTAGAATTTCTGAATTTCTAATTCGAGTATTCTAATTTTGAGTATTCGATTTTACATAATCTCTGAGTTGAAGATATCTGAAATAATCATTTCCTCGAATAATCATTGCAACTCCTGAAATGTCAGAAAAGTGCCTTCCTTATAAAGTTGTCCCATATTTTTAATTCCATAATTCTTCCATTGTGTAAAACCCCTGTCCAACCATGAGGGCTTAAACAAAGGGTTATTCACAATTGGGAGAAAAAGTGATAAATTATCTAATTTTAATGTCTTTTTTAATTGTTTCCAAATTCGTATGGCACTAAATATTATAGGGTTTTCCCTATAATTTTTTTTGTTTAATTTAGATGTAGCAAATAATATCGAACCGATATCAAAAGGCAAAAAATCTTCCTTTTCAATTTTTAACCAATCTGGTTGTTGATCTATTTCTTCCAACCAGAAATTCATATTTTTAATATTAACTGCCCAAAAATAAAACGGAAAGTTGGGTAAAACCAAGCCTCCATTTATTTTTGATTTACACAAATGTCTTTTGTTTATCCTATGATTCTTATAATCCCAGATAAAATCATTAACAATGGAGTCCAATTTAAAAAAAAAGTTTTTTGACAAATATATCGGAATTGTCTGAAAAAGGTATAATATTTGCGGTAAAAAAAAAATCATTTTTATGGCATTAATTTTGCCAACCATTGAGATAGGAAGTGTTTTCCAGTATTGAATATTCTTATGTAGTTTATTCAGTAATGGGGGGAAATTTGCTTTAAATAATGATGTATATATCTTAGTTACATAAATACCTAGGTATTTAAATTTTTCCTTTACTATTTTAAATGGAAATTGTTGTATTATCTGTTTGTTATGTTCCCTTATTGGCATAATTTCACTTTTATTCCAATTTATTCTGTATCATGAGAGTGAACCAAATTGGGTTATTAGCTCTAATAAGTTTGGAATACTAATTTCTGGTTTTGTAATGTAAATTAGTACATCATCTGCATATAGAGAAATTTTATTCACTGTGTCCTTTGTGATATACCCATATATTTCCGGATGACCCCTAACTCTTTCTGCAAGTGGCTCAATAGCAAGCACAAATAATAATGGAGATAACGGGCATCCTTGTCTACAACCTCTAGATAGGCTGAATTTAGATGACAACCTTTGGTTTGTTAATATTCTAGCCGTAGGATTTGTATATCACAGTTTTATCCATGTACAGAATTTCTCCCCTAGTTGCATATTTTCCATCACCGAAAATAAATAAGACCATTCAACCTGATCAAATGCTTTTTCAGCGTCAAGTGAGATTATTGCTAGATCTTCATTAATAATTCTCTTAGAATAAATAATATTAAATAATCTTCTTAGATTATAATATGAGTACCGTTTCTGAATAAAGCCTGTTTGGTCAGGGTGTATTATTTTATTCATCACTGTACTTAATCTATGCGCTAGTATTTTAGTTAATATTTTCTGATCTGTATTTAAAAGTGCAATTGCTCTATATGATCCCGGATCTTCCGGATCTTTATCAGCTTTAGGAATAAATGTTATTATAGATTCATTTAAAGTATCTGGAAGTTTCTGTTGAGTATAGATATGCTCATACAGCCTTTGTAAACGTGGACAGAGCAAGTCATAATTTTTTTAATAAAATTCAGAGCCTAAACCATCTGGTCCTACTGCTTTACCATTTTTTAAAGAGCCAATAGACTCCTCAATATCCTTTATCGTAATCTCCCTTTCTAATAATTCTCTATCATTTGAATCTAAACCTTTTAAATTACATTTTAGTAAAAAATCTGCTATTCCTTCTGTTTGTGCTACAGTTTTAGTTGAATAAAGGTTATGATAGTATTGGAGAAATCTTTCATTTATGTCCTTGGGCATTTTTAATAATTCTCCTGTCTCTGTTCTAATTTTATGAATTATTTTTTCCCCTTCCATTTTTCGTAACTGACGTGTTAATAGTTTTTGTGGTTTGTCTCCAAATTCAAAATGTAATTGTTTGGTTTTTTGATAAAGTTTTATTACTTGTTCTGAATACATTTTATTTAATTTATATTTCAATACAGCAATTTTATTATGTTTTGAAATAGATGGCATTCTCGCATTTTCTATATCTAGTTGCTTGATTTCCCTTTCCAATGTTTGTTGTTTAATCCTGTTCTCTTTATTATAAAATATGAGCAGAAATTAATGCACCTCGAACAAACGCTTTAAACGTTTCCCACATAAGAGAAGTAGGTGTGTCAGGGTTATCATTTACCTCAAAAAATATTTGAATCTGTTTAATAATATATTCCTGGCATGATCTTTCGTTCAAAATTTGTGGGTTAAATCTCCAATATGTTTGTTTCTCGGACATTCCATTTAATTTAATCATGAATGTTACAGGTGCGTGGTCTGAGATTATAATATTATGGTATTTTGAGTTATAAGTAAATGGGATAAACATGAAGTCAACTAAAAAATAATCTATTCTTGAGTATGTTTTGTGTACTGGTGAGTAAAATGAATATTCCCGTCCAGTTGGATTTTCTATTCTCCAGACATCCTTAATATTAGTGGTATTAATAAATGAATTTAGAAATACACTTGATTGAGATTTTACTTTTTTTTGCCTTGATGATCTATCTAAGTATGAATCTAATGTACAATTGAAGTCTCCTCCAATTATTAATTTATATTGTGTAAATTCAGGAATTTTATTAAATGTTTTATTAAAAAACATAGGGTTATCAAAATTAGGCCCATATACATTAAGAAGAATCACTTTTTCTCCATTTAACTCTCCAATTAATATAATATATCTACCATCAATATTCGCTATTGTTGATGAATTCGTAAAAGGTATTCCTTTACGAATTAATATTGCAACTCCTCTGGACTTATGGGAAAAAGAGGAATGATATGATTCAGCGATCCACTTAGCTTTAAGTCTGTGTTGAGATTTCTTTTTAAGGTGTGTTTCTTGAAGGAATATTATATCTGTTTTGATTAAATTTAGATGTGCCAAAACTTTACCTCTCTTAATTGGTTCATTGATTCTCTTGACATTCCAACTACAAAATGTTATTCCCTGACCCCCTCTTGTCATATTATCATCTTGCATATTGTTTCTAAGGTGGTCTATAACCGAGCAGAAGGTGCAACACATAAAACCTGACCCTGCTCCCGAACCTCAAATAGATGAATTTAAAATCATATACATCGCTCTTCCGAACATATCTCCTTGTATTAGTCTTGTTTTTCCATTCAAACATTAAGTTATAATAATATTTAAAGTGAAAAAAGTGATAGAATTGGTTAGCATAGGGTGAAAGAAAAAAAATACATCTACAATTAGTGTAGTTAGTGATAGCCACACTAACGTGGCTAGAATTCTAAAGACTTCCGTAGCCTTTGTAAAAAAAAATTCCCAGCTCCGTGCCAGAAAAAATAAAAAAAAATAAAAGATTATTTCTAACAATCAAATAACTTCTTTGGGAGTAACAAACATATATACATACCCATACATACGTACACACATACATACACATATACACACACATATATATATATATATATATATATATATATATACATATGCATACATACATAAGCACGCATCCCTGCAGAAAAGTCCGAGAACAGCATAAATTCATAACGTTATTATTCTCTACATATCATATTAATATCCTCGCTAAATCTATAAATTTAATTTTAAATTGAAAAATAAAGAGAAAAACCGTCAAACCTTATTATGATGTAGGCTGAATTACCTCTTGCATATCTTCCTATATAATATAAGTATGTAATTCATTTCCACGTTAACCAAAGACTGTTAGTTATTAATCATTATTATCAATCATACCCAGTAATAAATTTTTATGAGTAATATAAATGTTAATAATTTTAGTAGTAATATAGATATTTAATAAGTATTAGTTGTTACATATATAGTTAGATATGAATATACAGATAATAATAGTGATTAATAAAAATAAAAATAAAAAAAACACGGTTTTCTCCAATGTCCACCGTCCATTCGGTTTTCGAATGTCCTTAAAGCTCTTAAAAGAACTTTAAAGGTCCTTTTAGATCTGGCGGTCCCGTTAATCCTTGACTCCTGAGGAGTAATGTAAATTCTTCAGTCTGTGGTCACGTTCCCGATTTCTTTGGCAAATTCCAGTGCTTTTTCATGGTCTGTAAAAAATTGCTCCTTGTTCTTGTAGGTGACTCTTAGTCTTGCGGGGTAAAGCAGGCCGTATCTCAAGTCAGGTACATTCTTCAGTATTCTTTTTGTCTCAGTGAACAGCGCCCTTTTCTTGAAGACCTCTGCCGGATAATCTCGGTAAATACTGAACCTCACACCTTCAAAATGGAGCTGTCCGCTTCGGACGATTTTCTTCATTATATCGTCAAATTCATGATCCAGTTGCACCTTTACGATAATTTGTCTTGGATGGGCATCATCTTGTGTACGACGCCGCTGCGCTCTATGAGCTCGACCGAGTGAAGGTTTTTGATCCAATTTTAAGGCTTTTTGTAGTAGGTCTGCCACAAAATCCCGAGGGCCCATTTCCCTCTCACTTCTTTCACCCCTACAATTCTTAGATTCTTACGTCTTTGACGCCCCTCCAAATCGGTACATTTATCACTTAATTTGATCACCACACCGGTGAGGCGTTGGTTTTCAATAAGGAGTCGACCTACAGTTTCCTCACTTGTCGCCGCCTATTTCTCAAGTTCGGTTATCGCTGTTCTATGTTGTTCGAGTGCTTGATGAATGGGGGCCACCTCCATTTTAACGTTCGTTTCCACCGAAACGAGCCTGGCTTCCAGCACTTCCATCTGTTCCTTGACCTCTTCCTCCCTCGACCTCTTCCAGACTTCCAGTATTTCTTGAACGGTAGAAAGCATTTCTGCTTTAAAATCTACCTTAAAAGAGTAAAGTTCCTCTTTAAAATTCTCTCCAAAGGTTTTCAATTCAGCAGCGAGAAAAGTTTTAAGATCATCCATTTCAGACTTTTTCTGCTTTGATTTCTTCGGAGGGTCTTCCTGGGCCGTCATTGTAACTGAGGCCGAGGCCTCAGTTGGGCCTTCCTCTTCCATCGGTGGTGGTTTCCCTTTAACGGGGTTTTTTGTGTCCCATGGGGGGGGTACGTTGTAACGACATACCGTCAAAGTCGCGCGCCTGATGACGTCACGCGGCAGGCAGACGTTCAGATCGCGATCGCTGCAGGTAAGACCCGATTTTCTCCCGTTTTCAGTTTCCTCGGCACGGAGCTAGCTGGCGCTGGACTCAAGCCTCCATAGCGCCACTGGAAGTGGAATTTGCTAATTTCAACACAGCAGAGTCCCACAACGAGTAATTAATCCCTTTGCACTTGGTTGGCGTTAGGTGTTGATTGAGCCTTTTGGACGAGCACACTTGGGAGGACATCTTTCTATTGTGCTATGGGGTCTTTCACATCCCCCTTTAAAGGTAGATGATGCTTTGTGTTAACTTCTCATCCAGAAAAATGCAGCAAAGTGGCACCACTGTTTGAGCCACTACCTCACAGCACCAGAGAACCAGGTTCGGACCCTGACCTCGGACGCTGCCTGCGTGGAGTTTGCATTATTTCCACTGGGTGCTCTGGTTTCCCTCTACATCCCAAAGACAAGTGTGGGTTTGTAGGTTAATTGGCCCCTGTAAATTCCCCCAAGTGTGCAGGTGAGTGGATGACGAAATGGGATAACATATAACTAGTGTGAACTGGTGATCAATGGTTGGTGTGGACATGGTGGACCGAAGGGCTCGTTTCCATGCTGTCTCTCTAAACTAAATTAAACTAAACAAAAACAGCAAATCTAAGAGTGCAGCACTTTGTGATCAGTGTACTGCAGCAGCCTAAATTATATAGTGAGAATGTTTATACCGTCAGTTCATCTTTAAAAAACAAGTATCAAAGTGTGCTGCACTCTTATTATAAATGAGTCAACCTTCCCAAAGCTTAGTGAAATTAAATGGCTTTTAATTTATCAATGTTGCAGAGGTAACAAATGAATCTTGGCGATGCAGCATTGTTTACCACTGTGAGTATTCATCAGCTGGAATTATCTCAGAACTCAAAAGCAGCAACAAAAATATGATACATATAAATAATTGAAAGGACTGAAGCATTATTCTAGGTTGTAAAGAACTCCAAGATCGCCGTGTTGAAGCTCCGGAGTGTTGTGCCAGCTGCTTTAACATCGTGGAGCTGTGGTTGCGGAGCTTCTAGCCGCGGGCGACGCTGACTTCAACATTGTGGAGTCCTGGTGATCCCTTTGCCAAGGGCCGCCAGAGTTGTATCTCCGCCCAGCTCGGCCTGTAGACTTTGGGAGTCACGGTCTCTGGTAAGAAGTAACCGATTCTGAACTCCAAGCCACTGAGAATGTTCTTCCATTCCGACGTCGGAGTTCCGATCATCCCAGCGAGAGGGCCTGAACATCGGGCCGCCGTAGCGGCGACTGTGGAGAGCTCAAAAGGCCCCGACCACCGGTGAACAAGGAGGAAGATGACTGAACTTTATTGCCTTCACTCACAGTAGGAAACATTGATTCCGCTGTGTAGGGATGTTCATGTTAAATTCTATCATGTGTTGTGTTCTTTTTTATTCGTATGACTGCATGGTAACTCAAATCTCACTGTACCAATTGGCGCATGTGACAATAAATGTAAACTTTAATTAGCACAGGGCTATCTTTTGTGAAACAGCACTGTTATAATCATCAGTTTCAGTTCTGTGGGTAGAGAAGTAAATATTGTCCAGGACATTAAGGAGTACATGCTTGTGGTAGTGTCATGTAGCCCTTCCACATCCACCTGAAGAGGAATCACTGTTCACATTTTAATCAAAACACAACCCCTTCTACAGTGCACCACTCTCTCTGTTCCACACTGGAGTGTCGGTCACAGCTTTTGTTATTCAAATCTATGGATTAGTACTATAAACCTACAATCTTTTGAAATAGGAGGAGAATTGTCAACCCAACCACAATAAAACACTGGGCAGTAACTTGTGAGATTGATTTGTATGTCAAAAGGTTGAAATATTATACAAAGGTCTATGGTAGACAAAAATGCTGGAGCAACTCAGCGGGTGAGGCAGCATCTATGGAGCGGAGGAATAGGTGAAGTTTTGGGTCGAGACCCTTCTTTAGACTGATGTGGGGGTGGGGGGGGGAAGAAGAAAGGAAGGGGCGGAGACAGTAGGCTGTGGGAGAGCTGGGAAGGGGAGGGTAAGGAGGGAGAAAGCATGGACTACCTGAAATTGGAGGTCAATGTTCATACCGCTGGGGTGTAAACTACCCAAGCGAAATATGAGATGCTGCTCCTCCAATTTGCGGTGGGCCTCACTCTGGCCATGGAGGAGGCACAGGACAGAAAGGTCAGATTTGGAATGGGAGGGGGAGTTGAAGTGCTGAGCCACCGGGAGATCAGGTTGGTTAATGCGAACTGAGTGGAGGTTTTGGGCGTAGCGATCGCCAAGCCTGCGCTTGGTCTCACCGATGCAGAGCAGTTGACACCTAGAACAGCAGATGCAATAGCTAAGGTTGGAGGAGGTGCAGGTGAACCACTGCCTCACCTGGAAAGACTGCTTGGGTCCTTGGATGGAGTCGAGGGGGGAGGTAAAGCGACAAGTGTAGCATTTCCTGTGGTTGCAAGGGAAAGTGCCAGGGGAGGGGGTGGTTTGGGTGAGACAGGACGAATTGACCAAGGAGTTACGGAGAGAGCGGTCTCTGCGGAAAGCCGAAAGGGGAGGAGATGGGAAGATGTGGCCAGTGGTGGGATCCCGTTGGAGGTGGCGAAAATGTTGGAGGATAATCTGTTGTATGTGACGGCTGGTAGGGTGGAAGGTGAGGACAAGGGGGACTCTGTCCTTGTTACGAGTGGGGGGATAGGGAGTGACAGCGGAGCTACGGGATATAGAGGAGACCTTGGTGAGAGCCTCTCCTATAGTCGAAGAGGGGAACCACGGTTCCCAAAAGAATGAGAACATCTCCGATGCAAATTTCTTATACAAAGATCTATGTTAATTTACTTGAATGGATTGTTTTTCAAAACTATGTAATTGGACAATGAATTCAAGTTAGTTTATTGTCATATGCACCAGGCTGCATTGAAATTTCTTGTTTATATGAAGCTCATAGAATAAATAGTGTACATGGAATTTGACGAGGTAAAAACTAGAAGGAATGGTGCTATGGTGAGGAAATATGGATGGTTAAAGGGAAAGGTCAAGGTGAATAGGTTGGATACCAAAATGAATGATGAAAATCAGAGCAGGTCAGAGCAGGGGCAGAGTATACAGACATGAGTCAGGGCAAGGGAAAATGGTTACATGAGAAAAGTGAATCCTCATTATCTGAATGAAAAAAAAAGTATGAATGCAAATAATTTAACATTATTCTGGGGCTATTGGCCAAAGGTAACAACATTCTAATCGAGAATCTCTCTTCATTCCATGAATTGATCCTGGTGCATGACAAGGTTTCCACATGGAGTTACAGTGTGTGTGTGCTTTCACCTCCTGGTGCATGACAAGGTTTCCACATGGAGTTACAGTGTGTGTGTGTGTGCTTTCACCTCCTGGTGCATGACAAGGTTTCCACTTGGAGTTACAGTGCGTGTGTGTGTGTGTGCTTTCACCTCCTGGTGCATGACAAGGTTTCCACATGGAGTTACAGTGTGTGTGTGTGTGTGTGCTTTCACATCCTGGTGCATGACAAGGTTTCCACATGGAGTTACAGTGTGTGTGTGTGCTTTCACCTCCTGGTGCATGACAAGGTTTCCACATGGAGTTACAGTGTGTGTGTGTGTGCTTTATGGAGTTACAGTGTGTGTGTGTGTGTGTGCTTTATGGAGTTACAGTGTGTGTGTGTGTGTGTGTGTGTGTGCTTTCACCTGCTGGTACATAGATACATAGAAAATAGGTGCAGGAGTAGGCCATTCAGCCCTTCGAGCCTGCACCGCCATTCAATATGATCATGGCTGATCATCCAACTCAGTATCCCGTACCTGCCTTCTCTCCATACCCCCTGATCCCCTTAGCCACAAGGGCCACATCTAACTCCCTCTTAAATATAGCCAATGAACTGGCCTCAACTACCCTCTGTGGCAGAGAGTTCCAGAGATTCACCACTCTCTGTGTGAAAATGTTTTTCCTCATCTCGGTCTTAAAGGATTTCCCCCTTATCCTTAAGCTCTGACCCCTTGTCCTGGACTTCCCCAACATCGGGAACAATCTTCCTGCATCTAGCCTGTCCAACCCCATAAGAATTTTGTACGTTTCTATAAGATCCCCTCTCAATCTCCTAATGGTGCATGACAAGGTTTCCACATGGAGTTACAGTGTGTGTGTGTGCTTTCACCTCCTGGTGCATGACAAGGTTTCCACATGGAGTTACAGTGTGTGTGTGTGCTTTCACCTCCTGGTGCATGACAAGGTTTCCACATGGAGTTACAGTGTGTGTGTGTTGCTTTATGGAGTTACAGTGCGTTGCGTTGCTTTCACCTCCTGGTGCATGTTGCTACTTCTGCATCAAACAGATTCAAAGATCCTTCTTCCACGACCTTTGACCCTTTGCACTACCCACACGTTTATTTTCTTAAAAAGAGGTTGATCAGATGTTCAGAAAGTCATTGTAGTTTTGTTTTCCAATCCAAAGCAAAGACTTTAGTCTCTTTGGATATATTGCACAATCTGACTTCAGTTGCCAGCTGCAAAGTGCAAAATACTAATAAATTAATCTATAAACTGTTTTTTCTTAAACATGGTTCTGTTGAAACAGAGTATAATTCACAGTCTTTCACTGCATTGTGCTTTTGGTAAAATAGCGGAAGATGCATGTTTGCCCCATTGTATCATTATTAGGTGACTTCACGATGAAACTAACCAGCAAAAGTTCTCTTTTGCTGCTAATCAGACCCCAATGTGAGGCTGGGAAAGCACATCTTGGACCCGCAAACCTGCAGCATAGGAGCACCGCAAGGCTGCATACTCTCCCCTCTCCTCTCTCTACACCAATGACTGCACCTCCACTGACTCCTCTGTCAAGTTTCTCAAGTTTGCGGACGACACAACCCTGATTGGACTAATCCAGGTTGGGGTGGAATCTGCCTACAGACAGGAAGTGTCACAGCTGGTGTCCTGGTGCCATCGCAACAACCCGGAACTCAATGCTCTTAAGACAGTGGAATTGATTGTAGTCTTTAGGAGAGCTTTCCCTCCCCTCACCCCACTCACCATCAACAACACCATAGCTACATCTGTGGAGTCTTTTAATTTCCTGGGAACGATCATCTCCAAAGACCTTAAATGGGGGGCCACCATCGACTCCACAGTCAAAAGGCACTACAGAGGATGTACTTCCTGCGGCAGCTGAGGAAACACTATCTGCCACAGGCAATGATGGTCCAATTCTATATGGCCATCGTATAGTTTGTCCTCACCTTCTCCATCATAGTCTGGTTTGGCTTAGCCACCAAGCATGACATCCGGAGTCTGCAGCGAATAGTCTGATCAGCTGAGAAGGTTATTGGTTGCAACCTTCCCTCCATTGACGAACTGTACACTGCAAGGGCCAGGAAGCGAGCGGGTAAGATCATCTCTGACCCCTCTCACCCTGGCCACAAACTCTTGGAATCACTTCCCTCTGAAAGGCGACTCCGGACAGTCAAAGCTGCCACAGCCAGACATAAAAACAGTTTTTTTCCACGAGTAGTAGCTCTACTAAATAACCAAAAATCTGTAGCCTCCTTATGCTCTGGTATTTTATTTAATTCACATGTTTAATCAATAATATTTTATTATTAATGTTTAATGTTTGTGTCATTCCTAACTGTCACTGTATGTTGTCACTTGCGGGCGGAGCACCAAGGCAAATTCCTTGCATATGAATACTTGGCCAATAAACTTATTCATTCATGTCTTTAACTTGAATTGGCTGCATCCAGGACATGGGGAACTTTTTCAAGTCATGTGATTTTTGATGAATGCAAATATTGACTTGCTTTCTATCACGGGTTAGGTACTGGAGGGTCAGGACTATTAGTCAAAAGATAAACTGGGCTTGTTTGCTTCCCTTTTCTGCAACATCAGTACAAATCCAATTGCAAACTGCATTGCACTTTTGCAATCTGTCCCAAATTATCATTCATCACCTATCCTTTCAGTTTGCCATATTCCTGGCTGTATTTTCACTGAGCCATATGTAGCGATGAGCTCCGTCTGCTACTTATGCAACCGATGCACTTTATTTTAGTAAAATATTACCCGGAAATGGCAAGAACATTCCATTCTCAGCACTCATTTTCAACTGTACAAAGTAGACACTACCCAACCCACTGGGAAATCTTCTTCTGGCCAGTCTTACACTGGTTATCAAATCTGTGGGTTTTTTCCAGACAAACAGATGAGTGATAGATTAACCTCTCTGTAAACTATGATCTATAGAGTGGCAAGCATAGAGAGCATGCCACTGAAGGTGTTTGTGGCGATAATCAAATGCACTTCAGCAGCATATGCTTTTGGACCAGATGCACAGTGGTGCAGCAGTAGAGTTGCTGTCTTGCAGTGCATGCCGCGCCCGAGACCCGGGTTCCATCCCTACTATGGGTGCTGTCTGTACGGAGTTTCATCTTCGTGTCCTCACATTTCTGCGGAGGTTTTGGCTTCCAGTACTAGTGCCAGTCTAAACCTGCTCTGGGTGTGGATGGCCCAGAGCACTGTTGGAGTTATTCCAGGGCACTTCTAGAACTGATTTGAGTGCCACTGGAATCCCATCATCATCCAGTTGGACACAAAGTACTAGAGATTGAGAGATTCCTTTATTTGTCATTCAGACCTTTCGGTCTGAACGAAATTTTGCTGCCTGCAGTCATACATATAATAATAAATAACAAAACACACAATAAACACAAATTAACATCCACCACAGTGAGTTCACCAGGCACCTCCTCACTGTGATGGAGGCAAAAGTCTTAAAGTCTCTGTCTCTTCCCTCTTTGTTCTTCCTCTAGAGTAACTGAGTGGGTCAGGTCAGGACGCGAAACGCCGCCTATCCATGTCCTTTAGACCACTACTTTGTGTCTTCTTTTGTAAACCAGCATCACAGTTCCTTGTGTCTACATCATCAACTTGGAATTGTAAAATGCTTGTTCCAATTTAGGCATTGCTTTTGTGCAGTCTTTTGTGCAGTTCTGGTCGTCCCATTACAGGAAAGATGTGAAAGCTTTGGAGAGGTTGCAGAATACTGCCTGGATATTAACTGTAAGGAGAGGTTGGACAAACTTGGATTGTTTTTGGTGGAGCGGCGGAGGTTGAGGGGAGACCAGATAGAAGTAACTACAATTATGAGAGGCATAGATATTGTAGATGCAGAACATATTTCCTAGGGTGGAAATCTAAAAGTCTAGATGGCGAAATCTAAAAGACTAGATGGCGTAATTTAAGGTCAGAGGGAGAAAGTTTAAAGGCGATTATACAGGGCAAGTTTTTTACACACGGTGGCTGTGTAAAGAATGGTGGGTACCTGGAAATACCTGCCAGGGATGGTGGTGGAGGCAGATATGATAGTGCCATTTAAGAATCTTTTAGATAAGTACATAGATATGCAGGGAATGAAGGGATATGGATCACATGTCAGTGGAGGAGATTAACTTGGTATCATGTCCGGCATAGACATTGCGGGCCAAAGGATCTGTTCCTGTGCAGTATGAGTTCAGACCCTGAAATGTCACCTGTTCCCTTTCTCCATAGATGCTGCCTCACCCGCAGAGTCACTCCAGCATTCTGCGTCTAACTTCTGTATTTTTCCATGTTCAATGTTCTATCTAGTCATTACAGCAGGGATACCAACAGAATGGTCAGTTGTGCTGTTATTATCATTAGATTGGCCAAAGTTATCCAAAGATCAATGCCAGAAAGCAATTTACTGTATGTGCTCAGAATTAGATAGTCATCCTCAGCCTCACCGGCTGTCAAAGCCACTGCACAAGTGCACCTGACTGTTTGCATTGGAATGGCTCCACTGTAATGTGGAGGTGACGGGTGAGTCCTTTCAGTGAATTTGTAATCACGAGCAAAGTGGCAGTGTTCAACGCTTGTCTAAAAAAAGTATTATTTTGGAGATTAAATTACCTTCAGGGTATGGATTTTCCTTTTTGCCTCTTGGTGTGAAATCAGATGTCAGACGCCTGGAATCTAGGTTTCCAGAAACAACAATCTCAGCTTGCAGGGTGAGTAATCAATCAAATTGAGGAATGTGCGTGTAGTTCAGAAACCAGGAATTAAAAAAAAGTGTTTTTAACTTTTTAATTGTTTTTAATATTTTACAGAACGGAAATTAAAAATTGGGAACTACATGGGATCAAAGAAGTTGAAATATAACAAAAAAGCTTAAAAGTTTGTCACATTAATTGGAATTTAGAAAATTGATTTTTCCGGGACAAGAGGATGTACAACAGTAATTGTGACAGTACACTGTTGAAAACGTAATTGTAGCTCATTCAACAAGGCTTAACATTTTAAATTGTTTCACAGCTTGTATTGTTGATATCCATATTTACTTTCTAATTATGTTGTTAGCTAAACACAAAGTGCTGAAGGAACTCGACGAGTTAGACAGCATCTGTTGAGGGAATGGATAGATGATGTCTCAGGTCAGGATGATTTTCAGACTGACTGTCATCGAGAGGAGAGCTGAAAAAGAGTAGCAGGAGTGGGATAAAGGCTGGCAAGTGATGGATGGGTGGACATAAGCTTGAGATGAAGTCAGATCAAGGGAGCAGAGGAGTGAAATGTAAAGCCAAAGGGAGGGATATAGCCAAAAAGGGAAAGAGAGCAGATAAAGCAGAAATGAGGATAGGAGATGAGTGCATAAAGCAGTGGAAGGGACCAGGATGATTGAGGGGGGAGGGTGGGAGATACCTTTTGTTTATAGGCTACCCAAGCGGAATATGAGATGGTGTTCTTCCAGTTTGATGTGGCATCACTCTGGCAATGGAAGAGTCCAAGGACAGAAAGGTTGGTTGGGAATGGGAGAGGGGAATTAAAATGGTTAGAAGCACGAGATTAGGTAGGCAGACAGAGTGCAAGCATTTAGCGAATACTTTGAGGTTCTGGTCAGGAAAAAGAAAAAGGTGAACATCAGGTATGGACAGCTGGGATCGTGTAAGACCCTTGAGGAATAAAAGGGATGCAGGACACTTCCGGTGGCGCTATGGCGACTTAGGACGTGCGCCATTTAGCTCCGCTCTGCTAAACGCCGAAAAAATCCTCGAAACCTAAACCAGACAGATTTTAAAACACTTACCGGCAGACGTTCAGTGTCGTGTAAGTGACGTCAACAGAACGCGACTCCGGTATTTTAAATGACCGGTAGACACTATCCTAGATGCTTGCCTAGAGTACCACAGAGGAATCGACAAGCAGAAGGCGTGGAAGGCCCCGAAGAAGCCTCGACCTCGAGTATGGAGCACCCCCGAGAGAAAGCAGCAAGACAACCTCTGGTGGAGGACATCCGATCACTACTGGGTGAGCAACTTGCGCTGTGAAGCTGGAAATTTCTGCTGGGAAGGCAGAAATCTGTGGCAAGATTGACAAGATAGATGCCCGTATAGAGGAGGTGAATTCCTCCTTGAAAGGGGAAATCCACAGGCTTGAAACCGATATCAGCCGTAAGTTGGATCCTATTCTTGCTACTTCAAAAAAACAAAGGGAGGCTATTCGGGAATTGGAGTCTACTACTGCTGTAAATGCCGAGACAACACACAGGCTGACGGCTGAGCTGGAGCGTATTTCCGGGCTACTTGCCAAAGTGACAGAAAAATGTCTTGATTTGGAAGGGTGTTTTAAACGTCAGATCCTAAGGATTGTTGGAGTGAAATAAGGCAAAGAGCACGGTAAAAATCTTCGAGATTTTGTGGTCCAATTACTGCAAGATGTACTTAATTTGGATGAAAAACCTAAACTTGACCGGGCTCACAGAGCTCTGAGAGCCCGGTCAGGCAGCACAGCTCAACCAAGACAGTTGATTCTGAAGGTACATCACTGCCATGTTCTAGAGGACATTATGCAGAAAGTTGCCAACAACAGAAACCTAACTTTTGAAGGGGAAAACATACGAATCTTCAGAGACTTTCCTGCCACAAGTCGTGAAGAGAAGAGCACTCTTCACCAAGTCAAGAGCTATTTTGAGGGACATACCAGACCTCCGATTTGGCCTATTATATCTAGCCAAACTGCGAGTTACTTATAAAGCGACTGAATACTTTTTCACCGATCCGGATAAAGCATTCAAGTTTGCCCAAGATACTGCGGGACCCTTGGGTCAAGGATAAGTCACTATGTTACTGAGTTTATGTCGTGATGATAATCAAGAGGGTTATACTGTGTTTATACTGAGTTTACACTGTGTTTATATTGTATTCATTTATACTGTTTATAAGGAATACATTGTTATAAATCTACTGACCCAGAGTCGGTTAATATGTCAAGCAAAGAACTTGAGAGATTGAGAGACTGAGAGAGAGGTAGAGAGGTAGAGAGGGGGGGGTGGGCTAGGGGTAGAAAAGCAGAGAGAGAGAGAGAGGGAGGGAGGGAGGGAGAGGTAGTGAGAGGAAATGTAAGGAGAGTCAGTTAGAGGAAGTTGTGGAAAGTTTTGGGAGAGAGGGAAGGGAAGAGGGAGGGAGGGAGGGATGGGGTAAAGGGAGAGGGGCAGAGAGAGGGGGAGAGAGAGAACGAATGTGGGAAATTGGTTGGGAAAGTGTTGGAAAGTGTTGAGTAAGTTTTTGAAAGTCTTGGAAAGTTTAGAGACTGCTTTGCAAAGTTTTGGAGAGGTTGTGAGTGGGAGAGGGAGGGAGAGAGAGAGGGAGAGGGAGAGAGAGGGAGATTTGTCTGTGTGCAACGGCATTTGTAATCAATAAGTTGTCATAAATTCACTGACTTTGAGTCGGTTAATACGTCAAAACAGTACTAATAGAAAGTTAAGTAATAACTGCTTTATACTAGTCAACTTACACAATATTCAACTACTTAATTAGAGTACATTAAGATACTTAACCTCTTGGGAATGCTGATTCCCTGGGATTTAAATACTGTTAAACCTCTTTGGGGTCTGTTCTGTTTAGTTCTTATTAACTCCTTAAGGAGCGGACTTACCTAATATTATCTACGGAAGTTTTCACTAACCCATCCACCGTTGGGTGGTATTCACCAGCAGCATTTCTATATGCTGCAATTTCCATTGTTTTTCTTTTTCACTTTCTACTTTTTTTACTAAATATCTTAACTATTTTTAATTGATGCACATTTTTCTTGGAGATATCTCTGGGGGATAGGGGAAAAGGGGACAGGGCTCACCCACCCAGCAATTAAAGGATATATTTTAAACAATGTGTTGGATCATCTGAATCAAAGGAAACGATGTAAGTTTTAAAATGCAAGACGATGTTGCTAGGAAAATTGGAGGAATTACATTTTGTAGTTGGAACGTTAGGGGCGTTAACGAGCCAATTAAAAAGGGCAAAGTACCAGCCCATTTTAAATTTATTAATACTGATATAATATTTCTACAGGAGATGCATCTTAAAAATGGAGCTCACAACAGGATTAAGGGTAGCTGGATTGGCCAATTATATAATTCTCCTTTTTCTTCCAAAGCAAGAGGAACAGCAATCCTAATTTGCAAAAGTATACCATTCAAACACAAATCCACTATAGTCGATAAGGAAGGCAGGTACATTATAATATCCAAGGAATTATATTCAACTCCACTGACTATGGTGAATATTTATGCTCCTAATTTCGACAAACCCCAATTTTTTAATAAAATATTTAATATAATTTCAGACTCCTGCCAGCAGAATCTGATAATTGGAGGAGACCTAAATAGTGTATTAGATCAATACTTGGATAAATCTTCACGCCAAAGGAAAAGTACTTCAAAATCAAAATCGAGTGAACTTTTAAATAAATATAAAGTAAAAGGTAAAGTAAAGTATCCTTTATTGTCATTCAGACTTTTCAGTCTGTACGAAATTTCGTGCCTTGCAGTCATAACATAGAATAAAATAACAAAACACACAATAAACACAGATTTAACATCCACCACAGTGAGTCCACCAGGTCCTCCTCACTGTGATGGAAGGCAAAAATCTTAAGTCCTTGTCTCTTCCCTCCTTGTTCTTCCTCTGCGTTGAGGCGATCCAGGCTTCTGATGTTGCGACCCTGCCGGGTGATGGTAAGTAAGTCCCGCGGCCAAATCCGAGCTCCGCGAATGGGGCGGTTCAATCTCTGCAGCCCGGGGCGGTCGAAGCTGCTGAATCAGCCACCCTCCAGACCAGCGGACGAAGCTGTTGTTGCGGGAGCTCCGGAAAACAGGTCACCATCCATGGACCTGCGAGTTCCCGATGATGTAGTCCACTGGGCCCGCGGCCAAGTCCACTGGGCTTGCGGCCAAGCCTCCGAGGCTCCGAATTCGGGTCGGAAGTCGGGTCGCTGCCGCTGCAACGCCACCACAGCCCCGAAGTCGGCCAGCCTTGCATTGGAAAATCCTGGCTCTGCCTTCGGAGCCTCGAGGTTGGTCCCAGTTGGAGGCCGCCAGCTCCGCCATTAGGCCTCAGCGCAGACGGAGACGGGTGATACGACAAGAAAAGGTCGCACCCCCCCCAAAGGAAGAGACAAAAAACATGTTTCTCCCTACCCCCACACACATACACAATCTAAATAAACTAAAACTAACTAAAACAGGACGAAAGGAAAAAACAAACAAAAAAAAACAAACGGACTGCAGGCGAGCCGCAGTTGCAGGGCAGCGCCGTCACTTCCGGTATATACATAATACAAACATAACCGACGTATGGAGGATTGCCAATCCATCCCGAAGAGAATACTCTTTTTATTCAGCTGTTCACAAAACGTATATACGAATTGATTATTTCCTGGTTGATGCAAAACTTATCCCTTTCACCTATAACCCAAAATATCACACTAATATCATTTCGGACCATTGTCCGTTAACTTTCTCCGTAAAATTGGAAGGAATGTATAATTAAAAATCGTTTTGGAGATTCAACCCACAAATACTAACTGAGGCAAGTTGTTGTGACTATCTGAAGCTGCAGATGAAAATATTCTTTGAGACAAATGACACACCTGGTATTTCTGCAGGGTTGTTGTGGGAAACTTTCAAGGCCTATATCAGAGGCTGTATTATCTCATACCAAGCCTTTAAAAACAAGAAAAATAAGACTGAACAATTGGAATTAGAAAAACAGAATAAACAGCTACTCAGAAAACGCGATTGACCCAACCATTGCAAAACATAATAAGATAGCCGCATTAAAATTTAAATTAAACCAGATCATTTCTGCAAAAATTATTAGGGTATTTCACTATACTAAGCAATTTTTTTTTGAATTTGGTGACAAACCACATAAATTACAAGCACGTCAACTTCGTAAAGTAGAGAAGGATCATACTATTCAAAAAATTAGATCAAAAAAAGGAGAGCTGCTTACACTGCCTAAAGATATTAATGAAAGATTCTTAAAATTCTATCAAACACTATATTCATCAAAAACAACAGCCGATCCTGCAAAGATGAAAAGCTTTCTTGAGAATTGCAATCTCCCATCCCTTAATGAGGAGGAACTGGAGGAATTAGGGGCAGAGATAACAACAAAATACATCGTAGAGACTAATAAATCATTGAAAAGTGGAAAAATGCCAGGTCCGGATGGGTTTAGTAATGAATTTTATAAAAAATGTAATGATTTAATTTCCCCACGATTACAAGCCTTTATATTCAAGCATTTAAAGAACAGGCTTTACCTCAAACTCTTGCCGAATCAACTATTACATTGATTCCAAAAAAAGATTAAAAACCTTGAGGAGCCTGGATCATATAGTGCAATAGCTCTTTTTAATACAGATCAGAAGATATTAGCTAAGACTTTGGCTCGCAGATTAAGCTCGGTTATTAGTAAACTAATACATCCAGACCAAACTGGGTTTATACCTAATCGACACACGTTTTAGAATCTGAGACGTCTGTTTAATATAATATACTCGCATAGAATGACAAATGAGGATCTAACAATTATTTCTCTAGATGCAGAAAATGCTTTCGGCCAAGTGGAATGGGCTTATCTTTTGACAGTGTTGGAAAAATTCCAATTAGGAGAAAACTTCATTTCATGGGTGAAGCTGTTATATACTAATCCGACAGCCAGAACACTGACGAATCAAATGCTTAAATTTCACTTATCCAGGGGTAACAGACAAGGATGCGCCCTTTCACCAATGTTATTTGCCTTAGCCATAGAACCTCTTGCTGAGAGTATTAGGTTACATTCTGGCATTCACGGATATAATACTAAATATACCACCAATAAGATTTCGCTATATGCAGATGATGTACTTTTATACATTACTAATTCCCAAGTTAGTATCCCAAATATACTAAACATTATAGAACAATTTGGTGCGTTTTCAGGTTATAGAATAAATTGGAATAAAAGTGAAATTATGCCAATAAGAAGCTCAAAACCCTTCTCAACTCCAAAAATTTCCTTTTAGAATTGTTACCAAAAAGTTTAGATATCTCGGAATTTATGTGATTAGAAAATACTCCTCTCTATTTAAAATAACATTACACCATTAATTACTAAATTATATGCCTACATTTAATTTTTGAAAACACTTCCTATCTCCCTTTTAGGTAGAGTAAATGCCATAAAGATGATCTTCCTTCCGCAACTCCTATATTTATTTCAATGAAAAGAATATATCTCCCTAAAAGTTAAACACAAAATTTGATTCTACTAACACTAATTTTATTTGGGACTTACAAAACCCATAGAATACACAGCAGACACTTATGCAAATCCAAAAAAAATGGAGGATTAGCTCTTCCTAACTTTCTTTTTTACTACTGGGCAAGTAATATTAAAAACATAATCTTTTGGTTGGACGATACATGTCAACAGGTAAATTGGTTAAAAATGGAGAGGGAAGATTGTTTGCCTTTTAATATAGGCTCGATCCTTTTATTTCCAATACATTTGAATAAGAATGTATGAGCAAAATCCGATAATACACAGCACTCTACGTATCTGGAAACAGTTGAAATTAAGTCTTAAACTAAGAAACTTGTCATTCCTTCTGCCTATTGCAAACAATCCCTCGTTTAAACCGTCTACTTTAAATAGGGTGTTTGTTCAATGGAAAAACCTGGGCATTAATACTCTGGGAGACCTCTATAAGAAGGGGACTCTCGCTTCTTTTCAAGAACTACAGGAGAAATACCACTTGAACGCAAACAATCTTTTTAGATACTTTCAAATCCGAGATTATGTTAAAACATACACACAAGATTGTCCTTTTATGGGTCCAGATATATTAGATGATTGTTTGAATCGACATGCCGATACAAGTAAGTTGATATCTTACTTTTATAATACTCTCTTAAATATTGATACCCCACCTTCTGAGATTCATAGGCGAGCATGGGAAGACGAGTTGGGTTTATCTATTTCAAAAGATATGTGGGAGGAAAGCCTATTATACATACATTACTGTTCTTTAAATGTCAGGCATTGCCTGATACAATTCAAAATATTGCTTAGGTTATAATATTCAAAGACCAAATTGAATAAGATTTTTCCAACTGTCTCCCCTATTTGTGATAAATGTCACCTCCAAGAAGCTACCTTAACCCATTCTTTTGCATCCTGTATAAAAATACAAAACTTCTGGATGGGAATATTCGATATCATCTCTGAAACACTTAAAATTCAATTGGAGTTAGATGCAAAATTAATAATTTTAGGAATGCCAGAGGGCAAGTTAACGATATTCCAAAGACGTTTCCTTGACTACGGCTTAATAATCACGTAAAAACATACTCAAATTCTGGAAAAAGATAACAGTTCCCACAATGAAGATGTGGATCACAGAAATGACCGAGACACTACATTTAGAAAAAATAAGGCTTGGTTTGGCTGATAAATCAGACCAATTCTCCAAAACATGGTCTCCTTTCACAGAATTTCTTCAACAATAGAATGGTTCAACACAAATTTAAAACCGATGCTTGGGATGGGTGAGCGGGGGGTGGGGGGGGGGGGGGAGGATAGTGGGGCATATCTCTGTCTTTTTTTTCTTTTGTCTCTCACTTCTTCGGCAGTTCAGGGGTCTTTTCTTCTCTCTTTTTTGTATTTTTCTTCTTTCTCTTCATTTTTCCTTTTTACTCAATTTTTCCCCGATTCACTTTTCAGTTTATAAAATGTTAAAAATGAGGCTGTACGAAAATTGTATAATTGTTATGCCGATTGCTTTATTATTGTACAATTACTTCTAATAAAATAAACATTTTAAAAAAAGAAGGAAAAAAAAGAAGCAAACTACAGTTGGGACATCACGTTACAGTTGTGCAAATTGTTAGTTAGGCCGAATTTAGAGTATTTGTACAGTTCTGATCACCATGCTATAGGAATGATGAGATTAAATTAGAGAGGGTGCCAAAAAGATTCATAGGAATTTTGCCTGGTCTAGAGGGCTTAAGTTGTAGGGAGGTGTGAGATAGACCGGGACTGTATTCTATTGAAGTTTAGGAGTTTGTGTCCTCTTTATATTTGGCTTCTGTGTCCTTCCAGTGAAAGGATCCATGGTTTTCAGTGCTCCATATCCATCTTTGGCAGTTAGTGGCGATTTTAGATATTTGCAAGAAAATTTTGAGAATAATTTTGAACTTTTTCCTTTGTCCACCTGGTAATCATCTGTACTTATGGTGCTTGGAATGGGACTTTTTTTTTTGTTGGCAAGGTATAGGGCAAGGCCCCCCAATATAGCTTATCAGATGGCGGCAGAGTGGCGCAACTGGTAGAGCTAATGCCTCGCAACACAAAAGACCCGGTTTCGATCCTGACCTTGGGTGATGTCTGTAAGAAATGTGCACATTATTCCTGTACCACTGAATCTCCTATCATGACCACCAGGGGCGCCGGGGCGATGGCTGCCCTGCCGGCAGTCTGTTCGTCTTTTCACTCTTATTGTTATTTTTTAGTTTGTTAAAAGTTTTTGTTTTAATGTTCTTCAGTTTGTTTTATGTGGGGGGAGGGGGAAGGGGATCGGGGAAACTTTTTTTCAGGTTCATACCTTCCCGGAGATGCGATCAATTTTCAGATCACATTCTACAGGCTCTGCGGCCTACCATCGATGGAGCTGGAAGCCTCCTCGGACTGTCGTGAGCCCCACCGCGGGGCGCGGACTTAACATCGGAGCTGATCCCTTGCCTGGGATCGCTCCCACCGTGACCACCGCGGAATCAACACTAAGGGCTCGCAGTCTCGGGTGAGGCCGAGTCGGTAGCTCCAACATCGTGGGAGGTTCGACCAGCCCCGACGCGAGGTTCAATCGTCTAGCGTGGGGGAGCTGACATCCCCCCGATGCGGGAGCTTGATCGCCTCGACGCGGAGGGCCCGAACGCCGCTGGCTACGGGAGTTAAGATCGTCCCGTCAACGGGAGCTCGAGGCCCACGACCGAGGAAGAATTAAGGGAAGGACTTGAACTTTATTTCGCCTTCCATCACAGTGAGGAATGTGTAGGAGTCACTGTGGTGGATGTTCATGTTAAAATGTGTTTTTGAGTGATCTGTTACTTTTAATACTATGACTGACCTGGCCAATAAAATTCCTCGTATGTTGCAAAACATACTTGGCGAATAAAGCCTGATTCTGATTCTGATTCTGATGGTTTAGTTCAAAGTGACGTCTTCACATTTCCCATATCCTTTAGCATTCTAAATACCAAGATTTCAGAGAAACGTCAGCTGTTTCTCCAATCCTTTAACATGTATTGCTTATTGGTAACAGGCAGACAATGTTATTTTGTTTGAAGTGGCTGTAAAATTTGTATCTTTTCAGCCAGATTTGGGCACAGTAAATAAACTGTGGTCTGATCAGAGAGCTCTATAATTTGAATGCAAAATGCCTCATTTATGGATGAAGACATGGCATTTCTATCAATAGTGCTCTCTCCCATTTCTATCAATAGTGCTATCTCCAATATCCCAGCCTTTGTGTTTCAAACCCAAAGTATAGGAGTGAACAGATAACTGAGATCAATCAGCGGGTGAGGCAGCATCTTAAAAGGAAATAGGCGATGGTTTGGGTCGAGACCCTCCTTCAGACTGATGTGGGGGTGGGGTGCAGGAAGAAGACAGGAAGATACGGAGACAGTGGGCTGTGAGAGAGCTGGGAAGGGGAGGGGAAAGAGGGAGAAAGCAGGGACTACCTGAAATTGGAGAAGTCAATGTTCATACCGCTGGGGTGTAAACTACCCAAGCAAAATATGAGGTGCTGCTCCTCCAATTTACAATGGCACTCACTCTGGCCATGGAGGAGGCCCAGGGCAGAAAGGTCGGATTCGGAATGGGAGGGGGAGTTGAAGTGCTGAGCCACCGGGAGATCAGGTTGGTTATTGCGAACCGAGCGGAGGTGTTGGGCGAAGCGATCGCCAAGCCTACGCTTGGTCTCACTGATGTAGAGCAGCTGATACCTAGAGCAGCGGATGCAATAGATGAGGTTGGAGGAGGTGCAGATGAACCTCTGCCGCTCCTGGAAAGACTGCTTAGGTCCTTGGATGGAGTCAAGGGGGGAGGTAAAGCGACAAGTGTAGCATTTCCTGCGGTTGCAAGGAAAAGTACCAGGAGAGGGGGTGGTTTGGGTTGGAAGGGAATAGATGCTGCCTCACTCGCTGAGTTTCTCCAGCATTTTTGCCTACCTTTGATTTTCCAGCACCTGCAGTTCCTTCTTAAACTCTGAGATCAATCAAATAATTTATCAATGGCCAACTGCAGGATGGGTCTACTGATTTGGATGGTGTACTACTAAAGTGGGCAATCACTTTCTGAAGCAGGCTATTAAGAGTACTTGGAATTAATTGGTCAATTAGCTTTTATATGTCAGAAGATAATATTTCACCTGTACAGACCATTTATTTAATACCCAAATGTACCCAGTTGTATATCTTAAAGCTGCATTCATTCAGTTTTCAAACTGTCATAAATTTGAACCTTGTCATATTATATCACCAAATCCATGAATGTCACCATAAAGCATTTGGACAATGTGGAGCCTATTTGAAATGTTTATACTGAGATAGCAAATCGGAGATCCAATGAGAATTTTGGAATTATTTAATTAGGGATCAACTCTGAGATCTAAATAAATAAAAGAGTACTCCAGTAACAAAAGGAAAAAAAAATGTATCACTGAATTAAAATGCAGATTTGATATCTATGACAGAATATGATTATCTACACAGATACAAGGGTCCAGATATAGAAATCACTCAAAAAAAGTCTAATTTAATTGTCATATGTACCAACAATGGAACATTGAAATTCTTACTTGTAGCACCTTAACAGGCCCATAAACGGAAAACACACAGATAAAATTGAAATTAAAAAAAATTAGTTAATGCCAGTGGAAAAATTGTCTGCAGTGCACCATCTTAACCCTGCCAGTCGGTTACATTCATAAGTTGTTGATTCGTGAGCTTAGTAACTGATGTTTTACCATTATTACAAAAAGGATGATTTGATGAGAAATTTACCAACATTTTGGAAAAATGGTGAATGACCTCTGTGATGTTAACATTCTCAAAGTTGTGGGACAGATCCAGTGAGGCTGGTGTTGTCATTGTATCTTGTTACATCAATACACAAGTCTTGTTAATAGGTAGAGTGCAGGGGTTTTCATGCTAAATTGATGTAAGCACATTTAAAATAATTAGCTCTATTTAAGTCTGCAGCTTTTTTGCTGCAGCTCACCTGCCTATTTTGTTAGCTGAGTTTTTCTTTCTTCACTAGCATGACCTGACTTATTGAGCATTTCCTACTGTTCAGCACTTTTGCAGCATTTATACTCCTTTATTTATTTCTCATTCTCCAACTGGCCTCATTTCACAGGTTTTATGTTCCTTTGACGTATTCTTTCTCTCTAACTGTCCTCATAAATCCACCAACTATGGTTTATCGCCACCACCATCCTAGCCACAGTTTAATAGAGATATTTCCTTTCTTAATCAGAAAGGTGCCTCTTTTCCTTTCCACAGATGCTCTCTGAACTCCTGCATTTTCCAGCATTTCCAGCATTTTCTGTTTTTAATTTGAGGCGAGCACATTCTAATCTTTGTGTAACCAATTTTGTTGGCTACTTGTTCAGTTAATGTACAGTGACAGAGAGGTGATATAATAATAACTCCTACTGTTTGCCTTTCATCTCATACTTTGTTTCAAAGCACTTTAAAGTTTCCTTCTGGCCTGTCACATTTTGTCATATTTTTCTCATGTTCATAAAATGGCCTTTGCCATAGAACTGTCTGACTGCTTAAATGTCAGTTTATTTTAAGCTAAATATCTTCTTGCTGTAGGTTTGGATAAGACCTATTCCAATTGAAAAGGCTCAAAAGCCTGTATGGCCTTCATGTACTGCGTTAATCCTATAGCAAACTGAAACTTTGGCAAATGTCAGGTTGAACAGATTATCAGAAGCAATACTTTAAATTTAAGAGCAAGTTTCCAAGAAGCATATATTTGAGGATTCATCAAAATTGCAGCAATGATAGAGGGAATTCCTCTTCAGGACCGTCATAATGGGATATTGTCAAACAAAACTATTAGGATTCCATTTGTCAATCCTTCCCTGTATGTGTGACATTATAATTCTCGATTTCCACCTGATTCCTTCATGACTGGGTAACACTTACTGTATACCCATAAGCAAAACCATTCAAACACTGTGCACTATATAATTTAATAATAACATTCCCTTTAATTTTAAACATTACATGCTTATACAGTTCTGTCCAATTCGTCTTCATACCCTTTCAAGTATGTGAAAGCAAAAGTATGACTGATTTCTGCTCCTGTCTTTGAAGTGAGGTTTAACCAATTAATTTTAAATAACAAGAATATTCCTCATTGCCAGTGGTTGGCACAGAAAAGAAAGGAATGCACTTGCTGTGGAAGTAGGAGGGGTGGCATGGAGGTACACAGGGATGGCACAGTTGTGCAGCGGTAGAGTTGCTGCCTTGCAACACCAGAGACCCGGGTTTGATTCTGATTATATGTGCTGTCTGAACGAAGTTTGAACGTCCTCTCCATGACTGTAGACAAAAGTGCTGGAGAAACTCAGCGGGTGCAGCAGCATCTATGGAGCGAAGGAAATAGGCAACGTTTCGGGCCGAAACCCTTCTTCAGAAAACTTCCTTCGCTCCATAGATGCTTCTGCACCCGTTGAGATTCTCCAGCACTTTTGTCTACCTTCGATTTTCCAGCATCTGCAGTTCCTTCTTAAACTCTCCATGACTGAGTGGGTTTTCTCCGGGTACTCCGGTTTCCTCCCAAACTCCAAAGACATACAGATTGATAGGTTAATCGGCTTCAGTAAAGATTGAAAATTGTCGGTAGTGTGTAGGATAGCGCTAGTGTACTGGGATTGCTGGTTGGTGCAGACTCGCTGGGCCAAAAGGTTCTGTTTCCACGCTGTATCTCTAAACTAAACTAAAGTAGAATTAGAACGCTAAAATCTCCCATGTCCTTTCAACCATTATGGTGTATTCTGTCTCTGTTACATCAGAGAGAGGCAATAACATGCATAAACATGCACCCAGTTTAAAGAGGCATGTTAAGCAAATACTAAAAGTGCGTGTTAGAAAATATGTTATAATCACAAATGTTTACTCAGTTTGTCAAAGTGAAAAATAATTGCTCCAGCAAGCTTTGGCACAGTTTGAAAGGTATCTCTGAGGGACCTGTCAGAATCGATATTATAGATAATAATGAGGAGAAAACTTGAAGTGAAGTTAAGGGGAAGACGAGCAGATAGGTGTCCACATTAGAAGCTGGTAATTATTTACGCTGTGCTGCACACTATTTAACAGAGGTTGATTGATTTCATAGGATATTGCACATGGTAGATGGTAGATGGACTTGCAATTTTATGAGTTATTTTATGTTTCTATTAGGTCATCCCAAGGCTTTACCACCAATAAAGTCACATTGTAGTGCAGGAAGCACAGCAGCCATTTACACAGAGTAAGGTCACATAACATAACATCAATATATGACAAGATCACCTGCCAAAGGTGTTTGTTAAATGATTATTTTGTCTAAATTAAAGCTAAAATTTCTCAATCCTGGCCACATCTTCAACAAAAGCTCTGGAAACTCTCCAGCCTACCCGTGGTATCGGAGCTGTTCATAATTCTCTAGATGTGACCGTACTAGTGTTTTAGACAATTCTGGCATATCTTGCCTTAAGCAACATAGAAACATAGAAATAAGGAGCAGGTATAGACCATCCAGTCCTTCCAGTTTGTTCCATCATCCAATGCGATCATGGTCGATCAATTATCTAAATACAATATGTCCGTATGCTCCTCTTATCTTTTGATACCCTTTGATTTGAGAAATGTATTTATCTTCTTCTTGAATAAATAGTGATACCCTCTGTAGCCTTCTGATGTTGGCAATTAAGGAGGGTGATGGGACCGGTGGGATTGCTCTATTGGGAACAAGCATGGATGGACCTGATGGACCAAATGGCCTCTTCCAAGTTGTAATAATAGCATCTTATGTTCCAAGTTGCTACCATGCCTGTAATAGCCATCTGTCTGTTCCCACCATCTCAGGCACTGCTTGTTATGGTTAAGCTTGGATGTTAATGACTTCCTCATCCTCAATTATTTCTCTTTCCCCTTCTACTTTCCAAGTTCATCTATCTTCCTCATGTTTAAAGTCAACATTTCAAGTCTACTAGCATAAAAGAAAATGAAATTGCTATTGGTTTATTATTGTCACATGAACAATGATACAGATTTAGAAACATAGAAACATAGAAAATAGGTGCAGGAGAAGGCCATTCGGCCCTTCGAGCCAGCACCGCCATTCATTGTGATCATGGCTGATCGTCCCCTATCAATAACCCGTGCCTGCCTTCTCCCCATATTCCTTGACCCCACTAGCCCCTAGAGCTCTATCTAACTCTCTCTTAAATCCATCCAGTGATTTGGCCTCCACAGCCCTCTGAGGCAGAGAATTCCATAAATTTACAACTCTTTGGGTGAAAACATTTTTTCTCACCTCAGTCTTAAATGACCTCCCCTTTATTCTAAGACTGTGGCCCCTGGTTCTGGACTCGCGCAACATTGGGAACATTTTTCCTGCATCTAGCTTGTCCAGTCCTTTTATAATTTTGTTTGTTTCTATAAGATCCCCCCTCATCCTTCTAAACTGCAGTGAATACAAGCCTAGTCTTTTCAATCTTTCCTCATGTGGCAGTCCCGCCATCCCAGGGATCAATTTCGTGAACCTACGCTGCTCTGCCTCAATCACAAGGATCTCCTTCCTCAAATTAGGAGACCAAAACTGTACACAATACTCCAGATGTGGTCTCACCAGAGCCCTATACAACTGTAGAAGAATCTCTTTACTCCTATACTGAAATCCTCTTGTTATGAAAGCCAACATTCCATTAGCTTTCTTCACTGCCTGCTGTACCTGTAAGCCAACTTTCAGTGACTGGTGTACAAGGACACCCAGGTCTCGCTGCACCTCCCCCTTACCTAACCTAACCCCATTGAGATAATAATCTGCCGCTTTGTTTTTGCCACCAAAGTGGATAACCTCACATTTATCTATATTATATTGCATCTGCCATGCATCTGCCCACTCACTCAACCTGTCCAGGTCACCCTGCAACCTCCAAACATCCTCTTCACAGTTCACACTGCCACCCAGCTTTGTGTCATCCACAAACTTGCTAATGTTGCTCCTAATTCCCTCTTCCAAATCATTAATGTACTGTATATGGTAAACAGTTGCGGCCCCAACACCGAGCCTTGCGGCACTCCACTCGCCACTGCCGGCCATTCTGAAAAGAACCCGTACACTCCTACTCTTTGCTCTTTGTCTGCCAACCAATTTTCTATCCATGTCAACACCCTACCTCCAATACCATGTGCTCTAATTTTAGTCACCAGTCTCCCGTGTGGGACCTCATCAAAGGATTTCTGAAAGTCTAGATACACTACATCCACTGGCACCCCTTCATCCATTTTACTTGTCACATCCTCAAAAAATTCCAGAAGATTAGTCGAGCATGATTTCACTTTCATAAATCCGTTGACTTTGACTAATCCTTTTACTGCTATCCAAATGCCCCATTATTACCTCTTTAATAATTGACTCCAGCATCTTTCCCACCACAGAAGTCAGGCTAACTGGTCTGTAATTCCCCGTTTTCTCCCTCGCTCCTTTCTTGAAAAGTGGGATAACATTAGCTATCCTCCAATCCACAGGAACTGATCCTGAATCTATTGAACATTGGAAAATGATCCCCAATGCGTCTGCTATTTCTAGAGCCATCTCACTGAGGACCCTGGGATGCAGACCATCAGGACCAGGGAATTTATCATCCTTCAGTCCCATTAGCCTACCCAATACTATTTCTCGCCTAATGAAAATGTCTTTCATTTCTTCTACCCCCTTAGATCCTCTGTCCTCCAGTACATCTGGGAGATTGTTTGTGTCTTCCTTAGTAAAGACAGATCCGAAGTACCTATTCAACTCTTCTGCCATTTCATTGTTGCCCATAATAATTTCACCCGTGTCTGCCTTCAAGGGACTGACATTTGACTTTGCTACTCTTTTTCCCTTAACATATCTAAAGAAGCTTTTACTGTCCTTCTTTATATTCCTGGCCAGCTTCCCTTCATACTTTATCTTTTCAGCCCATATTGCCCGTTTTGTTTCCTTCTGTTGTCCTATGAAAGTTTCCCAATCTTCTGGCTTCCGGCTACTCTTTGCTGTGTTATACATCTTTTCTTTTAGTTTTATTCTATCCCTAACTTCTCTTGTGAGCCACGGTTGCCTCCTACTCCACCTTAGAATCTTTCTTCCTTTTTGGAATGAAATGATCCTGCGTCTTCCGGATTATGCCCAGAAATTCCTGCCATTCCTGCTAGGATCCCTTTCCAGTCTACTTTCGCCAGCTCCCCTCTCATGCCTTCATAGTCCCCTTTGTTCAACTGTTTTGCATGCTATCCAGGCAGATCAGTGTATACATAATTATATCAGATAGTGAAAAAGCAAAAATAAACAGAATATAGTGTTATACCACTGATAAAATGCAGATTTACCAAAAGTGTAAGGGCCACAATGAGTAAATCGGGAAATCAGGAATTCATTCTTAGTATTTGAGAGGTACATGGTAGAAAAGGTTCAGAGGGATATGGGTCAAACGTGAGCAGGGACTGGCATAAATGGGCATTTTGGTTAGCATGGATGAGGTCGGCCTGATTCTCTGCTTTATGACTCTATGACTCTATGAGAGGTTTGTTCAAGCGTCTGGTAACAGCATGTACCTCCCCCTCCTTTGTCATAGAGTTGTACAGCACAGAAATAGGTCCTTTGGAGCAACATCTCCATGATGACTGTCAAGCAGTTATCTATGTTGATCCTGTTTGTGCTCTCGCATTTCCATCAACGATTCCCACCCCCACGACTGCTAAATTTCACTGTCACTCACTCATACCAGCAGTTTACAGAAGCCACTTAGACTATAAACCAATGGATCCTTGTCATGTGCGAGGAAACCACAGCATTGGAGAAGCCTTACTCAGTCACAGGGAGAACATGCAAAACTCCATTCAGACAGCATCCTAGGTCAGTAATTAATCTGCTGCATTGGTGCTGACAGGCAGCACAATGCACTGCTTGTGGAGATGAAAGTGATAATTGTACCTGAAAAAGTGGCAGATGACTGGAACTTCCTTTGGTTATTTTGCTAACACATTTGATAGTTTAAATCATGATCTCATTTTCACCTTCACCTTCTAAAAAGAAGTATTTCATTTTCTTTGTACTTGTAGACTTGAAATGTTGCACATAAACATGAGAAGAACAGGTGAGTTTGGATAGTAGGAGACTGAAGTGAGAAGGTAACTGATTGAGGATCGTTCTCTTTATCACCTTTAGATTCTAGCACTAGTAGTCTTTGTGTTCCTGCTTATTATGCTACAGCCTCTGTCACCCTTCACACTCCTCTCCCCCCACTTGACTCCATTTGTCTTTTTTCCCCCTTCTCTGCTTCCACCTATCTCTCATCTGCCTCTGTCTCCCAACTCTACCTTCCCCTGTCACACTTGGCTCCATCTGCCCATTATCCGTCACCACTCCTTGGTCCATCACTTCAAAAGTATTTAATTGACTGTAAAGTTATTTTGGATATCTTGAGATTGTGGAAGGTCCAATATAAATGCATGTACTATATCTCACACTCAAAACTGTACATATTGGAAACAGGAATAAGGAACAGAGAGAGGAAGTTAGACCATTACTCTTTCAATAGTGGCTCTGGCATGGTGGATGAAATAGCTTTGTGGTGCTCTACAGTTTTCAGTTTTTTGCACGTCCCCTTGAAGCACTTCACCTGTTGGGAATGCAAGACTGGTGAGCATCTCTTCACATTTCTATCAATGATTCTATGTTCATTATGAATGTGGGTATTGTTGCAAAGTCAACCTTTATTGCCCTCACCGAACTGCCCCGGGCAAGCAAGGCACATGACACTTTCCTAAGCTGCTGAAATCTATGTGGTGAAGAACTGCACTGCTTATTTTGAAGCAAGCATGCAATTCCATGAAAGTCTGTGCAGAACAGACAGACCAAATAGAAGGTCAGCACTATCTGCAGCAACATTAAACCAAGGCCCTGCCTCTTTGTGTTCTTCTTGCATATGGTGTGCAGAAAAAGTTGTAGGACAACTTGTTCTATTTGATCTTATTTGATTGTGCACCCTGGGTTGATTGCATTCGTCGATATGGGGCGGACCACGTGAAGGTTGCAAACTTCCACCCTCCCTCTTTGTGTTGATACAATTGGGGAAAAATCAGACTTTAGCGAGGCAGTGGCAGATACTATTTGTATTGTCCTTGAAATATTCAGTTTCATTGGCTTCAATAGAACCAGACGTGCAGGAGAAAACAAGGAGAATGAAATAATTGGGCAGCACTTCACTGCGTTAACACATACATGATGGGACAATTGACTTTCTTTTGAGCCAAATGGTTCAAAAGATCATTGTGCAAAATCTAAGTTGAGCAAAAGAATATTAAAGAACCATAATAGAATAACCAAATGAAGTAGAGTTGAGAGTAATAGTATGTGGCAGCATCTCTGGGAATGTGTGAAAGAGCTGTATTGTTCAGGTGTTGGATAACAGTGGGGACAAAGCTGTTCTTAAGCTCGGACTTCATTAAACGCATTATATTATGTCATTTCAAGTTTTAGTATACTTTTAACAATTAATTATTGCCAATTGACCTGTTGGTATTAAACAGTCCATATAGGCTTCAGCAAGTCTTTTGGTAAGGATCCGCATGCTGGGCTGCTCTGGAAGGTTAGATCACATTGGATCCAGGGAGAGCTAGCTCACAAATCACAGAATGGGCTTGATAATGGGAAGGAGAGGGTGGTGGTAGAAGGTTATTTTTCAGCTGCAGGCCTGTGACCAGTGGCATGTCTCAGGGATCAGTACTGGACCTATTGCTGTTTCCATCTATATCATGATTTGAATGAGAATGTACAAGAAATGTACAAGTAAGTTTGCAGATGACACTAGAACAGGTGATATCATAGGCAGTGAAGATGGTTATCACAAATTACAGTGGGACCTTGATCAGCTGGGCAAATCGGCTGAGGAATGGTAAATGGAGTTTAATTCTGAAGTTGTATTTTGGGAAGTCAAACCAAGGCAGAACCTTCACAGTGAATACTAAAGGGCCTGTCCCACATGGCCGTCATTTGCGCGCCATTTACGCGACCTGGTAGCGTGTGGGTCGCGCGGGACGGGCGCATGGAGTGGCGTGGAGGAGTGTGGAGTTGCGTGCAGTATCGCGCAGCGCTCCAGGATTTTGTTCTGCACGAAATCTTCGCGTGCCACTGCCCTGTCGCGTAAATGACGGCCAAGTGGGACACCCTGGCGCAACGCAATGTCTCACCTCCGACAGCAGCAGAAGCAGGCAAGCGATCGCCGAGTTCGGCCAGGGGCTCACGGTCGTTGCGGATCCGGATCCGCCCCCACTCCTACTCCCAGAGCGGGGCCAAGACAATTGGAGATAGACACAAAATGCAGGAGTAACTCAGCGGGACTGGCAGCATCTCTGGAGAGCCGCAATGGGTGACGTTTCGGGTCGAGACCCTTTTTCAGACTGAAGAAGAATCTCGACCCGAAACATCATCCATTCCTTCTCTCCAGAGATGCTGCCGGTCCCGCAGAGTTACTCCTGCATTTTGTGTCTATCTTCAAATGACGTCACACGCTCCAGACGGCTGTGCGGACGCATGATGATGCGCGCGACTGTTGCGCGGCTGTCGCGCGTCAGTCATTAACGGCCTGTCACGTAAATGACGGCCAAGTGGGACAGGACCTTACGACCCTGGGAAGTGTTGGGAACAGGAGATCTAGGATTACAAGTACCTACTCCTGCACCTATTGTCTTTTGTCTATTTTTCGGGTCTTTGCTTACACCATAACTGCTTCTTCATGAATACTGACTTAATCTTCTATTTGTTCACTAAATCATAATTTTAAATATTCCAACACATTAATATTCATTGCGAGCATTCAAACAAATATTTTGTTTAATTTTCTCTTTGTTAATATAAATCTTATTTTACTTTGCAATTATTTGTTAAAATGACAATTTTACCATGTCACCTTGTTATATTGTGTGATTGATTATAGTTTTAGTTTCCATGGAACATTCCATAAATCATCATTTACATACATTGCACAGATCCAGCATTATTAATTATTAGTTTCATATTTTACTGGTGGATTCAGTGAAACATTATGCCAATTTGTTCATTTATTCGTCACTCTAGATCATATCTCTCATTATTTCTGTCATTTTAGACTTTTCCTAATTATGGGCATGTTGGTGCCTGTGATTAGCAGGCAATGATGCAGTATCGTGTGCAAACATGACAGGAGAATGGTGTGTGTAAAATTCACACTTAATATACCATCAGTTTTCAAAGACAAGACAAGTTCAATCCTCAACGTAACTAATTGTCCCCAATTGCCTTTTGTTGACAGTTAGAAAAGGTTAATTGTTCACATTTGTGAGAGCGTGATTCTAATTTTAATACTCTCAACAGATAAAGAGACAGAGTGAAAGGCACAGATTGAGAAGCACTCATTCATTTACTTGACTTGTTTTAATTTGATTTATTTTATTAAAAAATATTGTGTTATTGGTAACAACTTGCCTTCGGACCTAATTATTTTTGAGTAGGGGGGTGGGGGGAGAAAATAACTGGTAATGTGATATTCTGGCAACAACTTAATGCAAGCAGCTAATGTCAAGTTGCTATCCAGTTGAACTTTACAGAAATTCTTAATAAAATGGACGGAAAATGTAGTCAGCAATTTGACGAGGTGGAAGCCAAGATGGGAATGGAAATGGACTGTAGTTAAAGACAAGGTAAATTTGTCTTCTATAGTTTGTAAGAATAGGTTTGCAGAGCATGGAAAACAGGAGGAATAAGTTGTGGGCTACAGGTGATTTGGAAGTAAGGGTACATCTTCAAAGCAACCGTAACTTCAACTTGTGAGGCAGTTTGCTGCTGTTGCTGCCTCCCAGCTCCAAGAAGCAAGGAGGAAGACTGAGGGACATATTAGATACGTGCACAAAAACAGCCATGAATGTAACAGAACAGTCAAGAGGTGGAGAGATGGAGACACAAGAAGGCTCAGAAATGGTCTACAGGCCTGAATATTCCAGCAAGAGGAGAACACTGGCAGAACTGGCAGAACTTTGTAATGTAAATTAATAACCAGGATCTGGACAATTTTGGCCAACTAGGTATGCAGGTGCGTCCTGGAGTAGGATAATTGGGAAGCACTAAGTGTGGATTTAGGATAGATCTAAACCTGACTCCACGAAATATCCATGCCTTCATATATATTCACTGTGACTGACCCTGCAAATTGAGGCAAATGCTGCATATCTCAGATCACAGTTTTCAGGTGAGAAATTAAACCAAAGCTTTGCCTGTTGTTTCAGATGATTGTAAAATATATCATGCCATTAATTCAAAAGAGAGCAGATTATTTCTGGTGACCCAAGAGACTGCAGATGCTCAAATTTTAATATACTCAAAACACAATACAAAAAGTCCGGAAGTGGCGGCGCTGTTAATCGGCTGCGGCTCCCCTGCAGTCCGTCTGTTTTTACTTTTTCTGTTGGTTTTTTTTGTCCTGTTTTGTTAAGTTTTAGTTTGTTGGGTTGTGTTAGGGGGGGAGAAACATGTCCTCTGTCTCCTCCTTCGGGGGAATGCGACTTTTTCGTGTCGTATCCCCCGTCCCTGCCTCCGTCTGCGGTGAGGCCTAATGGCGGAGCTGGCCGCCTCCATCCTGCGACCGACCCCGAGGCTACGGAGGCAGAGCCAGCCAGGACTTACCAACGAGATGCTGGCCGTCTTCGGGGCTGAGGCAGCGGTGGCCCGACTTGCTGGTGTGGCGCTCTGGCTCTCGGCGGCGGCCTGGAGCTGATGCAGCGGGGTCCGGAGCAGAGACTGCGGGACCTGGAGCTGATGCAGCGGGGTCCGGAGCGGAGACTGCGGGACCTGGAGCTGGTGCGGTGGGGTCCGGAGCGGAGACTGCGGGACCTGGAGCTGGTGCGGTGGGGTCCGGAGCGGAGACTGCGGGACCTGGAGCTGGTGCGGCGGGGTCCGGAGCGGAGACTGCGGGACCTGGAGCTGGTGCGGCGGGGTCCGGAGCGGAGACTGCGGGACCTGGAGCTGGTGCGGCGGGGTCCGGAGCGGAGACTGCGGGACCTGGAGCTGGTGCGGCGGGGTCCGGAGCGGAGACTGCGGGACCTGGAGCTGGTGCGGCGGGGTCCGGAGCGGAGACTGCGGGACCTGGAGCTGGTGCGGCGGGGTCCGGAGCGGAGACTGCGGGACCTGGAGCTGGTGCGGAGGGGTCTGGAGCGGAGACTGCGGGACCTGGAGCTGATGCAGCGGGGTCCGGAGCGGAGACTGCGGGGCCTGGAGCTGGGGCGGTGGCCCGGAGCGGAGACTGCGGGACCCGGGGCTGATGCTGTGGCGGGCCGTCTCGGAGCGGAGACGGCGTTCCGGCTTTCGGCGGCGGACACATCACCACGGAGGTCCGCTGGACTGGAGGGCGGCATCTTCGGCCTGGATCGATCGCCTCAGCGCAGAGGGAGAACAAGGAGGGAAGAGACGGAGACTAAGACTTTGCCTCCACCACAGTGTGGGTGTGCTTGGTGAACTCACTGTGGTGGATGTTTAATTTGTGTTTATTGTATGTTTTGTTATTATTGGTTCTGTGTATGACTGCAGGCATCACAATTTCGTTCAGACCGAAAGGTCTGAATGACAATAAAGGAAACTTGAAAACTTGAACTTGAACTTGAAAAAGGAAATATGTGGTTTTAAATAGTAAGATTAAACGAGAACTTACCTAAGTTTGAAGTTTGATCTTTATTTTATGAGGAGTTACGTAGGTGATTACGTGAAGAACCCCGCCAGTGCGCCTGCGCGTCAATCTTCAAAGCAGCGGTGTGAAATCACAAAAAACAACAACCGAAGTAATATAGTCTCATAATAAAACGAGTAATACAAGAACTTCCATCTGACCTTTATGATAGAGGGTAGGGTCGTGGTGGGCACGTAATCACCTACGTAACTCCTCATAAAATAAAGATCAAACTTCAAACTTAGGTAAGTTCTCGTTTAATCTTACTATTTTACTTCGGAGTCACGTGAGTGACTACGTGAAGATTTTAAAGCTTTGTGATTTCATGCCGTGGATCAATCCCGGCTTCTCACTGCATAGATTGACTCGGAACGAGAATAATCAATCATGCATTCATAATAACATTTGTACCACAAATGCAGTATTTCATTTCAATAATGAAATGAATCAGATCCCCTTTAAACCAGAGGAATTTACACAGAACTTAAAATAGTTTCTGCAAACAACCCCGCATTAACAATAGGCCGATGGTAAAAATGTTGAAACATCAACTCTTTGGACCACCCGGCGGCTGCGAGGATATGGTCGACGGGGCCGTCTTTTGCCCTGGCCGCCGACGTTTCTGCTGCCCTAGCCGAGTGAGACGTAAAAACATAAGTGTTAATACCAGCAGCTGTTAAGACTTCTTTTATCCATCTGGAAATAGTCTGTATTGAAACTCTCTTGTGTGGTTTCTTGTGTGTGATCAACAACCCAGTTTCCGTATTCTCAAATTCTTTGTGACCTCAATGTATTGTAATAAATATGTCTTAATACAGAGACATGGATCATTTGGATATGCTGCTAGCATAATTTTAAATCCTGTCACACCTGGCCTAATTTACTTTAGTAGGTCATAGATATAGAATGTAACCTTGTCTTCAGTTACTTCCATACTGTCTATTTGTAATTTTCCAAGTGTTTGCACTCGTTGTGCTGTCACTCATGCCATAAGCATGAATACTTTCATACTGAGCTTGACCAAAGGTAAAGACACACTTGATGACCATTCACGAAGTAGTTTCAGTACCACACTTACATCCCAGATTGTCACGTACCTAGGTTTCGGTGGTTTGGAATTAAAGATTCCTTTCATTAGTCTGGAAACAATTGGGTGTGACCTAATTGAGTTTCTTTCTGAATCCAGAACCAAATATGAGGACAATGCACTGCTGGCTGAATTAATTGCACTACAACTCAGACCTTCATCATAATAACGTTTTGACAGAAATTCTAAACATTTGAAATATCTGCAGTACTTTATTGCACATTCTTTTGTACACAGAACTCTTCCCATTTCTTAATATAAGAAAGGTACTGTTTTTGAGTGCTCTTCCTCCCAGCTGCCGTAAGCATGTCCACAGTATGCTCAGACAGTCCTCGTCCCAGAAAAGGCATTCTTAAAACCTGCAAATCAACAAATCCAAACGATGATATAATGGATGTTGTTACCCTGTTACAGGGTGCAGCAATAAATTACTCCTTTTTGGGACTTTCATCAACATTTGTGTTGTTAATTCTAATATCAACAGATACCATGGCTGTATAGGCCAATCTGGTACTACCAATACCCTTGAAGCAGCATCTTGCCTGATTTTAAGCAAACATTGGCTTATGAGGCAGAAAGGTGGAAATATATATGAAAACATACCACCCCAATGTAGCGAGAAAGCATCAATCGCCACTGCTCCTGGATCTGGTTTCCATGAGACATATCTCGATAGCTGATGATTCAAGTCGATGTCGGTCATTCCAAATCTGATTACTATATCATTGAATACCTCTTGATTCAACATCCATTCTTTATTATCATGGAACTTTTCGTGACCAGGTGTCTGCTATCGTGTTCATTCTACCTGGTAGATAGATAGCTGAAAACCAAATGTTCTTTTCAATACACCAAGATCGAAGTTGATTTAACCATTTTGTCACATGACACCAACTTAATTCCACCCATATCATTAAATAGGCAACTACTGTTGTGTTTATTAATTTGAACTTGAACCTTCCTTTTAGTTGTGTTAGAACCATAAGCTTGGAGTCCATAGAAACCTCCTAAAAGCTCCAAATAGGTAATTCCCCATGTCTGCAGTAACACTAACTTTTCCTGATTCCATCTGCCTCCGCAGCTCCATGTTAAGTCAGTTGCACCCCATCCTAGTGCACTGGCATCAGTTTGTAATATCATGGAAGGTTGTTCAATCAGCACTTTGCCTGAACTGCTTGAGACATGTAGAATCCACCACTGCAGCTTAGAAACAGCATTTGTTGTTACTTGCATGGTTCTATCAAAATGACCAGCATTTATTCTCAGTGCCTGTTCTTTAATTCTCTGCAGCTGTTGATAATGTAATGGTCCATACTGGACTGCTGGGAATCTACTAATTTTCCCAGTACTCGAGCCACCTGTCTGATTAGAGGTTTTTGCTCGTTTAACAGATTACTGCAATCTTTAATCAACTCCACCCTTTTTTCACTGGGCAAAGTAATTTGCATTTGGGCTAAATCAATTGTGAACCCCAAATAATTAATCGAGGTACATGTTTTTAACCTTGATTTCTTTGGATGAATTTAGAAACCCCCAAACTTTCAAAAGTTTGATTTTATTACTGCAACCGATGCTTCTGTTGACTGTTTTGTCCTTCCTATAATCAGGACATCATCCAGGTATGCCATTAGTACATGCCCCTGGCTCTCAGCAACCCCAGAATTGATTTTTATAAATATTCTGGAAGGGAACGTTAACCCTTTAGGCAGAGCTTTGAACTGCCCTAATTGGTTCATCCATGTAAATTTAAAATACTTCATATCTTGCAAGTGAACAAACACTGAACAAAAGGATTCAGACTTGTCAAGTCTATAATAATCCTACATCCTCCATCCTTTTTTGATCGAGGGAATATATTTGACCCAAATTGGTGAATTTGGTAGACTGATTCTTTAATAACACCTTTTATATATAGGGTTTTGAAGCGCAACTTGAACCTCCATTACTTCGCAAAGTGGAGAGTTCTGCTAGGAACATGCTGGACAGGCAAATCATAATTTGGATTGAAATCCTTGTATATTATTCAGAATTACCACATCTGAAGTAATCTTCTCCCAATGTTTATAGAAGAGACGTAATCTGCCTCCAACTTCTGGACTTAATCCAGTTAGTATGTTCCCCTGAGAACCAGGTCCACCTACCTCTTGAGTCATTTGAGTATTTTGAGATCCCTGGATTCTCCCGGAAGCACAACCACTTGTCCTTACTCCCGCTGCAGGCCGCCAGCTACGTCCCTGCGTTGATGAGCGACTTGGTCCTGTCTAGGATCCGTATGACGTCTGAAAGGATACTTCCTCTTTACAGACTTTGCAACCATTGATGTATTTATCAATCCTGTTTTCGCTTCAACTTCCAACTCTTTAATACGTCTCCCGAGATCTCTCCAAAGAGTAAGTTGGGTAATTGTATATTACTTGGTTTGCAGAGTGCTGCGAATTTCGGATTCATAGTAGACCGTATAGCACTTTCCTCAGATAATTGATCTCGAAGTGGGTGCTGCATAGCAACCCCAGTGCTTGCTGATGCAACTTCGTCATCTTTTGGTTGTTACCTGCTATTCTGGTAAAAGCAGTTATTCCAGAACCCAGCAGCTTTAATATTCTCTGCAACTGATTCCAGATAATTTGATTCACTGCTGCTGCTTTCAGCAACCCACAGTTACTTCTTGCAGTCTCATCCATTTCCTGCTGTTCCAGCTAATGGTAAACCAAGTAATTTATTAAGGAGGCCAGTTCTTCTCCTAATGGCTCTCCTGACCCTGACGGGGCAGCGAATCCTACTGCCAGGGGTGGAACATCTGGCAGCTGCCGTTCATCGCCTTGTACAGCCTCACCGTCAGAGTCGGGGTCTGAAATCTCATGACCCATAGCACGCTCCTCATTCCTGAGGGTGCATTCCATCAGCCCTGAGCCAGGTGCTGTTAAGCTGCTCCTGCAGCTTGGATTACAGTACACTCCTTCCTGAGTGAACTTTGCTCCAACAGCCTATGAAAAAGGCTTTCTATTTGGGCAATACGCTCGAAAGCAGTATCTAGCCCTGTACCAGGAGCTGTTTGAGCTGTTTCCAGCAGCTTGGCTTTCAGAACACTCCTCTCTGAGTGAACTTTGCTCCAACAGCCTATGTAAAAGGCTTTCTATTTGGGCAATACGCTCGAAAGCAGTATCTAGCCCTGGAGCTACTTCCATTGCCTGGGACTCCCTCCTCTGGGATTTAAACTTTGTCTTTTGCCCGACAGGCGCTGACTGTGTTTTCACCAGCCCCAGGTCCACAGTCGCTATGCTCACCGCTGGCGACTGTACCGGGGTTTAGAGGCGGTTGGTCTCTAACCGCGGACTCCCGACTTTCCCAACTTCTGTCGGCTGTGTCGCTTGCCTCTTCCCCCTGTCCGTTTTTTCCATGGCGTCTGTGGAAAAAATACCCATAGACCCACAGTAAACGGACCTGGAAAACCTGAATTTTTTTTTACTTACCTTGTAGTTGAAAAACTACAAACCACTCGAGGAGCACTGCTCCTCACGTCCGTTTGCGTCAAGGCGTCTGACGTAATGACGCGCAGGCGCACTGGCGGGGTTCTTCACGTAGTCACTCACGTGACTCCGAAGTAAAATTACAGATCAGCCATCACACTGAATGAGAGGACAGGGTCGAGACATTGAATGGCACACTCTTACGGGTTCATTCCTAGCCATTCATTTCCCTTATTTTATTGACACTACCATACATAATATACAGAGAGCAGTAACATTAACTTCAGCCATAAAGATCCATACTGTTGGTAATCCTCCTCTTGCATTCCCTTCCATCATTCAAAGTCTCAGCACTGCAAAATCTTTTCTTTTACTTCATGCTCTACCTGATCTGTATTGGTTATACGTAATTCTTGCCTTCTACCTCTTTATATCCAGAAAATAAGTTAATTAGTTTATTTCAGCAGAATGGTTGGAGGATGTTGATCCTTCTACTATCCTGCAGCTCACATTTAATATGAATCTCAGAATTAGACCCAGCTGATTCATGCTGGTGTTTGAATTCCACACAAGTCTTCTCCTAATTACAAAACCCTCCAACAAAAGATTCTGTTCCTACCCCCCTCTCCCTCCACTCCCCCACGCTCCACACCGCACAATGCTAACAGATATTTGGCTGTTCTTTAACAAAGAGGAAATTAGCGTATAACCTAAATAAGTTAATTATATTATTTATTAAGCATGTTATGCCTTTTATGTGGCATAAACTGTAGATGCCCAATTAGAGTGTGAAAAAATGTACACGTGGATCATTAAGAATAAGCGGTAGGCCATTTAGGACTGTGGTGAGGAAAAACAAAGTACAAAGGACATTTATTTATTGTCACATACACCAATTGGTGCAGTGAAATTTGAGTTACCATGCAGCACACAAATAAGATAAACACAAGAGTATAGAATTTAACATAAAACATCAAAACATCCCCCCATGGCGAAATCAGCATTTCCCACTGTGAGGGAAGGTCTATTGAGGCCTCCGTAGTTGCCACGACGGCGTCCCGATGTTTCAAGCCCACTCGCCGGGATGATCGGATGATCAGAGCTCTGACGTCGGAAGAACACTCTCAGCAGCTTGAAGTTTCCGAATCGGCCATTTCTTCCGACCATGGCTTCCGAAGTCCACAGGCCGAGCTGGGCAGAGCTCCAAGACTGGCGATCCTTCGCGAAAGATCCCAGGCCTCCGCGATGTTAAAGTCAGTGCCGCCCGCAGCTGGAAGCTCTGCAGACCACAGCTCCACGGTGTTAAATTCGGCAGGCCCCAACACTCCGGAGCTCCAACACGGCGATCCCGGTAAGGCATTGTTCACTCCGCGATGGTCATTCAGTGCTGCGCCGCCGCTGAAGCTCTGGCCAGTCTCCGGTAGGAAAGGCCGCGCCAATCCAGATGGTAGGCCGTGAGGGGGGGCAAAGATGCGGCTCAGAGAAAAGATGCATCCTCGACCAGGTAGTGACTGAGAAAATGGTTTCCCCCTTCCCCCCCACCCCCACATGAAAAAGACTAAAAGACCTCCAAAAAAAACCTTCTTGACAGACTAACAATAACAAAAGAATGAAAGGACAGACAGCTGCTGGCGAGGCTGCCACACTCGATGGCTCCACCACTCGTGAATTTATGAATAAGTTACCACTTGTAACTTATTCATCCAGTTAGTTGTGAATCTGTGGAATTCTCTGCTAGTTATAATTCTTAATAATTGGCCGATTTGCTACTGATATTATGCTAGCTAGTCTGTAGTTCCATATTTGTTCTCTCCTATCTTCCTTCAGTAGTGGATATATATTTGCTACCTTTTAGTCTGTGGGAACAGTACTAGATTCTATTGATTGTGCAAGGCGAAGATTTTGCACCATTTAACAAAACTTTCTCTGATTTTAAATTCTATCCTTCTGGAAATTAATTTATTACTGTGGCAATATCATCTATTACCCCTTATAAAAGCATCAAGCCCGTGACTTGATTTTTGCATCTCGATATACCTTCTGTATCTCTAAAAGTTTTAAGAGATTTCAGAGATAACTTTGTTCAACATTTAACCTTCTGAACATTAAATCCACAGCTTGATCCTCCTTATTCAATTCCTCAACTCTCCAACAACATGCCCTCCCCACTGTGCGGACTCTTTGCCTTGTGTTAATGTGCCTAGAAAACAGCCTTGAACATCTAATTTGTTTTCCCAACAGAACCTTCGCCAACTGATGGGAAGTTTCTTTCTGCAATTAACTCCATAGTGAGCGTGTAAAATTAGATCTGGTCCATCCTCGGAGCTTGGTTAAGAAGAGCTCTTTCACACGGTTGGAGATATGTACAACTCACTCCCCTGTAAAGCTGTTGATTGAAAACTTGAAAATGGCAATAGATCATAATTTTTACATAAGTATATAAAAGGTTTAAATGTTATGAAACAATATTATTAATTTTGAATCTGACCAATTGAATTTTGAGTGGTTTAGAAATGGTATTGAATATTCCCGTCCAGAAGTTTTGTATTTTTATACAGGATACAAAAGAATGGGTTAGGGTAGCTTCTTGGAAGTTACATTTATCACAGAGAGGGGAAACAGTTGGGAAGATCTTGTTCAGTTTGGTCTTTGAGTAGTATAACCTATGCAATACTTTGAATTGTATCAGGCAATGCCTGGCATTTAAAGAACAGTAATGTATGTATAGTAGGCTTTCCTCCCATATATCTTTGGAAATGGGTAAACCCAGCTCATTCTCCCATGCTTGCCTATAAATCTCAGAAGGTGGGGTGTCAATATTTAGAAGTGTTATAAATGAAAGATATCAATTTACTTGTATCGGCATGTCTATTCAAGCAATCGTCTAATATATCTGGGCCCATAAAAGGACAGTCTTGTGTATATGTTTTCACATAATCTCGGATTTGAACTTATCTAAAAAAATTGTTGGCGTTCAAGTGATATTTCTCCTATAGTTCTATTCAATTGGAGACAGATTCAAAATTAATAATATTAGGAATGTCAGAGGGGTGCCCTAAATTAACGATATTCCAAAGACGCTTCCTTGATTATGGTTTAATAACTGCGAATAAACATACTTAAATTCTGGAAAAGGATAATAGTTCCCACAGTGAAGATGTGGGCACAGAATTGACCGAGACACTACATTTAGAAAAAATAAGGCTTGTTTTGTCTGACAAATCAGATCAATTTTCCAAAATATGGTCTCCTTTCATTGAATTTCTTCAACAACATAATGGTTGAACACAAATTCAAAACCGATGCTAGGGTCGGGTGAACAGGCGTAGGGAAGGGTAGTGGGATGTATCTCTGCTTTTTTTTCACTTCTTCGTTAGTTCAGGGGTTTTTCTTTTTTCTTTTTCATATCTTTTTTGAAATTCTTTCTTTTCTTTTTCCTTTCTTCTTCCTTTCCTTTCTTTCCTTTTTTCTTTTATTCCGATTTACTTATTAGTTTATAAAATGTTAAAATTGAAGCTGTACGAAAATTGTATAATTGTTATTTCGATTACATTCTCATTGTACAATTGCTTCTAATAAAATAAAAATTAACAAAAAATAAATACAAAATTATGAAACAAGACAAGTAGCTAAGGTACAAATCAGCCATGAATATTGATTGACAGAACCTGATGAGTTACTTCAACGCTATGTGGTTTATTTTGTAAACCAGCATATGCATTTCCTTGTATCTATGTCAAAAGACTTAATGGTTTACTTGTTCCCCATTTCCCAATTTCTAATTAATATCTTAATATTTGCCCTTTGTTAGTTAATTTGGTTTATATATGTTTTGTTTTTTTCTTTAATATTTCTCAAAGTATTTCCTCGAAGTTCTATTGGCATTCTCTATATTACAACTTAATTTGCAAATTTTTGCAATAAGTTCCTTCAAATATTGCAGCAGAATTTTTTTAAGTTTTTGACGCCAGAATTTGTGCTGCACATAATGGAAAATCTTCTCACTAATAGTCATATGGTCATAAGTGATAGGAGCAGAATTAGGTCATACGGCCCATCAAGTCTACTCCGCCATTCAATCATGGCTGATCTATCTCTCCCGCCTAACCCCATTCTCCTGCCTTCTCCTTATAACCCCTGACACCCGTACTAATCAAGAATCTACTGTAGCTATCTCTGCCTTAACAATATCCATTGACGGCATCCACAGCCATCTGGGGCAAAAATTTCTACAGATTCACCACCCTCGGACTAAAGATATTCCTCCACATCTCCTTCCTAAAAGAACCTCCTTTAATTCTGAGGCTATGACCTCTAGTCCTAGACTCTCCCACTAGTGGCAACATCCTCTCCACATCCACTCTAGCCAAGCCTTTCACTATTCGGTATGTTTCAATGAGGTCCCCCCTCATTCTTCTAAACTCCACCAAGTAAAGGCCCAGGGCCGACAAACGGTCATCATATGTTATATGCAAGGCCAGCCTTAGGAGGTGCGGGGCCCAATTGGGAAATATAAATAAATAATTATAAATGAGTCACATGTCGTGAGTAATATGACAATTCGGGGGAGAGTTCCTTTCACAGCGTGTGGGGAGTCTAGCCAGGGGTAAAGTTGCGGGGATGGCAGCAGCATTGAGAAGGAGGGGGTCGGGTTCATGCCAGTAACTCACTCACTCACTGCTGCCGTGGCGCTCCGGGCGCGGAGCCACCACATTGTGGCTGGGGAGGGAAGCAGCTCGCCTACAAGCGGCCTCCATCATCGGAGAGCGGAATCGACTGCCATCTCAGTGCCTTCTGCCAGCCCGCTCACCTCTGGCAGTGCTCTCCGTCTGAACAGTGAGGGGACCAGCTCAAGAGCAAAGATCATAGAACGGAGCGGGTCAGCGGGTGATGGATAACATCACAGCGGGCGGTGGAGCTTACTCCTGTGTCAGTGTGAACAAGGGATCAATTGAGGTTACTTGCACTGACATATGGAGTAAGCTCCACCGCCCGCTGTCCTGTTATCCATCGCCCGCTGACCCGCTCTTGAGCTGGATGAGCTGGATGATCCCCGGCCGACCCCCTCCTTCTCAACGCTCCTGCCCTCCCCGCAACTTTACCCCTGGACAGACTACCCACATGCTCTGAAAGGAACTCCCCCTCCCCAGCAGCGCTGTCCTTTTACAGCCGCTTCCCACTTTCAGCCGCTTCCCATCAGCTGCTAGCAATGAGGGATAGACTTGGCTATCCCTCAGTACAGCAACATCGTTCTTGATGTTGCTGTGCTGAGGGATAACAAAGTCTATCTTTCTTGGCTAACAACCTAACCTTCGGCCTCCAAGATGCAGGTACATTTTCTAGCAATGTTACAACATTTTGAGATTTTAAAAATCAAGTCTGCAATTTATTCCATCAGATAAAGCATAAAAAGAAGTTTAATTTGACACCTAATTCACTTTCATATCTTCAGTATTAAAAACGTTATGGCCATTTTCATACTCAGAAATTAGCATCTTGTTCCCTATTGCTTTTCCATTGACTTAACACAAAAGCTGTGATCGAGGACAGTCAAAAGCCCATAACTTTCTTAAAAATTAAGAGAACTGAATGAAATTTTCAGTTATTATAGATTGAAGCATTCTGAAACAAATATAAAACATCTTACTTAGATGACCTGAAATTAAAGCATATAATTAGTTAATTACCTAATTGTAGCTAATTACAAAATTGACCGTTGTGACGGAAATAGTAATAAACACCCAGACTGCCTTGAAAATTAAAAAATGTGATATTTTCAAGATCAGAACTTTAATATTATTGTATTATATGCAGTAGGTCCATAACAGATAGGTAAATAAATTACAATTTCTAGCTATAGACCAGGTCTTTATGGAGCAGATCAGTTGCTAGTTGGTACATTGGCATACCATAACCAGTAGCATCATCATACTCCTCAGATTGTAACCAATAAGCAACTCTTGTTTTTCCTCAACTTTTCAATTTTAGCATTGTAAACTACAAGTTTTTGCTCTTCAAACCACGCATGACATGCCTTTCTGCCCACTACTTTCCCATTAAGAATGTCCTGTAGATTCAATTTCTTAAGAAAAAGATAATTTTTTTAAATAGCCTAAGTATCCAAATAACAAACTAATCCCATTCATACAAGAATTCACGATATAACATGATTTTTAAATCTCACTGTCATGAATTGATATGCCAGATGGAAGGAATTTAATTCCCATAAATTAATCTAAACATCCACTCAAGATAATCAAAATTATTTTTTGCACAATACATGTGGTTAAAACTGTTGTGTGTGTCTATCTGTCTATCTATCTATCTATCCATCCATCCATCCATCCATCCATCCATCCATCCATCCATCCATCCATCCATCCATCTATCTATCTACAAAACTGTGTGTCTGTCTGTCTGTCTGTCTGTCTGTCTGTCTGTCTGTCTGTCTGTCTGTCTGTCTGTCTGTCTGTCTGTCTGTCTGTCTGTCTGTCTGTCTGTCTGCTTGACTTGTGCCAGCCAGCCTTTGATTGCTCGCTACGCCAACACCGCACGCAGAAATGCCGAGTTTTTTCCATTTCGGTAGAGATTTCACTTTTCTTTACGAGTAGCCACTCCTGATTAAATTTTGTCATGTTTATGTACACATTTTAAATAAAATCCTTCTCCCCCCCCACCCCCAAAATGTCAAAATGTAAAAAAAAAAACTGCTCTCACCCATAGAATGTTGGTGAAGGTTCGTTCGTGTGATATCACAATGCCCAATGCTCACAGATGTCCAATGGGAATGGATCCATTTACATATGCCTTTGCAGCAGCCCCAGTCACAGCTCCTGCCCCCACCCCCGCAGCCTGTGTCAAAGCGCGTCATCACGTGTGTGGGAATAGAGAAAGAGGATTGGGGGTGATAGGAAATGGGGAACAGATGGACTGTCCCTACCCCTCCCCTTCCACTCTCCCTCCCCACTATTTCCACTCTCTCCCCCCACGCCTCTCCCCCTTCCTCCACACTCTTCCTCCTCCCTCCCCTACCCCATCTCCCTCCTCCCCTCCCTCACCCATCCCCCCCCCTCCCCCACACCTCTCTCCCCCTCCCCATCCCTCTCTCCCCCTCCCCCATTCCTCTCACCTCCCCCTCTCCAACCCTCTCCTCACCCTCTCCCTCTCCTCACCCTCCTCCTCCCACCCCCATCGCTCTCCCCCACCCCATTCCCTCTCTCCCCTTCCCTCCCCCACCCCCTTCCCTCTCTCCCCCACCCCCCTTTCCTCCCCACCCCCTTCCCTCCCCCACCCCGTTCCCTCTCTCCCCACCCCGTTCCCCCTACACACTCTTCCCCCTGCATCCAGACTCTTTCCCCTCTACCACCTACCCCATCTCCCTCCTCGCCTCCCTCCCCCTCCCCCCGCCCCCTCCCCCCTACCCCTCTGTCCCTCTTCCACAACTCCCCCTACCCCTCCCTCCCCACTCTTCCACTTCTCTCCCCTTACGCCACCCCTCTCCCTCCCCCACCCCTCTCTCTCCCCCTCCCTTCCCCCTCCCTCCCCTCTCTCCCCCACCCCTTCCCCTACACCTGTCCCTCTTCCCCCACTCCCCCTGTCCCTCTTCCACCACTCCCCTACCCCTCTCCCCCTCCCTCCCCACTCTTCCACTTCTCTCCCCCTTCCCCCACCTCTCTCCCTCCCCCACCCACTCTCTCCCACTCCCTCCCTCTCCCCCCCCACCCCTTCCCCTACCCCTCTCTCCCTCTTCCACCACCTTCCTACCACTCCCTCTCTCTCACTTTCACCACTCCCCCCTCCCCCCGCCTGTGTGTTTGGGGGGTGGTTAGTGTGAGTGTGACGCCGCAGCCCCCCCCCCCACAAACGCGCTTTGGGGAGACAGACCCAACGGGTCTGCACTTGGTCTAGTATTCTTTTAAAACTCTGTGTGTGTGTGTGTCTGTGAGTTTATTTGTGGGTGTCACATTTGGCCTTTGATTCCTTGCTCCGCCAAAACCACACGCAGAAACTCCGAGATTTTTTCCATTTTGCTAGACATTACACTTTTACATACCCTAACACACTCCTCATTAAATTTCGTTGTTTTTATGTACACATTTTAAAGTAAAATCCACCCCCCCCCACCCCCAACCACTAATTTTTTTGAATCCTGCTGGCCAGCGAGCTGCTGCATGTCTCACAGTGTCATCACAGATGTCCAATCACAATGGATCTCATTTACCTATGATATGACATCACAATGGGTCAGGGCTAGGTGATTGGAACCTTCACGTGAGCCCACTAAAATCAAACAGCTGCATGACTCACAGAGCCATTTCACAGATGTACAATCACAATGGATCTCACGAATGCAATCAACCTGGCGTGCACAATCAAATAGAGCAAGTTGTCCTACCCCCTCCCTATCTACCCCCCCTCCCTATCTACGCCCTCCCTCTCTACCGCCCTTCACTCCCCCTCCCCCTCCACCTCTACCCTCCTATCCTCCCCCCTCTCTACTCCTCCATCCCCTCCTGTTCTCCCACCTCCACCTCTCCCCCTCCTCATCTCACTCCCCTCCACCTCTCCCCTCCTCTTCTCTCCAATTCATTACCTTTGAATTGTAGTTTTATGTAATCCTCCCATAATTTCTGAGTTCCATTTCACAATATCTATTATACATACAGAATGTTGCAAGGTAATATCTTGCCCAAACTCAGTTGTATCTTTCTATCTCAATAAATATCACAAAATATGCCATTGTTTCAGCCACATTATGACAAAATATAGAATGTAGGTTATTTGTTATCAGTCACCCCATCCCAGAAACAACAGTACTTAAAGAAGAACATTTGTTTTACTAATTTACGAGCATGTACCATACAAAGTCCGTTGATCCATATCTAACAAAATGTTGTGATAATTGCATTAAAAGGTATTATTGTCTAAGAAATTTGGTGCAGAATGATAATCCATCTCAGTACTCATTTAGGCAAGTCCCAAGCTACAGATACTTCTCCCCCACCCCCAATCCCCCTCGCCCGATCTTCATTGAACCTACCATTTGACCAATCTTTTACTCAGCTGCTGTGACATTTCCTTCCTATCAAAATCTCTGTGTAGCATCTCTGTCCCTATCTTCCAATTCCCACTTTGAAATAAACTACAACTTTCGACTTAGAAATTTCGCAGCAGGATCACTATATAAATGCAAATATATGGTATTTTATCCTAGCATCCCCCCCCCACCCTTACCACCACTCAAGAAGCATAACTTGAAGTGTTTGCATTTGGAGAAGTTCGATACAGACCAGGAATAAAAATTAATAGCTATGAATCGATTAACAGCGAGCTACGAGGTTAGATTGAAACACCTGTCAGAGGGCTAAGAAACAATCCTGAGTTGACAGCGTATTGTTTTAAGTGAGCATTTTGCAGCGACCTCACCTTATATTCTGGTAAAATATTCTTTCCACGGAAATCTCCTATTTCACTTTGAAATTATATTCATTTATAACCGTTCGTAACATCAGTAACTACCTTAATGTTCGTGCATTTAGTACCGGGTATAATTTAAAACAATTTATTGTAATGTACTGTATCTTTAAAAAATCTACATCACCCAGGTGTGAAAATTACACTGAATCGAACGATGATTGAAAATGCGTGGGAATCGACTAATCGCGATCATGCTGTGAAATTTTTAAGTCGAAACTTGTATTTTATTTCAAAGTGGGAATTTGAAGATAGGGACAGAAATGCTACACAGAGATTTTAAGCTCTTGGGTGAACTTGCACAGTGGGACAGGGCTTGAGGCAGCATCTATGGAGCGAAGGAAATAGCTCGGTCTGAAGAAGGGTTTCGACCCGAAACGTTGCATTTTTCCTTCGCTCCACAGATGCTGCCTCACCCGCTACGTTTCTCCAGCATTTTTGTCTACCGCAAAACGTCAATGATTCCGGGAATGCCGAGAGAGCTAGAGAGAGACGAGATTGGGAACGGGAGAGAGAGAGCGTGCGAGAGAGAGAGGGAGGGAGAGAGCGAAAGACAGAGAGACAGAACGTGGGTCGGTAGGTAAATTGAATGACTAACCTGCTGCAGACCAAGAATCTCACCAAGAAGAAGTCCTCAATCATGATGGTGAGTTTTAAGAAATTCTCAATGTGTCATCAATGCATTGATCTACATTCCTCAGTAAATGTAATTATGTTTTGAAGAAGTGTTAATGACGCCGCGTGAATCGTATTCAAAGGAACGCAGCGTCATTAATACTTCTTCTAAAACACAATTACATTTACTGAGGAATGTGGATTGATGCATTGATGACACATTGTATAACTAGTTGTTAACTACTGGCTGTTAACAAGTGCTACAGTAGTAGTTAACACATCGTTTGTGTGTAATGGCCATGCAGTGCTTGTTATCCATGTAAGTTTTGTAAAAAATTCGTATAGCGAATGTTTAAAAAAAAAAAAAAATTTAACAAAGCGAATTTGTATTTCCATATGGAATACGGAAAATTAACACGGGGCCCCCCTTGGGCGCGGGGCCCAATTTGGAAAAATCGGTCCAATCGGCTTAAGGCCGGCCCTGGTTATATGAGTGGAAAAGCAATTGCTGGAGTAGAAATATCCAGGTTAGACATTGAATTCCATAATTTGCTCTCAGGGATACTCTGCTCATCCACAACATTCACAGTGTTTCTCCAACGTATTTTTATAGAAATCAATGAATCGATGCAGACCTCCAGCAATTATTGCCTAATTTTCATTGTGATAAACTCTGAAAAATGTTAAACCTTGCTGAATGTGGTGAAATTCAGATTCATTCCTTACTATGCTGTAATTACTACTCAATACTCTCTCTTGGCCTGAAAAGCTAAAACACTTGTGAAGCCCTATGGAATATGGTACAATTGGCATAAATACGTATAATTAGAATAGGTGCATCCCCACAACCAAGCAAAACTCCAATAGTTTCCAAGCCTTACATTCCAAACTCATATTTACTAAAGGGTTTGGATTATAAGACCTGTTTGCAGTACTGTTCTGACCCATGTCACCATAGGTGAAGCAATGGATCTGGGTACTGTATTGGGGAGTTTGTCCCCTGCCCTGTAAATGTTTTTTAAATTCTTGATTTTCTGCTTCTGATTATTCAGATTTCTGCTTTTCTCTTTCCACTCCTTGCCTTTCTTTTTGCAATTGTTCTTCCATTGTCATCAGTTGTTCTTTAACACTTTAAACATCTTCCAAAGGCCATTGTCCTTTGGATGTACCATATTTTTATTCCATCTTGGACAAGCTATTTCCAGTTTGAATTGTTACTCTATAAATTCTCTTAATTTGTCAAGACCAGCCCACCTGTCTTTTACCGTTGTTATTAATTGCTTGTCAGCCATTGTTAACCAGGGTGTCTTAAATGAGAGGCTCTTAGCTGGGTCAGTTAATTGTTACAACTACCACCAATTGCAGACCGGTCAAAATTAGGGGTTCTCAAGCCAACCACCATAATAAATAAATACCGGAGATCCCGGAGAAAACCCATGCTGGTCACGGGGAGAACATACAAGCTCCGTACAGACAAGCACCTGTAGTCAGAATCAAACCCAGGTGTCTGGTACTGTCAGGCAGCAGCTCTACCGCTGTGCCATTGTTCCGCCCTAGATCAGTGAGCTGATCTGATTTCTGTGAAAGCTTTCAGTGTCAGTTCCCCACAATGTTACAGCAAGGGTAGGGAGGCTGATATACATTGGAGATGAAAGGGTTTATTACAGTAATCTTAGCATGAATAAAGTCGCAGGGGAAAGTGGCAGCTGGCCCATTATGCTTGTTCCAGGTATTTCAGATAATAATCCAATATTCCATTGTCCTTGCAATTCCCTATTAGTCTTGCAATCATTCTTTTGCAAGTAATTCCCTTTTTCTACATAATAGTTCATATTCCTTTCACTCTGCATGTTATACTATTTGGAGACTATTCTGAGGGATAAGATATATATGCATTTGAATAGACACAGTCAGCATGGTTTTGTATGTGGGAGATTGTGTCTCACAAATCTGATTGAAGAAGGAACCAAAAAGGTTGACAAGGGCAATGCCATAGACATTGTCCATGTAGAATTCAGCATGGCATTTGATAAGGTTGTGCGTTTGATGGCACTGGGCCTGTACTCGCTGGAGTTTAGAAGGATGAGGGGGTATCTCATTGAAACATACCGAATACTGAAATGCTTGGATAGAGTGGATGTGGAAAGGATGTTCCCACTAATGAGAGAGTCTAGGACCAAAAATCATAGCCTCAGAATTAAAGGACATTCATTTAGGAAAGAGATGAGGAGGAATTTCTTTAGTCAGAGGATGGTGAATCTGTGGAATTCGTTGCCACAGAAGGCTGTGGAGGGCAAGTCAGTGGATATTTTTAGAGATAGGTAAATTCTTGATTAGTATGGGTGTCAGAGGTTATGGGGAGAAGGCAGAGGATGGGGTTAGGAGAAAGAGGTAGATCAGCCATGATTAAATGGCAGGATAAACTTGATGGGCCAAATGGCCTAATTCTGCTCCTATCACTTATGACATGACCTTAATATCAAGCATGGTAAGCTGCTCTGGAACGTTAGATCTCATGTGATCCGGGTAGAGCTACCCAACCAGATAGAAAATTGTCTTCATGGAAGGAAGCAAAAGGTGATGGAAGAGATGTTTTTTGGACTGCGGACATGACTTATGGAGTGCCTCAGGGATCGGTGCTGGGCACTTGGCTGCTTGTGGTTTACATCAATGATTTGATGAGAATGTACAATTACATGATTAGTCAGTTTGCAGATAACACTAAAGTGGGTGGTAATGTAGACAGTGAAGATGATTGTCAAAAATTACAGCAGGATCTTGATTTGCTGGGTACTTGGGCAGACAAATGGTTGATGAATTCAAACCAGGGTAGGACCTTCGTAGTGAATGGCAGGCCTCTGCAGAGTGCTGTAGAGCAGAGAGATCTAGGAGTGCAGATACATAGTTCCTCGAAAGTACTGTCACAGGTAGATAGGGTGGGTAAGAAGGCCTTCGGTACATTGGCCTTTATCAGTCATGGTACTGAGTATAGAAGTTGGGATGATATATTGCAGTTTTAAAATACATTTGCGAGGTCGCACTTGGAGTACTGCATACAGTTTTTGTCACCCTGCTATAAAAAAATGTTATTAAGCTGGAAAGATTGCAGAGATTTATGAGGATGTTGCCAAGACCTATGGGCCTGATTTAAAGGGAGGTTAGGCAAGCTAGGACTTAATTCCTTGGAGCGCAGGAGGTTGAGGATGAGGGGTGATCTTTTTCGAGGTGTATAAGATCATGAGGAGAGTAAATAGCACTGTACTTTAACCAGTGTAGGGGAATCAAGAACCAGAGGACATAGGTTTAAGGTGAGGGGGGAAAGATTTAATAGGAACTTGAGGGCTAACTTTTTTCACACAAGTTGGTGTACAGAACGAGCTGCTGGAGGAGGTATTTGAGGTAAGTACTATAATGTAGCGGCCTGGACGAGGTCAGGAAAAGGCAAGACGCCAGGCAGGTTCAGTAGTTTAATAAAGTCTCGAGAGCACACCGCACCCCCGCGAGCAGGACCTGGGAAACCCCGTGGGCAGACAAACGTCCCTGTCCCTCAAGAGTCGAGGGGGATGATCCGAGGAGTGGCCTAACCCCCAGGGACCGCCACAAAAACAACATTAAAAGACATTTGGACATGGATATGAAATGTTTGGAGGGATGTGGGCCAAAACAAGGCAGGTAGGACTAGCGTAGATGAGGCATCTTGGTTGGCATGGTCAAGTTAGGTCGAAGGGTCTGTTTTCAAGCTACATGACTATGACTCTATTTCACTTACTATTTTAAAATAAATCTCATCTCTCCTCTAGTTATTTGTTTCTTTTATTTACTGTTCCTTCCTCTGACCCCACCAAAAGCCTTCATTTATTTTCAGATCTTCCCCACACACAAAAGACCGTTGATCACAATGGACATTGAAGTAAATGTCCTGAAGAACTAAGATGTACTTCTCATTATATTGTAACGCTAAAGATTCCTTGCTGTTTGAAAGTGGTGAGAGGTCCTCATCACCCTTGCGTTATCACTGTGCAGACTTAGGAGAAGGTATATTGCTCCAGTGATAATCTTATTTTATTTGAGGTCTTATCACAGCAGTTGGAAAGGGAAGCATGACTTAAAATAGCAAGGAGATTGCCATTCCACTGTTGCTACCTCCATCCTTCACAAGACATGATCCACCACCAGTGCTGTCTCCAAAACTCACCATTTAAATCATCCACAGCACATATATATGTGCAGATGTTTGTAACATTAACCATAACTGCTTGTTAACTTAAGTAGATATCAGGTTGGTATCTTCAACTTCAATAACGTTCAATTTCTAGGACCCCATGTCCTCATCTTTACAATGGACATCCAATCCCTTTACACCTCCGACCTGCACCAGCCAAATAACTGAACGGAAACAAAGCCGAAACGCCAAATAACCGAAAGCGTACAAAGCCTAAATGCCAACTAACCGCAAGGGTGGGATGCCTAAAAGCAAACTAACGGAAAGGGTGGGATGCCTAAAAGCCAACAAACCAAAAGGGTGGGATGAAAACTCACCAAAAGGTAGGTCTGCCAAAACGCCAACTCACCGGAAGGCTGCTTCTCCTACAAGCCAACTAACCGAATGGCCGCTCTGCCGAAAAGTCAGATAACGGACATGACGTCACCGGGAGGGGGGGTTGGGTGGGACTTGTCAGCGATTGGTCCAGACCCCCGCGTCCAGCACATCACTGGCCGATGGAGACGTGAGGGTGGGGTCATTTCCCCACAAAAGCCATAGGTGACTGGGCACTCTGAACCGGAGCACCAAGTTGTAAGCGACCGAAGCAGCGCATCCCCCTGGACAGCCCCCACTCTCCCATGGCCACGGCCGTCCTCCGTCTCATCTCCCCCATACCCTCTGTGACGGGCTGTGTGTCGGTCGGATGATGGCGACGGTCGACTGATTGCTGCCGGTAGTCGGACCCCCAGATGGGTGGCAGTCTGGATTAATGTGCCGGATCGGCTGCTGAGCCAGGGTCACCACGAAAACAACTCCAGCAATGAGCTGGATATTCCCGCTGTCAAAGAGCGGCGGCAGCAGCGGTCAGCTGCCGCCTCTGACCAACTTGCAGGAGCAACGCCAGCGGCAGATCGAGTCGGTGAAGAGTTCGCACAGTGGGTGAGTGCGACGCTATCCCCCCTCCTCCGGGTGCAAGAGCGGAACTCGCTATCAAAACATGGAAGGTACAGGGGACACAATTTTTTGGCGGCCGCGCGCGCATGCGCATACTCACACACACGCGCGCATGCGCACACTCACACGCGTGCGAGGCTTTGGAGGCTCAATCCAGCGCTAAATGCAGCTCAACTATGCCTGTCTCACCGGGTTAACTGACTGGACTGACGGGACACCAGTGCTGCTTCTCCGCGCTGGCCATATTTCCCGCAAGTCCAGGCAAGTTCACCTGGCGGGACAGGCAGAGTTGAGCTGGGTTTAGGGCTGTTTCTCTGCACTGGCTGTGGGCCTGGGGGCACAGCTCGTGTCTGACTGCCGCCTCTCTGGCCACCCGTGGGGGAGCACTCGGGACAGCGCCGGACACCCGGCCGGGATCGATCCTGCCTGCGGATGAGGCGCAAGTCTGTGCCACGTTTCCCTCCTCCAATCACCGCGCTCTATCCTCAGTCCCACCCGCACCCTCCCGCCCCCCCCCCCCGCACTCCTCCTTCCTCCAATCATCGCGCACTCGATCATCAGTCCCACCCCCACTGCCTCGTGGAAAGCGGAGATTTTAAAATCGGGATCAGAAAAACCTGGGGGGGAGGTCTCCCACCACTCAAAACATGGGGGGACGTGTCCCCTCTGGCCCCCCCGGGTTTTCCTCCCCTGCCCGGGCGGCATCGCCAGGCTATCCCCCCCTCCATCCCTGGGCGGCATCGTCATCGCCGCCCCCGCTATCCATCCCCCCACTTAATTACCCAGGTTCCTGAATGTAAGAAGTATTTATACATGCAACATTTTAGTTTTTAAATCAATAACTCTTTTTTGAGTTTTAATGCCGACCCTGTTGTGTTTGACGGGCTTGCGGCAGCTGGTTTCATATTGCCTTCATTGTTGGTAGGTGCTGATCTTTCACCTCTGCTCCACCAACACACAGCCCATCACAGTGCGGCCGCACGAGGGAGACGAGGTGGAGGGCGGCCGTGTGAGCGTGGCGGCTGTCCCAAGGGATGCGCTCCTTCTGCCGCTTACAACTTGTGCTCGGGTTCAGAGTGCCCAGTCACCTATGGCTTGTGTGGGAAAATGACCCCCACTCTCCCGTCTCCACCGGCCAGTGATGTGATGGACGCTGGGGTCTGGAGCAATCGCTGACAAGTCTTGCCCCCCCACAGCAACATCATGTCCGTTATTTAACTTTTTGGCAGAGCGGCCTTTTGGTGTGTTGGCTTGTAGGCGACGCAGCCTCTCGGTAAGTTGGCGTTTCAGCAGAGCGTCCTTTTGAGTTTGCTTTTAGGCATCCCACCCTTTCGGTTAGTTGGCTTTTAGGCGTCCCGCCCTTTCGGTTAGTTTGCTTTTAGGCATCCCAACCTTTCAGTTAGTTGGCGTTTCGGCTTTGTATGCTTTTGGTTATTTGGCATTTCGGCTTCGTTTCCATTCAGTTATTTGGCTTCTACTTCTTTGCTTCGGCTTCTCGACGCCACGTCCGGGTACCGTCCCACTTCCGTGACTTTTTAGGCGACTACAGGAGACTATGAGGTTGCCACATGGTCGCCACATGTTCGCGAGTGGTTGCCGGGTCACCTTCATGGTCGTGAGTAGTGCCCTCAGACTCGCAACAAGTCGTAATGGCATTCTGGTCGCCACTAATTTTTCAACATGTTAAAAAATTAGTGGCAACCAGAATTTTAACGCCGTGGAGATTAGCGAGAATTCTCGTAACTTAGGTGCAGTGGTAGTGGGTCGTCAGGAGATCGTAGGTTGTCAAAGGTTGTCGCCGTTACTGACTGGCGAATTTCAGTGGCTCATTGGGAAAAAAAACGTAAACAGTAGTTTTCAGAACCAAGGATAATCGCTGGTAATATTAATGTCCGCTGAGCTTCACAGCCCTGTATCTCTGGCTTCTTAAAAGCTGTTTCCACTCCTTCTCCCTACCCCGTCTCCCTCTTCTCTGCCCTTCTCCCCACTTCTGCTCCCTGTTCTCCCCCCTCTCCCCCCTCTTTTAAAGGACTTGTGACCCTTCCCGTACACTGTGCTTTCACCGTCTTAATTACAGCGCCAACCTTCCTGTTCATCGTGGTGTGTGTCTGTCTCACATTGGCTTTGCACCATGTGAATTTTACTCGGACATCACTCCCCCCGCTTGCCCGGTCCACTGCATGCATAACTGGCTAGTGAAGGAAGCGATGTGTGTATGTATGTGTGTCTGTTCCACTCTGACAGTCGCCGGCAGTCGCCTGAAAAAACGACTAAGTGGGACAGGCCCGTAACTCTTTCATAGAAACATAGAAACATAGAAAATAGGTGCAGGAGTAGGCCATTCGTCCCTTCGAGCCTGCACCGCCATTCAATATGATCATGGCTGATCATCCAACTCAGTATCCTGTACCTGCCTTCTCTCCATACCCCCTGATCCCTTTAGCCACAAGGGCCACTTCTAACTCCCTCTTAAATATAGCCAATGAACTGGCCTCAACTACCTTCTGTGGCAGAGAATGAAAAATGTTTTTCTCTTCTCGGTCCTAAAAGACTTCCCCCTTATCCTTAAACTGTGACCCCTTGTTCTGGACTTCCCCATCATCGGGAACAATCTTCCTGCATCTAGCCTGTCCAACCCCTTAAGAATTTTGTAAGTTTCTATAAGATTCCCCCTCCATTTTCTAAATTCTAGCGAGTACAAGCCGAGTCTATCCAGTCTTTCTTCAGATGAAAGTCCTGACATCCCAGGAATCAGTCTGGTGAACCTTCTCTGTACTCCCTCTATGCCAAGAATGTCTTTCCTCAGATTAGGAGACCAAAACTGTACGCAATACTCCAGGTGTGGTCTCACCAAGACCCTGTACAACTGCAGTAGAACATCCCAGCTCCTATACTCAAATCCTTTTGCTATGAATGCTAACATACCATTCGCTTTCTTCACTGCCTGCTGTACCTGCATGCCTGCTTTCAATGACTGGTGTACCATGACACCCAGGTCTCGTTGCGTCTCCCCTTTTCCTAATCGGCCACCATTCAGATAATAGTCTACTTTCCTGTTTTTGCCACCAAAGTGGAGAACCTCACATTTATCCACATTATACTGCATCTGCCATGCATTTGCCCACTCACCCAACCTATCCAAGTCACCTTGCAGCCTCCTAGCATCCTCCTCACAGCTAACACTGCCCCCCTAGCAGACCACTCGCATATTTTCTGGAACTGTGTAAAGATAAGGCCATACTGGGAAAATGTTAATGCAGTTGTAAAAAATATCTTGGGTTATAAAATCCCAAATACCTACCCTGTGATGTATCTGGGGCGTATTAAAGATATTGTAAAAATAGAAGATACATATTTGATTAAAGTTTTGCTTGCAGCAAGTAAGAAGGCCATTACCAGGCAGTGGCTTAATGAAAAAAGTCCAAAACAGGAACAGTGTTTAGAAATTATGCGAGATCTTTAATATGGAGAAATTGACATATTCCTTGAGAGTCAAGGAGAATTCATTTGAGAAGATCTGGGAAAAATGGACCGTTTATTTGAGCCATGACACCAATTAGATAAATGCCGAGCTAGATATGCGAAGATTGTGTTATTTAGAACTAGATGGTATGTTTGTATGAATATTGAATTATCTTCAGATAACTAATCAATGTAATGTTTTTTCTTTTTTAATTTGGTAAGTGAACCACACGGTCTTATTCCAATTTTTTATTTATTTACTTCTTTTTTTCCCCTATCTACTTATTTTTTTATTTTGATTGCTGTTTTTCTTATTTCGTTTTATTTATGGTGATGGTGTTGCACTGTTTTGTATATATCTCTGATAAATAAAAAATAAAAAAAATAAAAATTTAAGTGAAAGAAAAACACTGCCCCCCAGCTTCGTGTCATCCGCAAACTTGGAGATGTTGCATTCAATTCCCTCGTTAAAATCATTAATACATATTGTATATAGCTGGGGTCCCAGCACTGAGCCTTGCGGTACCCCACCAGTCACTACCTGCCATTCTTTTTGTGATATAAATTTTTATTAGAAGCAAACATATTACAGTGTAGAGTAACATATTATAATAGAATAGAAGAAAAAACTTTTCATATACATCAATCATTCATACATTATTAAATTTGTCAATTGTCAGTTAATTCTGCTTCTAGTGTTTTTTTTATATAGATAGAAAAAGAAAAATAGAGAGAAAGAAGAGAAAGAAAGAAAAAATTCAATATCAAAAAAGAAAAAAAGGTGGAATGAATAATTTATAATACGTCATAGGAGATAAGTTCGTAGGTTATGAAATATAATTACATCTAATCCTGAGTTCAAGCTTCAGTCGGGCTTTCGCGCTGGGCCACTCTATCCCTTCAAATAGGCAATGAATGGAGCCCATATTTTAACAAAAAGTTCTTGCTTGTCCATTAAGACGAGTCTAATTCTTTCTAGATGTAGGGTCTCCGACATTGCCACAATCCACATTTTAATTGTGGGGGTTGTAGGGCCTTTCCAGAATTTTAATATTAATTTTTTCCCTGTTATTATACTGTAGTCAAGGAAGTTTCTTTGGCTTGTTGTGAGTGTTAAACTTTGTTCTGATATCCCAAGTATTATTAATTTTGAGTCTGGAGCTAGTTTGGTATTAACAACTTCAGAGATTATTTGAAAAATATCAGTCCAGTAATTTTTAATTTTTATACAATTTGCAAAGGTATGTGTTAAATTGGCCTCTAGATGCAGGCATTTATCACATATAGGAGAAATATGTGGGAAAATTCTATTTAGTTTTATTTTGGAATAATGTAATCTGTGTAAGACTTTAAATTGTATTAAAGCATTTACAATATATATTGTAAATAGCTGGGGTCCCAGCACTGAGCCTTGCGGTACCCCACTAGTCACTACCTGCCATTCTGAAAAGGACCCGTTTACTCCCACACTTTGCTTCCTGTCTGCCAGCCAGTTCTCTATCTACATCAATACTGAACCCCCAATAACGTGTGCTTTAAGTTTGCTTACTAATCTCTTATGTGGGACCTTGTCGAAAGCCTTCTGAAAGTCCAGATATAACACATCCACTGGTTCTCCCTTATTAACTCTACCAGTTACATCCTCGAAAAATTCTATAAGATTCGTCAGACATGATTTCCCTTTCATAAATCCATGCTGACTTTGTCCAATGATTTCACCACTTACCAAATGTGCTGCTATCCCATCTTTAATAACTGACTCTAGCAGTTTCCCCACTACCGATGTTAGACTAACTGGTCTGTAATTCCCCGTTTTCTCTCTCCCTCCCTTTTTAAAATGTGGGGTTACATTAGCTACCCTCCAATCCTCAGGAACTACTCCAGAATCTAAAGAGTTTTGAAAAATTATCACTAAAGCATCCACTATTTCTGGGGCTACTTCCTTAAGTACTCTGGGATGCTGCCTATCTGGCCCTGGGGATTTATCGGCCTTTAATCCATTCAATTTACCTAACACCACTTCCCGGCTAACCTGGATTTCACTCAGTTCCTCCATCACATTTGACCCCCGGTCCCCTGATATTTCCGGCATATTATTTATGTCTTCTTAGTGAAGACAGAACCAAAGTAGTTATTCATTTGGTCTGCCATGACCTTGTTCCCCATGATCAATTCACCTGTTTCTGACTGCGAGGGACCTACATTTGTTTTAACTAATCTTTTTCACTTCACATATCTATAAAAACTTTTGCAGTCAGTTTTTATGTTCCCTGCCAGTTTTCTTTCATAATCTATTTTCCCTTTCCTAATTAGGCCCTTTGTCCTCCGCTGCTGGACTTTGAATTTCTCCCAGTCCTCTGCGACATCGATGACTGCACTGGGGCTGCCTCTTTCACCAGGCAGAACTTGTGAATTTCATTAACCAAATCACTAACTTTCACCCTACCCTCAAATTTACTTGGAGTATCTCTAACGCCTCTCTCCCCTTTCTTGATCTCTCTCCGTCCCCATCACAGGCGACAAAGTATCTACTGATGTCTGCAACAAACCCACTGACTCCTACAATTATGTGGACTACATCTCCTCCCACCCTGCTTGTAGAAACCCCCTACTTTCATTTACATGAGCTCCATTACATCTACTCCCAAGATGAGCTTTTCATTCTTGGTACTGTTCACCCCCCCAGCCTATGCATCTAACACAGCATTCTCCGACATTTCCGCCAATACCCAATGTGATCCCTCAACCAGTAACATCTTTCCATCCCCACCCCTTTCCACCTTCCGAAGGGACCATCACTCTACCACTCCCTGGATCACTCAAAATTTCGCATCCAAACAACCCCCTCCCCAGGTACATTCCTCTGCAACCACAGGAGATGTAACACCTGTCCCTATACCTCCTCCCTCGACTCGACCACAGCAGTTCTTACAGATGCGACAGAGATTCATGTGCACCTCCTTTAACCTTGTCTACTTCATCTGGTGTGCCTGATATTGCCTCCTTTACATCGGCAAGACCAAGCGTAGATTAGACGACCATTTTACCGAACACGCGCTTGGTTCATCAAGGCCCACTGGGTCTCCTGGTTGCTAACAATATTAACTTATCTTCCCATTCCCATACTGATCCCTCTGTCCTGCACACCCTACATTGCCAGAGTGAGGCCACACACACAAACTGGAGGAACAGCACCTCATATTCCACTTGGGTAGCTTACAACCCAATGGCATGAACATTGAATTCTCCAGTTTTAGGTAACTTACCAAAACCAATGCCCCCACATTCTTCCCTGTGCTCTACCTGGACTCACACCCATTTCCCATTTCCCCCTTCCTCTTCCATTCCACCTATATCCCTTTCTCTGACTTCATAATTTGCAACTATTCTATCCTTCTCACAACTTTAGCCTTTTCATCTCTGGCCTTTGTCCAACCATTTGTGTATACACCCCCTCCCCCCTCCTCACTTGTATCCACTTATTACTTGCCAGGCTTTGTCCTACCCCTCCTCTCTTCCAGTCTTCTCCACCCGCCCCACACTCCGCCACAATCAGTCTGAAGAAGGGTCCCGACCCAAAACATCACCTTTCCAGAGATGCTGCCTGACCCATTGAATTACATTAGCATTTTGTGTCTTTTTCTTGTATCAACTATGATTCAGTGATAGTACTCTTGCACTTAAATTAGGAGATTTTACTTCGGTGTCACGTGTGACTATGTGAAGAAGGCCGTCAGCACGCATGCGTGTCATTACGTCTAGTGCATTGCTCAACGCGCTGACTGACAGGCGCGCTGCTCCTGCCAGCGGTAAGTTTAAACCTGCAGGTAAGTTTTAAACTTCCAGGTTATGTTTTCTATTACAGGAATCTCCTCTCACAGAGTTCCTGCTGGATTTCGGGGCGAAGTCGGGGCGGGCCGCGGGGAAACCTTTATGGAACGCGGGGTAATCCCAGTCACGAACCGTGGGGAATCCCGGTCATGACCTCGGGGAAACCCGGCCACGGACCGCGGGGAACCGGCTACGGAGACCGCGGAAGTGCGGGTAGCGGGCGGCGGTCCAAATTCGCCTTCCGAGTCGCTGGCAGGGAGCCAGCGGCTCAGACTGGTGCCGGTAGCACCTTGGCAAACCCGCTTGGATGGTAGACACGAAATTATATCTCCCTCTCTGAGGAGGGGAGCGTAGGGAAGAGGCCCGTTGACTCAAACGAGTCGGGCCCGGAGGATTCCTAATGGAGAGGATCCCCTCCTTCAATGCGTAGCGTCTTCGGACGCCTAACCCACATGGAGCACCTGATGGAGAGGTGCTCCACAATGGTATGCTCCAAGGAGGGAGTTTTATCACCGCGGGTCTCCTCGGGGCCCGCGGCAGCGGCAGCGGCAGCGGCACCTGTTTACAGGGCTGCACAGAGTCGCCCTCTCTGAGGAGGAGAGCAGTCAGGGTCACTTCTGTCTGACTCGGAGTTCGGTACCACGAGGCACGAAGTGTATGGTCCGTGGAGGGGCCATATCAGCGCAGGTCTCCTCGGGGGCCTGCGGCAGCACCTGTTTCAGGGCTGCTTACTATCGCTATGGAGAGGAGTGCAAGGGATCAGTGTGTAACTGACTCCAAACTGGAAGTATGTCCGTGGAACATACTGGAGTACGTGTGTGAGGTACAGAAATGTCTGTCATGACATCCAGGTTTGCGGACATCCTCGCAAGCGAAGGAGTGCTGCAGGAAGAGTGGTTCCAGCCATAGGCAGTAAAACCTCATGTCACGTCATAACAGGAACAGGTGACGGCTGTGAGATACCATGCACCTGTAAATTGTTCCTGAAAGTGCCGGCAGTGAACAGCACTATCAGGGGTGACTTTGGAGGGGCATGGAACCCCAGGAAACCAGCCGCCGAATCTTCTCTTCAGGTAAGCCTATTCAACAGGTGGACCTGCATGAGGGAGCTAAAGCTGTCGAACTATGAGTACAGCCTCATCGTTTCGGTAACAACACACCCCACGCCTCCATCGGCAGTAAGCGGTTCACTGAAGCTGGTGGCAGCCAGCAAGCTGGGCAGAGGACTTTAGGCCAAGGCCCAAGCCGGTCTCAGGAAAAATATGGAATCCATGTACCCTACCAATCCTACTCTCCAATCAAGGACGGAAATAGAACCCGCATCAGGGGCTTTTGGGCTTACCACAGACCACCGGTAACCATGAAGGTAGGTGGGTCTGGTTCGTTCCGAAACATGGGGTATGTGGACCATTTACAAGTTGGTAATATTTACGCTTATTTTTTGTACAATTGACAAAGTGAACATGTGATTAGTTGATACTAGGATTCCAAGCAGGCTTGGAATTGTGGCCAGAGTTGTCTTTCGAAGCAGCCTCAGTATTATGGCCAGGTTTGCCTTTTGAGACAGGTTCGGAAGTATGGGCAGGCACAGAATGATGGCCAGAGTTGTCTTTCAAGGCAGACTCAGTATTATGGCCAGGATTGCCTTTCGACACAGGCTCGGAAACATGACCAGAGTGTTTTTTCAAGGCAGGCCCGGAACTATGGCAGGCATGGCCTGATCATTGTGTAAGATGCAGGATGTCGGTTCATCCTTGATTAACTCGCATGTGCGGTATAAACTTTTCAGCATAGCAAACTTCGTTACTGTCTAAACATCTAATTTCCATAGGATCTTTATGGCATGCATTGATCTCAAAGATGCATACTGTTCAGTTCTCATTCACAGGGATCACCAGAGATATTTGAAAATTTGCTGGATGGGGCAATGATAACAGTTAAAGCGTTGCAAAATATGCTAACTTCAGTTCCCAGGCTATTTACCAAATTATTAAAACCGGTGCTTGGGCTGCTTAGAGCTCAAAAACACTTGTTATGGCCTAACTACATGATATTCTAAACGCTGTATTTTGCTAAAATTAAACTGTTTCGGCCGCACACTATATTTGAGAAATTGGGGTTTCTCATTCATCCAGTTAAGTTTAAGTTGATACCAACTAGAGTTATTGGTTATTGGGATCTATCTTTAACTCTATTAATTTACTGTGACTCCGCCCTGTGGCAAGAGATTGGAATTAATAAAAGCCTGTAACAACCTTGTTGTTATGAAGCAGCCTCTATTCATCAAGTGTAATTGGCAATATAGTGGCTGTGTTTTCAGCTGTGCACTTGGACCTTTGCATTATCAGAAATTACAACGTGCAAAGGAGTAACTTCTTCATTGCCATATAGGTCATTAGTAACAGACCTATGCTATTACCAGCTGAAGCTATCAGAGTCACAATGGTGGACGAACAGTATTCAACATTGCTCCTGTAACATTTGCTCAGTAACTCTTCAGTATATTACAAACTGATGCTAGTACGCAAAGATGAAAAATTACGAATACCATCTCTAGTTACGCAGGCGGATGGGCTTTGCATGAGGTACCATATTTCAGTTATATGATATCAACTACATATAACACACTAGGTGTATTCTATGGGTTAAAAGTTTATTGTGCGAATATGCATAATCTGTATGCTCAACTCCAAGTTGTTACACTATGGTGGTGGCATTGATTAATCATAAGGGTGCAGTCAAGTTAAATATCCTGTGATAATTTACCTAACCTAATTTGGCACTGGTATATTATCACGTAAAAATCTATGAAAACACAGAATGGATGTTGTATCACAAAGTATTTAATGACATTGTGGTTCAATGGAACACCGAATATCAATATGTTTAGATCCGGGTTCAATCACCATTGTAAAAATATGTGGCACAGTGGCAATAGATGTATTCTCGCTACACTGAGGATGAATGTTCTTTATGTCTTTTCTCCATTTTGCCTCATCAGTCGGGTCTTGCACAAAATCCAGCAAGTTCTCGCCTCAGGCATTTCGTACTGCCTGACTGCCTATGCAGCCTGGGTTCCCGCTAATATTGGGGATATATAGGACCTTATATGGTTATCCTAAAACACTAAAATTTGGTGGTTCAACCCCGTGACTCGGGAAACCATCCTCTGCATGATAAAATCAATTTATAGACCTGCAGACTCTGAGAGACCGTTCCAGCGGCTCGGGTTGGCCAGACTAATCTTTGTACGTGCTCACTGCAGAGTGCAGGGATAGCGCCGAAAAAGCAGCACATTTTTCCTCATCAGGAGATGGGAAGTGTTTTGTTTAATGCCTATGTTACATATAATAAGGCACGGATAACTAACATCTCGGAGTTCATTTTCAGATGGGTCTTTGACAATTAATTAAGTTTCAGTACCATTAACTGTGCCAACGTGCTTTCTTATCATAGTTGCTGCAGCGATAGGGACCCACTCTGTCGGGTCTCACCCTCTGACTACTCTTTTCAAGATGGCCACGCCATTGTGTTTGGCTGCCCGTCGTCTCCCACCTGAACAAAGACCCAATCAAGGTAATCTCTACCGTTCGTATGGCCTGCAGTCAAAGCTGGCGTACGAACGGCAAGCATTATTGAATATATACGCCTCGGCCGTTGAGGTCTACACCCGAGGCCCCGGACCAACCACCGGACGAAGCCCTGCACCGAGCCGAGCCTCTGTCATTGAGATCTTCATCCGTGGCCCTGGACTGGGCCTCCTACAGAGCCCCAGACTGAGCCCCGGACTGAGCCCCCGACTGAGCCCCTGACAGAGCCCCCGACAGAGCCCGGACTGAGCTCCCGACAGAGCCCCGGACAAGACCCCGGGCTGGGCCTCCGACTGAGCGCCGGACTGAGCCTTGGACCGACCCCCGGACTGAGCCCCCGACTGAGCCCCTGACTGTGCCCCCGACTGAACCCCTGACAGACCCCCGGTCAAGATCCCAGACTGGGCCTCCGACTGAGCCCCCGACTGAGCCCCAGGCTGTGCCCCCAACTGAACCCCCGACAGACCCCGGACAAGGCTTCCCTTACCTTTCGCTTCTCGCTCGCTCCTGATAGAAGTATGGGCTCGGCCTTGTAGCGGCCGCCGCACGCGCCGAACCTGGAGGCGGAGTAAACGCCGGGGCGCCCTGGTAAGGCTGAAGAACCTCGCCCACGCCCGTTTAACATCAACTTACCTCACCCAGCGCTGTGAGGATGGATCTGGTCGGCTCTACCACTCCATCCATCGGTGGTCCCTTGAACACAGGTATGTTTTTCTCCGGTCGATCCTTCCGGTCCCAGGTCTGTCGGCACGCGGCTCCCAGCCAGGCCCTGTGTGAAGCACAGCGGCGTGGTTTCCCTGAACCTCCGCCCGCTGGCGTGGGAGCCGCTACCAGCCCTCAACTCACCTGCAGTCCATGCAAAAGTGGCCCTGATCAATGCGAGATCAGTGCTGAATAAAACATTCGTCCTCAATGACTTCTTCACCGCACGTGGACTGGACTTCCTACTGATCACTGAAACCTGGCTTAATCCTGGTGAGCTTGCTCCACTCGTGGAACTCTGCCCTGATACCTGTAACTTTTTCAGCTCGCCTCGGCTCTCAGGTCGCGGTGGGGGCCTAGCCACTGTATTTAAGAAGAATTTCAACTGCCACCTTCTGAACGCTGATCACGTCTCCAGTTTTGAACATCAACTAATCATAGTTGGTCTAATCTGTCCACTTTTAATTTTTCTTGTGTATCGCCCACCAAAAACGAATAAGGACTTTATCTCACAATTTGGTGATCTTATCGCTAGCCTGTTGCCCAAATTTGACCGGGTCCTGATTCTTCGTGACTTTAACATTCATGTCTGCTGTCCCGCAAAGCCACTTGTGAGTGAATTTATGAACCTGGTTGAGTCCTTCAATCTGTCTCTACTCACCACTGGACCCACGCACAAGCTTGGCCATACACTAGACCTAGTGCTTTCGTCTGGTCTCCCAATTTGTAACACAGATATTATTGATGCCTGCCTGTCCGATCATAGTGCTATTATATTCGATATATCTCTGCCTTTCTCTCCCTCAAAATCCCATCTCCCTGCTCGCTACTCCTGCTACGTTAACTCCACGACGGCCAGTAAGTTCTCTGAGGCTATCATAGCCGCCCCCAACATCTGCACTATTGAGGCATCTACCCCCCATCTCAGTACCGACGACCTCAGTTCGCTATTCAATACCACCAGCTCTTCCATCCTGGATTCTGTTGCTCCTCTTAAATGAAAAAGCCTAAGCCAAAAGGCCCGTGGCTCAATGACTCCACCAGAGCCCTAAGAAGAGAATGCAGAAAATCAGAAAGGAAGTACAAATCTGATAAGCTTCAAATTTCCTTCGAACTCCCTAAAAAATAATCTTCACAATTACCAGGAAGCGGTAAAGTCTGCAAGAACTAAATACTTTTCCACCCTTATCTCCAAAACCGCTCATAATTCCAAGGTCCTTTTTGCACCATCACCTCCATCATTTGTCCTGCCCCCAGAACTAGCTTAACTGGGTCCCCTGCTAAGTGCGAGGAATTTACTACATATTTCACCAGCAAGGTGGAGAACATAAGAACGAATATTTCCCCTCCCACCCGTGACCTGGCTGTCTCATTGGTCTGCTCTTCAAAATTTGATTGTTTCCAACCTGTTACTCTACCCTCCTTGTAAAACTGATCACCTCCATGAAACCTACTACCTGCCCTCTCGACACTGTCCCCTCTGCCCTCCTAAAGGATGTCATTACAGCCGGTCCCAGCATCCTCGCCATCTTCAACAGCTCTCTGGCCACTGGCATTGTACCTACCTGCTTCAAGCATACGGTGGTTCAGCCACTCCTGAAAAAACCTAACCTCGACCCCACCTTGCCAAGCAACTACAGACCCATTTCAAAACTGCCTTTCCTCTCAAAAGCCCTTGAAAAGGTAATTTTAATCAACTTATGCCTTACCTTCACAAAACACTATCTTGGAAACTTTCAAATCAGGTTTCAGGGCTCACCACAGCACAGAGTCTGCCTTGTTGAAGATACATAATGACCTACTCCTCACCGTTGACTCCGGCGACTGTGCAATCCTGCTCCTTCTTGACCTCAGCGCAGCATTTGATACTGTCGACCACACCATCCTAATTGACCGTCTCCGGTACGGGGGTGGTATTGATGGCACTGCCCTGAGCTGGTTCATCTCCTACCTCAATGGTAGGAGTTTCTCGTCTAACATAGGCAACTCTTTCTCCTCCCCAGCTAATCTCTGCTGTGGGGTTCCACAAGGTTCCATCCTTGGCCGCATTCTCTTCTCCCTGTATATGCTCCCCTTAGGCCAAGTCATTGAAAGGCACGGCATTTCCTTCCATTGCTACGCAGACGATACACAACTCTATCTCCCCCTGAAGCCGAAAAACCAATCAAATCTGCTTAACATTACCCACTGCCTCGAGGATATAAACTGCTGGATGGCCCAGAACTTCCTCCAACTAAACGAGAGTAAGTCTGAGGTCATCCTTCTCGGCCCCTCGACACAATCAAAATGATAGCAGGCAGCCTTGGAAGCCTTACCCCACTACTCAAACCTCACATCAAAAACCTTGACGTGATATTTGACTCAGCACTGAAATTTGACAAACAAGTCAATGCCGTGGTAAAAGCTAGCTTCTTTCAGCTTCGGACGATAGCTAAAATAAAACAATTCCTCCACTTTGATGACCTCGAAAAGATCATCCATACATTTATCTCCTCCCGCCTAGATTACTGCAACTCCTTTACACTGGCATCAGCCAATCTTCCCTGTCCCACCTGCAACTGGTCCAAAACGCCGCAGCGAGATTCCTGACGGGCACCCGAAAAAGGGACCACATCACCCCGATCCTGGCCACTCTCCACTGGCTCCTTGTGCGGTTCCGTATACATTTCAAGATCCTCCTCTATGTCTACAAAGCCCTCAATGGGTTTGCCCCCACCTACATCAAAAGTCTTCTTGCCCACCACTCCACCTCCAGGTCCCTCAGATCGGCTGACTTGGGGTTGCTGAATATCCCGCGGTCTAGGCATAAGCTCAGGGGCGACCGCGCCTTTGTGGTTGCAGCTCCTAGACTGTGGAACAGCATCCCCCTTCCCATCAGAACTGCCCCCTCTATCGACTCCTTAAAGTCAAGACTAAAAACGTATCTATACTCCCATGCCTTTCCTGACGTCCTCTGAGCGAGGGCTATATGTATATATGTATGTAGTTTGTTTGTTTATACTAATTCATTATAACAAATGTAAAGCACTTTGGCCAACGAGAGTTGTTTTTTAAATGTGCTATATAAATAAATGTGACTTGACTTGACTCATATCCAGATTTCTAAAGGTATATCTTGAACGCAAATTCTCCCAGGCCCAGGTACTCGGAGATATGGGATGTTAGTAATTGTTCTAACTGCTTCGCCAGTAGGGCCCAGCTACATCTCTATCCCTGGTCAAACCCACTTTCAAAGTGGTTATGCTCATGGCGCCAGTCTCAGCGCTACGCGTCCAGCCACTACTTAAATTGTGACTGGACAGGATGGTTACATCTGCTAATAATATAATATAATATTTTATGTTAATGATGTAGTTAAGCAGAGCTGACCAGGGGCGTCAGGTCCTAAACAATTTTTATGGCATACCCCATGGACCTTTGGTTAGCTGTGGTCATACATTTACAACAATACGTCAAGGTCACCAAGAGCCTTAGAGGCTCTGCATTAGCAATGTTTGTTAGTTACTAAAAACCTCATAAAGGTATCTATCCAGACCATCTCCAGGTGGTCAGACGGTTTTGGCTTATGCAGCAGTAGCTACTAATATTTTCTATCTCACTCCACTAGGGCTGCTACAATATTAGCAGCTAGGGTTATGTACGTTCCACTGGACCACATCCTAGCGGCTTCAGGATGGTCAAACGAACAAACTTTCCAACATTTTATAATAACCCATTGCCAGACCGTTTTTTTTTTGCCAAATTCCATTTATGTTTTGTTTCATAGTTTCCCCCAGGATGGTAGGGGTCACTAGTATTTTCCTTTGATGATTAAAGCATCAGCATTTTTAACAAACGATGTCATGGCTGAATGCATTAATCTTTTTCACTCATCCATGGTCAATTGATGCAGTGTATGATGCCTGGACTCGTATCCGGCATGAAATCACAGAGCTTCAAAGTCTTCACGTAGTCACTCTCATGACTCCGAAGTAAAATAGTAAGATTAAACGAGAACTTACCAGTTTGAAGTTTGATCTTTATTTTATGAGGAGTTATGATGAGCGATTACGTGCCCACTGCTCCCAACCCTCATATTATAAAGGTCATCTGGTAGTTCTAGTTCTCTCCAATCTTACTATGTTCAGGTCAACTACTGTTATATGTGATTTCACACCGCTGCTTTGAAGATTGACGCGCATGCGTGCTGACGGCCTTCTACACGTAATCGCTCATCGTAACTCCTCATAAAATAAAGATCAAACTTCAAACTGGTAAGTTCTCATTTAATCTTACTATTCTATACTATCTCATATTATCTTACAGTAAGTGACAGACAGAGAAAGAAAAAACAATGTGTGCAACCTTGCGTGTGTGTACATGCACATGTGTGCATGGATGTGTGCACTTGCACTTGCTCCAGGTATAAAATTCCCACATGAGTGGTTTTAAAATGAGTAGTTGTAAATTTGAAAAGGCTTTTTGAAAAATAGCTTAGGACAATCGAGGGGGTAATCTCAAATGGTGTTTTCTTTAATAACATGGTTCATTTTCCAAAAGGACATTGCTCATTATATTTTGCTGCTCTAACTGTAATAAATGTACAATCTGTGTCAGGTTCAAAAAGTTACTCGAAAGGAAAAGTAACAGTTTAACAGGTTAAAGACGATACCGTTTCCACACTGTTATGACTCAATAGGTTCTGAACACTTTCTGCTCTAAGAAATAAATTACATTGAAATGAATGGCACTAACATGTTTTATTTTGACTCAAGGATTTTCTTGAATGACAATAAAATAATTAAAAATTTGTATTCCAAAAATCAGTTGCAACTAATGATTAAACGTTATGCTAGGGGACTAGTAGCTGGTCTACATTGCAATAAATTATTAACAAACATATTCTATTTTGATTGGATTGCATTTAATAACCTTTTCTGTCTCAAAAATGCAATACTAAATCCATTCCAGCTCTCAAATACAATGTTGAATCTTGTGATGAAGTGTCATTCATATAGTTTATGGTCAGAAGGACATGTGTGTAATTAGTGTATGTCGCAATACTCTAATGCCTGCATTACCGAATGGAATACTTCGAGTGAAGGCAGGGCCATTTGCATTCATATATTTTGCAGATAAAGCGACATTTAGACATCTTTCTTATTGTGTAAGCAATCTGGGTTGTTTAAACAACCATCATATTAGATAAGGACTATTTATTTAGTTGTAATCATTGTCCTATAGGAGATACCACTGTCGGGCAAGAGGTACATAAGCCTGAAGTCCATCACCAGAAGGTTTAGGAACAGTTATTTTGTTACAGCTATCAGGTTCTTGAACTAACCTGCTTAACCCCAATCCTACCTTGGCAATGGAATAATGTTGGCCATACCTTGCACTACCATGGACTTGTTTCCTAATTGTACATTTCTGCACTAATATTTTTTTTGTATTTTTGCAGATTTTTTACACTGTCTTGTAGAATGTATGTGTAATTTATGTTTTTTGTGTGATGTCAAAATCAATGTACCTTTCGATGCTGGTGCAAACAAGATTTGCTTTGTACCTGTACCTCACTGTACTTGTGCATATAACAATAAAGTTGACTTGGCTTGACTTGACTTGAGGTATTGATATTGATATTGTTTGAGTGTCCTTCCTCCATCATTGACCTGACTCCTTGAAACCTGTTGATATCTTGTAACTGTCTGAAGCAGTTGCAACCTTTAATGATTTAATGAGCCTTTAACCATTTCCCTGCACAGATGCTGCCTAAACTATTGTTTCTTGTTCACGGTAACACAAGCAACCTTGAAGTTGCTGTGTATTGCAAGAAAGTGGCATGTGAATCATAATCTAGGGTCCTCGTACATTGAAGCACATGTGAATAGAACTCAAAATAAAAAAACTCAGAAAAGGACTGGATGGACAGGAGGAAAAATGGGGTGAATATCACCATTAATGTCAATGAATAACAGGAGAGATATCTCCCACGCAACAATAAACACCCTCCGGGTTAAAGACAGAGACTCATATAAAAGCCAGATACTTTGATCAAAAGGCAGAAGTTGGAATTGACAGAATAGATTTGAAGGGGAACTAAAAATGTAATTAGTGGACCATCATAAACAAGCTGCAAGCATCCAGCCAAGAAGATACATTTAGAACCATACAAAGCATAATAATGTGTCATGGAAGTTCAACAATGGTGTGGAATAATACTGTTTCATCAACAATATTGTGGACCACACAATCTAATGGCATAAAATAGCCTAACTGCCTACACAATACAACTAATGAGTAAGGTGAAATACTTTCAGAGCATTGAGATGAAAATATATAAACCTAGTTAAAAATAACAGGGAGCAATGAATGCAGTAAAATAGTTGAGCTTTGAGGATAATGCTTTGTCTGCAGTCATACAATTGCTATCACTATCAGTCACAGTTCCTCAGAGAATGGGAAGAGTGATGGCCTGAAGACTCATACATGCTAAAAGCCCATTCTTCTTAGGCCCCCTTCGGTCATGGCTGACCATAGGTGTTTCCAGGGTGCTATTCCCTATATGGAGGACACCTGTGCGTGACTTTGTTTAACATGGGGAGACTGGTGCACAGACAGCCACCCCACGGTTCTTGCAAATCTAAGAGGATTGCCCGTGGAGTGAGAGTGGCATATTTTCTTGCCTTTATGCTATACCTTGTTATTTGCAGATCTTCTTCTCCCTCTCTCTCTCCTGTGCCCACTCCCCACTTTCTCCTGCACTCTCTCCCATGTCCCCTCATTCTTCCTCTCTCTCTCCCATGCCCTCTCCTCACCCACTCTCACATTTATGTTTTATTTATATTCCATTCATTTCTTCTTTTGCAGATTCAGCCATTGTTTATCACCCTAGTTTACCCTCTCAAGGATTGAGCGTCTTCTTGAATGATGCCTTGACTCAAGTTCTGTTGCAAGTGTCACTACTCTCAGTGACGTAATCTTGTTGATGTTTAAATTTTTGCTTCTTCTCACCATCTCTTAATTGGTGTCCGGATGCTTACAGTTTCACGAACCAGACTTTGTTATATATGTTGCTGGTACATTTAGTGCACTTGTTCTCTCCTGACCTACCTGTTTGATTCCAACATATCACAACAATGCCTTGACTTTCATATTTTGCAAGTTTTAAGCATGATTTTGTCACAGTCTTTGAAATTAACATTATTTTTGGGTTAACTAATCATTACTGTTCATTACTAGTCCTTACACTACTTCAATAGAATAAATGTAATCATTTTTATCTTAATGTGAAATTTTTTTGCAACATTGTACCATTAACCAAAGCAAAAAGACACATAAAAAAAACTCCAAAATAGGCTTGATGTTTGTAGACAGACTCCAGACACACTATGTGATCCAAAATCATCTTTAATCAGCACTTCAACTTTAACAGCATGAAGGGTGGTTAGATGTCAGTACATGCCAGCTGCTGCTCGAACTGAGTAGTGCCAGAAGCAAGTGTTAATATAAACGTCATAGTGGGGTGGGTTAGTGATGCTAACTATATGTGATTGGTTAACATGCACAATCATCTACATCCTTCCCCCTAAAGACTAAGTGTAAAAGGGCGTGGGTTCGAATTGGAGGCGTGGGTTCGAATCCCACTTCTGACACCATGTAGACAGACTCCAGACACGCTATGTGATCCAAAATCATCTTTAATCAGCACTTAAACTTTAACAGCATGAAGGATGGTTAGATGGTTTGAAAGAGTTCTTTGCATCGAGGACGGAAAATAGGGTGGCCATTCCGATCTTTGCCGCGACATCCTCGACGGTCTTCATGGGATGGTGGGGGCGCTTAATGGTGGTGTTCAGGTCTTTCGGGTTGATGCACAGACAGATTTCGTTTTTGTCCTTCTTGAAGATGGCAACCACAGTTGAGACCCAGTCAGTGGGGTCGCTGATTGATTCGATCACGCCCAGGGAGACCAAGTTCTTTAGCTCAGATTGAACCCTGTCTGTCATGGCAAATGACAGCCGGTGTAGCCCTCTGACGACAGGTGTCACATTGGGGTCAGTAGAAATCTTGTAAGTCACAGGCAGTTTGCCTAGTTTGTTGTCAAACAGATCAGGGTATTCTTTCAATGGGTCCATCGACATCTGCAGCTTGTGGACTGTTTTATCAAAGGAAATCAGCCCCAGTTCCTGGCAGGCACGATTGCCCAGCAGAGTCATAGAGTTAAAATTCAATACATAGAAGGTCAGATTCCTTGTGGGTTTTTTCAGTGCACAATTTAAAGTGGTTCTACCCAGAGGGACCAGCACCTCCCCTCCGTAAGCATGCAGAGTGGAGCTGTCCTTGATCAGTGGCTCGTTAACACTTATCTTGTTGTAGAGGTTGATTGACATTGTGTTGACCTTTGCCCCCGTATCCAATTTTGCTGGGAAGTAGACATTGTTTACAAAGACCATCACTGTAGGATCAGAATTTTTTGCCAACAGCATGCTGTAATGAATAAACAGTCGGATCCTCTTGCGAATTAATTGGGCTGTGATCGGTGGCGGTTTCAAGCTGGTATGTAGGAGTGAGACTGTTATTGTCTTGTTGCAGAAAATTGAGATTAGACCTGGGGTTGGGTTGGTACTTCACACGGCCCCGAGATGCGGACCGACAGCCAGCTGCAAAGTGGTTTAACTTTTTACAATAATTGCAGGCTTTACCATCTGCAGGACAAGGTGATTGCCTGCTGTGCAAGTAATTGCAATTTGGACATCTTTTTTGAGACTCACCATGAGCTGCCTGGCGTGCTTGGGGCATAAATCGCCTGTTATCTGTATTGGCACGCTGCCTGGTGAGGCCTGTCTGATTAATGGATTTGGTTTCGGTAGGTTGCTGACTGTCTAGAGGGTCGATAAATTCTGCTATTCTGCAAGTATGAACTGCTTCCTCTAGGGTCAAATCTGCCTTTCGCAGAAGTTCTGATCTGAGCTTTTGGTCGCTCATGCCACTCACTAAAATGTCCCTCGTTAACTGATCAGTTAACTGGTCAATCGGCATTTCTTCAAATCTGCCCCGCTGGGCCATATACAATAAATCTGAGATAAACAAATCTACTCATTCGCCAGGGAGCAGACGACGAGAGAAAAACCTTGCCCTGTCCAAGATGTGATTTGAGGGCAGGTCACAGATCTGGCTTAGTTTACGTAGCAACACACTGGGGTCGTCAGGAGATTCAGCTGGGGTTATTACCTGGTCGTTGGCATCGCGGACTGCCGGAGCATAGCGGAACGTTCTGGATCGCCGAATGGCATCTGGACCCGCGAAGTTAAGTAGAAGGGAGGCTTTGACAGCGTCTGGTTCATTTCGGTGTACGATATTCATGTAATGTCGGTAATCAATTTCAAACGTCGCCCAGCGTTCACCAATGTCTGCATCAAAGACAAGCGGAGCAGGCTTTCGACAGGAGGAGGCCATTATAAAACAAAATAAAAACTCACAAAAGATAATAAAAGAAAACCCGATATACAGAAGGCGTGGATCAGACCAGAGCTGACACCATGTAGACAGACTCCAGACACGCTATGTGATCCAAAATCATCTTTAATCAGCACTTAAACTTTAACAGCATGAAGGATGGTTCGATGTCAGTACATGCCAACTGCTGCTCGAACTGAGCAGTGCCAGAAGCAAGTGTTAATATAAATGTTATAGTGGGGTGGGGTTAGTGATGCTAACTATATGTTATTGGTTAACATGCACAATCAATCTACAATGTTTAAACCAATTTACTATTTGTTTAACAAAACACAAAATGACGGAGGAACTCAGCTTGTCCGGCATCTGTGGAGGGAATGGACAGGCAATGTTTTGACTCGGGACCCTTCTTCAGTGAGGAGAATGATCTTGATCCGAGATGTCATCTCCACAGATGCTGCTGAACATGCTGAGTGAACCATATAACCATTACAGCACGGAAACAGGCCATCTCGGCCCTTCAAGTCCGTGCCGAACACTTTTTTTTTTTAACTTCCCCCTAGTCCCATCTACCTGTACTCAGACCATAACCCTCCATTCCTTTCCTGTCCATATACCCATCCAATCTATTTTTAAAGATAACATCGAACCTACCTCCACCACTTCCACTGGAAGCTCATTCCACACAGCTACCACTCTCTGAACATGCTGAAGCACTCTGTGCTTTACTAAAGATTCCAGCATCTACAGTTCCTTCTCCACCCTTTGTTCAAGTTACCCCTTGAAACATACCTAAATTGCTAATCATTGCAGACATATTTGCTGTACATGCCTGCAATGAGAAATCCTGCGTAGGAAAGTTGTAAATGGGATCTGTGTCCTTTGTGAGATAACATGAAATTAATTATTCTGTAAGTGAGTGTAGTTTACTGATGGGCCAAACTGGAATAAATAATATGAAGCCCCATAATATTGTGATCCCAATGCATTAACTAATAAAGTAGCAGGAATAAGTGCAAGTAAGGATGAAGTAAACCACAACATAATGCTTTAGGCAGAGCGCATCTATGAAATGTCCCAAATTAAAATGACAAAATTCTCTGAAATGCCCAGAGCAAATACTGAGGCCTACAAAAGGTTCGAACTAATTAAATACGATGATGTACTATATGATAAAGAAAACCCTGGAGATCCATGGCGATTTAAGATTTAATAGGGCAGTCTGAAGAACTAGAAAGATGGTATTCTTTACCATTTCTTTTTACGCAGCTCCCAGGATGCGCTGCTCGGCGGCAGAAGGTTCTCGCTATGTGCCGTGGAGCCTTGGACCATGGGGGAAGCCCAGAAGCCGAAAGCTCAGCCCTGTAGAGAGTCGAGGAGGAAGTGAGCTGCTGGCAATCACGGATGTGAGGAGTGGGCCAGTAAGAGAGGGGCTGTGGTATTGCCTCCGCCGCTTTCAAGGTCGGCTGCAGGTGGCGTCCCCGGGACACAGAAGCAGTCGGGCAAGGGGATGGTCGTTGGTTCACAGGCCAAGCCGGTCGAGGGCGACGGAGGAGTGCGTGGACTGGACTTTTGACTTTTTGTAAATGGCACCAAAATATGACAACATATATCTGAAGGTCTCGACACAAAACGTCACCCATTCCTTCTCTTCAGAGATGCTGCCTGTCACGCTGCATTATTCCAGCATTTTGTGTCTACCTTCGATTTGAACCAGCATCTGCAGTTCTTTCCTACACAGACGTGTTCACTAGATTAGTTCTGTTATGGGCATGAAGGTTCACCATAATTGGCATTTGGGAAGAGTCTCTTGGTCTCTTGATCAACAGAGCCAGAATTGTTTTTTATTAGAATGACCAGGAGAGAAAAGGAGCTGGCTAACATAAAAAATAAGTTTTTATAGATTGGATGCTACATCTTTCCACAAGGGGAAATAAACAGCCATACAAGCATTTGAAAGCAGAGATCCAGCAGAAAAGTGAAGAACTATAAAAACAGATGTTGGTTGGATAGAACTCAGGAGGTTCATTAATATAGAGGCCTTCATGGTCCAAACACCTCAGGCTCCACTCCACCAAGAGCTAAGAACTGAGGTGAACTTATCAGAACAGAGAGGTCATCAAAGACTTCTGGATGGAATATTTCAAAGCCCAGCCAGACTGGAAAAGCAATTTGAAATGGAAGAATAGTAAACTCACCCAACTTTTAAGGTCATGACCCAAAGCCCACATGAAAGTTTGATATTCCTTTATGTATCCATCCCCGCACACAACTTACCCTCAGTATATACATTCCCAGATGCAGACTGTATCTTTTGAACCCTTGTTACTCTTTCTAGCTTTAAAACAAATTTCTGCTACCTTTGTAGTTGATGCTCATCCTGCTGAAATTAGACAATTCTTCTAAAAATAAATAAATTCTTCTAAATATCATTTCTCTATTTATTCTATTAAAGGAATTATATATAATGGTGACGCAACAAAACTTAATTGTTAAAGTTATTGTGAAATCTGTTGCTATCTGCTTGCCACACTGAGGTTACATTGATATTAACATTCCATCTCCAACAGGCCAATGATACCTTGAACTATGACAGAACATAAATGGCTGATCTTGCCTGTTTCTGCTGGCATTTCTCTGATCTCTCATTTGCTTTCCTACTTTCTTATTTATCAATTCCATCACAAAGAATGATTGATTGGCAGGCAGTGACTAGTGGGGTACCGCAAGGCTAGGTGCTGGGACCGCAGCTATTTACAATATATATTAATGATTTGGATGAAGGGATTCAAAGTAACATTCGCAAATTTGTAGATGACACAAAGCTGGGTGGCAGTGTGAACTGTGAGGAGGATGCTATGAAAATGCAGGGTGACTTGGACAGGTTGGGGGAGTGGGCGGATGCATGGCAGATGATGTTTAATGTGGAGACATGTGAGGTTATCCACTTTGGTAGCAAAAACAGGAAGGCAGATTATTATCTAAATGGCATCAAGTTGGGAAAAGGGGAAGTACAGTGGGATCTGGGGGTCCTTGTTCATCAGCCTATGAAAGTAAGCATGCAGATACAGCAGGCAGTGAAGAAAGCGAATGGCATGTTGGCCTTTATAACAAGATGAGTTGGGTATAGGAACAAAGAGGTCCTTCTGCTGTTGTACAGAGCCCTAGTGAGACCACACCTGGAGTATTGTGTGCAGTTTTGGTCCCCTAATTTGAGAAAGGACATTCTTGCTATTGAGGGAGTGCAGCGTAGGTTTACAAGGTTAATTCCCGGGATGGCGGGACTGTCATATGCTGGGAGAATGATGCAGCTGGGCTTGTACACTCTGGAGTTTAGAAGGATTAGAGGGCATCTTATTGAAACATATAAGTTTGTTAAGGGTTTGGACACGCTGGAGGCAGGAAACATGTTCCCGATGTTGGGGGAGTCCAGAACCAGGGGCCACAGTTTAAGAATAAGGGGTAAGCCATTTAGAACGGAGACGAGGAAACACTTTTTCTCACAGAGAGTTGTGAGTCTGTGGAATTCTCTGCCTCAGAGGGCGGTGGAGGCAGGTTCTCTGGATGCTTTCAAGAGAGAGCTGGATAGGGCTCTTAATGATAGCGGAGTCAGGAGATATGGGGAAAAGGCAGGAACGGGGTACTGATTGGGGATGATCAGCCATGATCACATTGAATGGTGGTGCTGGCTCAAAGGGCCGAATGGCGTACTCCTGCACATATTGTCTATTGTCTATTGTCTATTGATGGCAACTTCAGTTCTCTCTATAATGGACACGTTTGGATAGGATAGGTCTGGAGTGATATGGGCCTTGCCAAATTGGTCGAGCACGGACAAGTTGGGCCAAATGGTCTGTTTCCATGCTGTATAGCTGTCCCTATAACTGATCTATTCAATTGCAAAACTTTGGGAGAGAATATCTATCCTTCATTTTTGGAGTCTGATTACAAAATGAGAGATGGGATGGGGACAAGGCACTTGTAGTTGGGCTGATCCAAATGCAACAGCTCATCATGGAGACCTACCTTCCAATAGCGCTGCAGGTTGCTTTTTTCTGAACTCTTGCTTTGCCTTTGAATTTAACACTGTTTCCAGGGTGAACGACATACTATACATACTAAGCTGAGGAGTCAGTGGCACTTCATTTCTGGCCCCTCAATTTTTCTCCAAATGATTGCATTTGTCCGTTGTCTCTGGCCTTAAATAAAAAGGAAATTGTCAGTAAATGGTCTATTTTTTTTAAAGTTTTCATAATTATGAGTGCTGGAAAGTGTCTAGAGTAATTTATACGTTTTTATTAAACACGTCTCTTCCAGGTACTGAGCAGTGCTACTTCTTTTGCAGACACGATTCTGATGAGAAAGGATGCTGTGCAGACAGGAATCTCAAGAGGCCAGTTGACCATATTATCTGAAGGAGGGATGTGTTGTGTGAAGGGAGTATCCTATAGACAGTAATGGCATGGTTGTCAGGGAGGTCACTGTAAGAAACTGCAATGTCTGCACTCCTGAGCAATGGGCGAACAAGTACCATAACCTCACAAAGTTTGGCAAGATGCGCCCTCATAAAATTTGACTTCTTCAATGCATGCTCTGCTCTTGCCTTCAGCTTCTTATACACACTGCTAACATCGTCCCTTATAATTCACTCACTCTCCTAATGTCAAAAATATTGCGCTGCTTTTCTCCCAATAGTCTGTCCACCTCTTTCCCAGCCTTAAGATAGACACAAAATGCTGGAGTATCTCAGCGGGACAGGCAGCATCTCTGGAGAGAAGGAATGGGAGACCTAAGAAGGGTCTTAACCCGAAACAGAGATGCTGCTTGCCTCGCTGAGTTACTCCAGCATTTTGTGTCTACCTTCAATTTAAACCAGTATCCGCAGTTCTTTTCTACACATCTGCAGTTCCTTCCTATACACTTCTTTCCCTTCCCACATCTCCCTCCTCTCTCCCTTTTCCTTTTGCCCTTCCTCTCCCTCCATTTCCCTGCTTCACTTCTTCTCTCCTGCCTTTTTCTCTCACTCTTACCTTTCCTGTTGCTGCCACTTTTTCTCCGTCTCTCTATGACTGACAGTCATGGCAAGTGATAGTGTTCTGCTAACTAGCAGAGACAGACTACAGCATGCTAACACTATCAAACACTGCACTTTGTTCTATTACAGCAGCTCATTCAAACTGACTCACCACTTTACCTTGTCCCACACTCCATTATTGCCCCCACATCCACAATCTAACTCATTGCATGACTATTCCACATAGTCATCCAAGGTTGGTAGGCTAGTTGGCTAACACAATGTTACATCTATTTAACTTTCTCACAGATGTGCTCCATTCCAGGCCAATCTCTCCAGGAACAGGCAACTGAGCTGAGGGACCCACCAAAGTAGGTTGACTTTAGAAGAGGAGAGAGGGTTGAACTGATTGAGTACTGGAAAAGGCAAACTTCAGGCACCAGAAGTGAAGTATATCTGGGAACTGCCAGATACAAATTCATCATATTTTAGTACAACCTAGGTACAGGAGGCTTTTTTTCTTATTGTTGGCCAATCAGGCACATGCTGGATTCCTGAGGAGCAATACTACTAGTTCTATTCATGTTAGATTCATGTGATAGGAGCAGAATTAGGGCATTCAGCCCATCAAACCTACTTCGCCATTCAATCATGGCTGATCAATCTCTTCCTCTCAACGCCATTCTCCTGCCTTCTCCCCATAACCACTGACACCCGTACTAATCAAGAATCACATGCTCCTCAATTCTCTGTAGCTTTATACTGTTTCACACACACACACACACATCATCTTCCCTTTGATTCTATTTGCCATTAATCTGCATTAAGAATTATTTGTAACTATCCAACTAACCTACTAGAATGCCTTTGTGTGGGAAGAAACCAGAGCTCTCAGAGAAAGCCCATGTGGTCACTGAGCAAAACTGCGAACTCTGCATAGACATCACCCATGAATAGAAACAAAGCCTGGTCCCTGGAGTTCTGAGGGAACAGTGTTGCACCACCTTGCTGTAGGAACTGCATTAAAACCAGGAGAAATATTTGATGATGAGGTATAATATTTGGAAGTCAGCATTGTGGAAAGGTCACCTGAAGCATATTCCTTCCGAAATAAAAACAGTAAATGCTGGGGATACTCAGCAGGTTAGGCAGCATCTGTGGAAAGAAAAAAAAAAGTAAATGTTTCAGGTCAATACCCTTCCACAGAACTGTATTTCTTTTCTTTTAAAACTTTTCTCACAAGAGGGGAACCCCAAGAGGAGCTGCTGTTTTTTTCCCTGAACAAGGAGTTTTATTACATATTCACAGTTTACAAAGTACTGCATTAATCAACACTGCTACTCATGCATTTTGCAAACACTGACAACATCGTCAGCCCTATCTACGATGCACTCTAGGCCCTGCGGCAAATAGCGTTCACCAGAGGAGCTACTGGAGTCAGTTGATGAGCAGCAGAATCAGAATCAGAATCAGATTTTATTCGCCAAGTATGTTTTGCAATATACGAGGAATTTCACTGGCCAGGTCAGTCATACAATTAAAAGCAACAGACTCAAAAAAACATTTTAACATGAACATCCACCACAGTGACTCCTACACATTCCTCACTGTGATGGAAGGCGAAATAAAGTTCAAATCCTTCCTTTTGTTCTTCCTCGGTCGTGGGCCTCGAGCCCTCCGTTGACGGGATGATCTTAACTCCCGTAGCTGGCGGCGTTCGGGCCCTCCGCGTCGAGGCATTCAGCTCCTGCATCGGGGGGTTGTCAGCTCTCCCGCGCCGGGGGGTCGAACCTCGAGTCGGGGCTGGTTGAACCTTCTGCGGCATTGGAGCTCCCGACTAGCCTCTCCCGGGACTGCGAGCCCTCTGATGTTAAGTCCACGCCCCGCGGTGGGACTCACGACAGTCCGAGGCGGCTCCCAGCTCCAGCGATGGTAGGCCGCAGAGCCTGGAGAATGTGATCCCAAAATTGATCACATCTCCGGGAAGGTAAGAACTTGAAAAAAAAAGTTTCTCCCGATCCCCCCCTCACCCCCTACATAAAACAAACTGAAGTACATTAAAGCAAACTCTTAACAGACGTTAAAAATAACAAAAGATGAAAATACGAACGGACTGCAGGCAGGGCTGGACATCTCCCCGGCGCCCCTGGTGGTCCATGCCATTGTCCATGAAAATGCCATTGACTGCCACAGTCAAAGAGAACACCTGCAAAAAACTCCATTATTTACTGTTTTATTTTCCCCCCCGAAGGAATGCACATCAGGTGGTCCTGCCACAATGCTGACCCCCAATGCTTCAACGCATCTGTTCTCACAGAGCACCGTCTCTGAAACTGTCTATGCCAGGGAGAAGATTAGAGTGGAGGGTGCATACCAAAAGGGGAGGCACCTGGCACCATTGTCTTACCTTTCTGACCTCTGGAGCTTTGCTATTCCTGACCCAGCAGCTGGGCGATTCCCCTTTTTTATTCCTTAAACCCCTGTCCCACGGTATGAGTTCATTCCAAGAGTTCTCCCGAGTTTGCCCTGATTTCGAACTCGGAGATTTGCGGGAATGGCCACTCGTCGATACTCGGGGCTCTCGTGGACATTTTTCATCATGTTGAAAAATCTTCACGAGTCTTCCCGTGCATACCTGCCGTTAGCGAGTCTTCCCGAGTACCTGAGACGTCCCCGAGCTCCGACGTACCCGCTACGTTCATTCTCCGTGCTTACCACGAGTTTGATTTTTTTTTAACTTGGGAGAGCTCTTGGAATGAACTCGCACCATGGGACAGGGCTATTACTCTTGCATTAGCAAAGTCAACTGGGTAAAGGCATTGGGGTATTTGTGCAATTCGAGTGTCCATGTAGGTGGATGCAGCCTGTCTTCAAAGTCTACACGATCATGACTTATTTTTCTTTAGTTTAATTTAGTTTAATTTAGAGATACAGCATGGCAACAGGCCCTTTGGCTTATCAAGTCCTAACCAAACTGCAATCCCTGTATATTAACACTATCATACACATACTAGGGACAATTTACAATCTTTACCAAAGCCAATTAACCTACAAACCTGTTCGTCTTTAGAGTGTGGGAGGAAACTGGAGCACCCAGTGAAAACCCATGCGGTCATGAGGAGAATGTACAAACTCCGTACAGACAGCACCCATAGTCAGGATTGAACCCGGGCCTCTGACGCTGTAAGGCAGCAACTCAACCTCTGTGCCGCTGTTTCTTGTGATATGCTTTCCCGTTCCAGTGATGACTCGTGCTATCACTCAGGGTGGTGTGGCAGGGAGGTACAGTAAGTGGTGTGGATTTACGTGCCATTGTACAGTCTGGTTTGTAGAGCTTGATATTAGAGAGCAACTGCTGGGCTCTCTCATATAATGACGATTAAATGTTGGCAATAATAGTGATCCACCATGTGGCTGACCTGCTGAGTTACTCCAGCACTTTAAGTCCTTTTGTGTAATAAACCAGCATCTGCAGTTCCTTGCTTCTACAAGAGTTTGATAATGCTGACTTATAATACAGGGTGATGTCATGACAAAAAAAATCCCATAGGCCAAGCAAGTATCGGGTGAGTGATGATATCTTTGGAAATCTGAGGGCAATCTCAAATGAACAATTACACTTACAGATGTCGACCATGAGATGGTCAAGTTATGTCTCCTTTCCATTTGAAATCCATCTGTCAATGTAACGTTATCGGGCTGGAACATGTTGCTGAATAGCTGATGGCCCCATTAAGTTCATGGGTCACTCCATTCTGGGTCTCTGTCATTATGCTGTGCAGAGTTGAGTAACAAAACACATTCGTTAGCCCCTGATAATGGTCTTTGAGAAGTGAGTCAATCACTATTAAGTCCAGAGTAGTTCTATGAATTGCTAAGCAGGAAACACTTTGTATCTGGTCTCAAAACCTTAACCAGCCACATCTGATGAATAGGACAACGTTCTATTTATTTGAAAACAGTTTGTGCCTTCAGTTAAGAGGTAACTTTAGCTAAGATTTTTTGTCAACTTTTCTTTATTTCACTGTGTATATATATATATTTTTTAATTTATGACCAGTGTTTTACGTAACTCTAAATAACAGATGTAACAGAATCGTAACAGAAGCCGTGGAGGCCAAATCAATGGATATTTTGAAGAAAGATAGATTCTTGATTAGTATGGGTGTCAGGGGTTATGGGGAGATGGCTGGAGAATGGGGTTAGGAGGAATAGATAGATCAGCCATGATTGAATAGCGGAGTAGACTTGATGGGCCGAATGGCCCAATTCTGCTCCTATCACTTATGAACATGAATTTTGTAAAATATATTTATAATCATTTAAAATATCCATTAGATTTTGGAGGTTGTGCTTAAAGCAATGGCTTCCAGGCACAGCACACTCCAATGATAGAAGGCAATGTACCACGATCTCCAAGTTGTTACAACCCTAGCCCCTAAAAGTTAGCATGGCCATTGAGCTTTAGTTTAGTTTAGTTTAGAGATACAGCACAGAAACAGGCCCTTCGGCCCACCGGGTCCGCGCCAAACAGCAATCCCTGCATATTAACACTGTCCTACACACACTAGGGCTAACTTTTACATTTACCAAGCTAATTTACTGACACACCTTTATGTCTTTGGAGTGTGGGATGAAATTTAAAATGTCGGGAAAAAACCCACGCAGGTCACAGGGAGAAAGTAGAAACTCTGTACCGACAGCACCCATAGTCGGGATTATATCCGGGTCTCCGGCGCTGCAAATGCTGTAGCAACTCTACCGCTGCGCCACCATGCCGCCACCAAGCTAGTGCATAAGACAAGAGAACGGGAGACAACTCAGATCAAATGACATCAGGCCCTTATCTCTTCAAAGAATCACAGGTTTACGTTTAGTTTTAGGTTTAGGTTTTGTATTATCATGTGTACCAAAGTTCCAGTGAAAAGCACTGTTTTGCATGATTTTGCATCAAATTAGATGATACTACACATAAAGACAATCAAGCCAAACTCAAGTACAATAGAGCGAGTGGAAAGATACAAAAGGCTGCAAAAAGTGGTGAACATTGCTCAGTCTACCATCGGTACTGATTTCCCCACCATTGAAGGGATCTACAGGAGGCACTGCCTCCAAAAGGCAGCCAATATTATGAAAGACATAGACAATCCAGGCTAGGCTCTCATTTTGCTACTACCATCAGGAGCTTGAAAACCATGATCTCCAGGTTCAAAGACAGCTTATTCCCAGCATTTTCCTCTCCACCCTCCCCCCCACACCCCAGTCTGAAGAAGGGTCTTGACCTGAAACTTCACCTATCCATGTTCTCCAGAGATGTTGCCTGACCTGTTGAGTTACTCCAGCACTTTGTGTTCTTTTGAGCATTAACCAGCACTTACAGTTCTTTGTTTCTACACTGAAACATATTTATCGACCTTTTAGAACAAACTTTTTCTCAGCAAAGTGTATTTAGTGTATAAATGATTAAACATCAACCATTCCTATATCAGACAATTTCTGGTGTTGAAATAGACGAATAGGATATGGGGTGCAATCAAGGAAAGACTTCATGCCCATTAAATTGTCACATGTGAATTTTATTTTGTAATGTAAAATGTAGAGCTTGGCAAAACTCTGAACAATTTTAAGAAGCTGCGGTCAGTCATGAATGAAAACTATGAATATTCTTTTTGCAAGCATCTGAAATATAAAAAGCAATATTTATGGTTAAAGAAGCCATTTGCAAGTGTATGTCTTTGGTTAAAGCTTATTCTTCGTGCTTATGGCGTGCACAGCCTAAAGTTGTAGGACAACTTGCTCTATTTGATCTTATTTGATTGTGCACGCCGGGTTGATTGCATTTGTCGAAACAGGGCAGACCACGTGAAGGTTGCAATCTTCCACCCCTGGTTAAAGCTGATTTATCAACATGCACCAGTTTATAATGTTTTACATCCTATGATTTTCAGTAGTTTCATGACATGCCGAATGTCATATTATTTATGGTGCTTTTATTCATTTGATTTTATTGAAACTTACAAATGTTCAGGCTTCTACTGCTCTGTGGTCTTTGCTAATTTCATTCCACATGGACTGGTTCAAGCCAGTTTCAGACCATAGGTCAGAGCCATACAGCAATGAAACAAGCTCTTCAACCCTTCAGTCCATGAAGCTCCCTTTTATATTAATTCCATGTTTTATTCTCTCAACATTTATATCAATTCCCCCCCAGACATTATCACTCACCTCTGTACTACTGTAAATAGCTCATTCTAATTTTCCCAAGTCTAGTTTCATTAAAAAATCACTGAGTCAAGTACTTGCGCATCTAAACTTTACTTTGTCAAAACACAATTACAGTTCCCACTACTATACCTAACCACTTTGGGTTCGATCCTCGTATCTGCCTGATCAAGCCCTCTTAGCCTCGCTCAAGCAGAGACACTCCAGAAGGTCACGCAGTCCTAAGCGCTCTCCCAGAAGATCGACACAGGACCTCGTGGGAGCGGTCTTTTATAGATCCCCGAACCTTGAAGGGCTGAACCACATAGGGGTGGTCTCTTTACAGTCCAATAACAGATATCAATTAACACAGTATATGATAGACATTTCCCTAACCCAATAATACAGTAATACAATGTATTTGAACGAAAGTTCTAGAAGGAAGAAAACAAGAATAAACATTGAAACATGTGCCCTGAGATTCAAACAGTTTTTCCAAGGCTCAACAGTTCGACCAATCATCAATTAACAGGATGACCATTTTGCAACATTATTTATACTATTTACAAAGCATTTAGGGCTTGTTTGTAAAACTGCTATACATTTTATCAATATAGGAGAAACAAGGATAACACCTGGTTCCCTCACCATCCTGCATACCAGTCTGAGCCTGGACTGGCTGGCACCATTCAAAGTCTGTAAAGTTCAGCTGACAAGGGTTAAGCAATTCTGACAAGTGCAGGGATCCTCCATTTCATGTTGCCTTTAATTTGGCCAATATTAACATTCCCCCATTTTATCATTCATGATAACCCTCATTGTAAATGATAACTCCAGAATATAATGATGATGCTATACTTTAACAAATGTTCTAACAAGATGATGTTGATGTAGCTTCTCAGAATTTCATTGAGCTTCCCGAGTTTTTATGGGCGTAGCTCCATGATTTCTGTCTGATGAGTCTGCACCTTCCGAGTTTTCATGGGCGTGAATCCCATCCATCAATCTTGATAGTTCATTGGTCCTTGATTCATAATAGAGTGGAGAACTTCTATGAAAACGTGGGAGGAAACAAGTTAACCAATGATACCTTCACTAATACTTTTACAATGATGAAGATGAACCCAGGCATTTCTTCCCTCTACTTTTACTGCTGTTGGAGTCATTAGAAGAACTTGGTAAGGTCCTTCCCAACAAACTTCTGATCCTTTCCTTACCCAATTCTTCACTAAGACAGTCTCCATATTTCACTTTAATTGGAGTTGCTAATGAAGGCATATCACCATAGGCTGCTCTCAATCTACAATATAAATCCCTTAAGGCTCTGGTTAAGGCTAAGATATAGTCGGTCATTGGTATGTCCTATTTATGTGATGCTCAAAAAAAAACATTTGTTTCTCTTTTTTTCTCTTTCTCTTTTCTTTTCTTAGGGCCTATTTCTTAACTCTTTTTCTTTTTGTTTTTAATTTCGCTCTTATAGGGTCTTCGTCCTTTTTTGTTGTTACATTTTCTACACTTTTCTACACTTACACTTTTTCCTTCACTTTCTTCTTTCTTTCAATCTTTTCTTTTTCTAGTGTAAAAAAATAAATAAAGGGAGTACATTAATTGTAAGAAGATATAAATGACGAGTATTAATGTATGTGGTTGTAATGTAATGTACTTCTAATAAATTAAAAAAAAAAAAAAAAAAAAAAAAAAAAAGATATAGTCGGTCATCTCTGCAGTCATATGGTGGAAATTAACTATTTTCATCGCATTCTGGATCCAAGGGGTTTTTAAAGGCCTACCGTAAATAATTTCAACTGGGCTTAATCTAGATTTCCCTGCAGGAGTGACTCTCATCTGAAGGCTGCATGGATGAACTACAACAATTGTTCATCCCAGTTTGGCAAAAGAATAAATCAGGGAAGGTAGTGCATCCATGGATAACAAGGGAAATCAGGGATAGTATCAAAACAAAAGATGAAGCATACAAATTAGCCAGAAAAAGCAGCCTACCAGAGGACTGGGAGAAATTCAGAGTCCAGCAGAGGAGGACAAAGGGTTTAATTAGGAAAGGGAAAATAGATTATGAAAGAAAACTGGCAGGGAACATAAAAACTGACTGCAAAAGTTTTATAGATATGTCAAGAGAAAAAGATTAGTTAAAACAAATGTAGGTCCCTTGCAGTTAGAAACAGGTGAACTGATCATGGGGAACAAGGACATGGCAGACCAATTGAATAACTGGTTCTGTCTTCACTAAGGAAGACTTAATTAATCTGCCGGAAATAGCAGGGGACCGGGGGTCAAATGAGATGGAGGAACTGAGGGAAATCCAGGTTAGCCGGGAAGTGGTGTTAGGTAAATTGAATGGATTAAAGGCCGATAAATCCCCAGGGCCAGATAGGCTGCATCCCAGAGTACTTAAGGAAGTAGCCCCAGATATAGTGGATGCATTAGTGATAATTTTTCAAAACTCTTTAGATTCTGGAGTAGTTCCTGATGATTGGGGGGTAGCTAATGTAACCCCACTTTTTACAAAGAGAGGGAGAGAGAAAACGGGGAATTACAGACCAGTTAGTCTAACATTGGTAGTGGGGAAACTGCTAGAGTCAGTTATTAAAGATGGGATAGCAAAACATTTGGAAAATGGTGAAATCATTCGACAAAGTCAGCATGGATTTATGAAAGGTAAATCATGTCTGACGAATCTTATAGAATTTTTCGGGGATGTAACAAGTAGAGTGGATAAGGGAGAACCAGTGGATGTGTTATATCTGGACTTTCTGAAGGCTTTCGACAAGGTCCCACAAAAGAGATAAATATACAAACTTAAAGCACACGGTATTGGGGGATCAGTATTGATGTGGATAGAGAACTGGCTGGCAGACAGGAAGCAAAGAGTAGGAGTAAACGGGTCCTTTTCAGAATGGCAGGCAGTGACTAGTGGGGTACCGCAAGGCTCAGTGCTGGGACCTCAGCTATTTACAATATATATTAATGATCTGGATGAGCAAATTGAATGCAACATCTCCAAGTTTGTGGATGACATGAAGCTGGGGGGCAGTGTTATCTGTGAGGAGGGTGCTAGGAGGCTGCTAGATAACTTGGATAGGCTGGGTGAGTGGGCAAATGCATGGCAGATGCAATATAATGTGGATAAATGTGAGGTTATCCACTTTGGTGGCAAAAACAGGAAAGTAGACTATTACCTGAATGGTGGCCGATTAGGAAAAGGGGAGATGCAACGAGACCTGTGTGTCATGGTACACCAGTCATTGAAAGTGGGCATGCAGGTGCAGCAGGCAGTGAAAAAAGCGAATGGTATGTTAGCATTCATAGCAAAAGGATTTGAGTATAGGAGCAGGGAGGTTCTATTGCAGTTGTACAGGGTCTTGGTGAGACCACACCTGGAGTATTACGTACAGTTTTGGTCTCCTAATCTGAGGAAGGACATTCTTGCCATAGAGGGAGTACAGAGAAGGTTCACCAGACTGATTCCTGGGATGTCAGGACTTTCATATGAGGAAAGACTAGATAGACTCGGCTTGTACTCGCTGGAATTTAGAAGATTGAGGGGGGATCTTATAGAAACTTACAAAATTCTTAAGAGGTTGGACAGGCTAGATGCAGGAAGATTGTTCCCGATGTTGGGGGAGTCCAGAACAAGGGGTCACAGTTTAAGGATAAAGGGGAAAGCCTTTAGGACTGAGATGAGAAAAACATTTTTTACACAGAGAGTGGTGAATCTCTGGAATTCTCTGCCACAGAATGTAGTTGAGGCCAGTTCATTGGCTATATTTAAGAGGGAGTTAGATGTGGCCCTTGTGGCTAAAGGGATCAGGGGGTATGGAGAGAAAGCAGGTACAGGATACTGAGTTGGATGATCAGCCATGATCATATTGAATGGCGGTGCAGGCTCGAAGGGCCGAATGGCCTACTCCTGCACCTATTTTCTATGTTTCTATATTTCTATGAAATAGAGCTATTGGGAGTAATTTAATCCATCCAAGTCCAGTCTCCGCCTTTAGTTTGGCTAAATTAGTTTTAAAAGTCTGGTTTGCCCTTTCTACAAGTCCAGCAGCCTGTGATCGATAAGCACGGTATAATTGCTGCTGGATCCCCAGCTGTTCACAAAATTCTTTATTGATTTGTCCAATAAAGTGTGGACCATTACGACAATTATTCGGGTCTGCCAAGGTAATTGCCTTTCTTACCTTCGTTCCTAGGTCTTCAGCTTTGCCCGGGAAATACACCTTTCAGGTGATGTGAGGGCAACTTCCTCAGGTCTTTTCCATAACTGTGTTGGTATTTTAGCATATTCAGCAGCTCCCTCTTTTCTTTCCACGAGTGCCAATACTTCTATTTCGTATTCCTGTCCTTCGTATGATTTAAAGAAGGTTTCCAGCTCACTGTCCTTTCCACTCCTATCATAAGCCAGTATAATATGAAGTGGGGGTTCTTCATCCAGATCTAAGGACCACCATTGAGGGGTCACTATGGAGTAACATTGTCGTACGGGAGCCCAGGGGGTCACTATTATGCCTCTATTGTCACATTCTATTTTTAGTTGGAAAGCACAGAGTAAATCTCTTGCCATCAGGTTGCAATCTAATCCGGTGGTTATCACAAATCTATGTTTGATTGCCTTTCCTCCATATACTACTTCGATTGGCTCAGAGATGGGATACTGGCAAACTTGTCCTTGAAACCCGGACAGATTCTGAACTTCTCTTGATTCTGGTAAATTAGAAATTGATTGAAGAGATTACATGGATGCACCTGTGTCTACTAGGAAGGTGCAGATTTTACCTTCAACCTGTAGAGACAACATATTTTTCTCATCAGAATTGCATCCAGTCACTACTAGGTTCGCTAATCATAGGCGTGTGAATGGGTTATTCTGAGAAAAGGAGATTTGTCCCCTTGGCTCTTGATTATCCTGCCAGCTCCCTCTGTTCTCTCTAAGATCCCGTTCATCCCTCCATTCCCTTTGATCTTGGAAATTTCTTCTGTGACCCCCTCTTTCGTTCCTTTCTTTATTTGGGCACCCCCTACTCCAGTAACCTATCCCTCCGCAACTATAACACTGGCCCATTCCTGATGGCCGGCATGTCCTCAACCCTGGTCTTTGGAGGACTGGCTCTAGGGCAGATGCTTCTCTATAATATTGGTCTGGATATTCCGGGACTCTAATTTCTCCCAGTCCATGGTTTGCTGGTACTCTGGGGATCCGTGGTTCAGGGTCGAATTTTGGTACTTCCTTTCTGATCACATATTCAGTTTTTTGTTTTACTGCAAGTGGGCTATCCTGCTTCTTTATGTCCCTCCAGTGATATCTTACAGCCCTAGCCATTTGTCTGGCACTATTTTCTGTCCAGTCCATGTTATTAGTCTTAATGGCTTCTGCTACGTTGGTGGGAAGGCAATTCAATAAGATGGCACAATATTGAGGGGAATTTACTCCATTTCTGTAATTTAAGTCACCCGATTGGTCCATATATAACTCAGAGAATCACTCTAAAAATTAATTCTGGCCAAATCGATTGGTTTTTAAAGGGTGTTTGCAAGGGCTGTTAAATCAGCTTCTTCCCTTGCACCATTGCCCGCTATTATATTTGCAAGAGCTTCATGCGACGGATCACCTAAATTCATTAGGAATCTGGTATGCTCACTTGGGGTAATTATTTGCTGGATCACCGCCCATAAATCCCGGGAATCGGCATGATAAACGCGCATTGTAGTTCTGAAGTAATCCACAAAACAAGCGGGTGATTTTCTCCGATCGGGTATTTGACTTAAAATAGCCATCATCTCGTTAGGCTTGCATAGGGAATAGACTCTAATTGTACGGGGATTATTTGCACTCACTGCATTGGTTGGATCAAAAGAAGGATTAGGCAATTCCCTTACAGGGAACTGTATAAGGGTTGTCTGTTTAGTTTCAAGATCTACCTTGGCTTCTTCGATTGTTGTCTCACCCCCAGATGTATCATCCCCTTCACCAGGGGGTTCACGGTACTTTCTAAATGATTTATTTCCTTCTTTAACAGCTCGTTCAACTTGTCTAGGGGTACGCTCTTCTTTTTTCTTATATACTGGAGTTCTTTTTCTAGTCTGGCTACTGGTACCGTGAACTCTAGGACTGTCTGTAATGGATGGAGCGGTCGGGTTTAAGGAAGTCTGTGCCATGGAATTTGATTGCCTATTCCGGTCACAAGTTCCGCAATGCGCATCTAAGGTATTGGGATCGTAAGACGTATAAGGTGGTGGACGTGAATTCCTAATTTTAACACTCTCGCAATCTTCTAAACAATCATCGTCATCCCCCTCGTAACCAGTGTCAACTATCGGAACCTCACGCTTTAAACTTATGGATGCCAGTTTCTCTGCGGAAGATTTTCTTTTCCTCTTATCTTTAATACTCTCAGGCTCCTCCCTTCGGCTACCTGGAGGTTCAAATGCTTCAGTATCCTCCAATTTTATCCCCTGCTTTAGAGTTGCTTCCTTCCAACTTGCCAGTCTTTCCTCCGCCCTACTCGCTTTCTGTTCCTCATAATAATTTCTCTACAATTCAATTAATTCTTTTGCCTCTGCATTATCGCTGCATTGCCATATAATCTGCTCAATGTATTTCAATCCCTTTACTGTATCTATGCCCCCTCTGGGCCATAATTCGCTCCCTAATTCTCTATTTAATGATCCGGAAAGAATTTTACTTCAGAGTCACGTGAGTGACTACGTGAAGAAGACCCGTCAGGGCGCATGCGCATCATTACGTCAGTTGCATTGGCGCAGACAGACTGGGAGGAACAAAGTTCTCCAGCGGTAAGTTTGAAAAAATCCTACAGGTAAGTTTAAACTTACTTTTCAGGTTGTCCGTTGCAGGAATCTTTTCTTGCAGGTTCCTGCTGGACATGAAATTCAGCAACACCCTGTGGACCGCGGCGAAATTGTGGACCGCGGGGATGCCGGCTTCGGACCGCGGGAGTGCGGTAGCAGGAGGCCGGTGGGTTTTGCTGGTTGAGTCGCGGACAGAACGGTCCGCGACTCCCGAGGTTTAATTCGGGTCGCGGGGTTTAATCGACCGCGGGTTATGCAAGCTGCGTTCACTGTGGGTGGCTGTTGGGCTTGTTATTTCGAGTCGCTGACAGGCAGGTCAGCGACTCGAGAGATATGTTTTAAATAGGGGCCGCGGGGTTTCACTAGACCACGGGGATACCGGCTACGGTCCGCGGTAAAGTGAGGAGCCGATGGCCGTCGGACTTTTTGATAGAGTCGCTGACAGTAAGGTCAGCGACTCCCGAGGGTATTCGGTGTGCAGACTGAGCGTGGACGTCGGGTTACTACCCGGCTCATTGAGGGAAGGACCCCGACTTTGGCAGCCCATATGAGTTTGAACTATGTGGAGCCTGGCCAGGAGGGTCCCCTCTGTTATATATGTATGTCCTCAGTGGAGAGGAGTAAGGTCTCAGGGCTGCTTACCAATTCCTCAGTGGAGAGGAGTACAATGGGTCAGTGTACCCCAACCCTACCTCAGGAAGTGAGATTAGTGGTTTATCACCCTTATGTGTCTATGGCAGTAGCATTTTCTGCTAATTCTGTCGAGGTTTCAGGTTGCCCTCCAAATTAAGGGCGAACGCAATTTTGGGAAACGTTCAAAAGGGTAGACATTATAGTTACCACTTAGTCACATTGTGACTATTATACCGAGACAGATGATTATCATTTACTCAATTAAGGAAATGGGAAGCCTTGTTGAGCTGTATTATCAGTCACCTGTGGGAGTTACACCAGGTGGCGTCATAGTAATTCTGCTCATTAAAAGGCACGGTTTCTTGCCCAAGACGCCGGATTACTCATGTTAAAAGTAAATAAATCCCAGGTTTAACTGGGATGGGCGTCTTTATACACATAAATGTCTTTGCCTATGACAAATAACTGTTAAGTTTTGTTCCAGCATTTCCCACTATGTCTGATGTACGGGGGCCAGAGGCACTCCAATTCTTCCCTATAAACGGCGTTGGCATCGGGAAGGAGCACGATTTGGAGTCGCTAGCACGTGCAGCCTGTTTGGGGAAGGAGGACACCAACAGTGTATTGATTTGCATGGCTAGTCCTGGTGGCTGCTGTAGGCAGCGACCTGATAACCCCAACTCAGAGTGAGTGCCAAGCCAGGGGTATCAATGTCAGACAACATTGCGTCTCGTTGCAATACAAGAACGCTCCATCGTAAGGCATGTCAGGCAGCAACATCTAGTAAAGGGTTGCAAAATTTCCTCCCACTCAAGGGAGTGGTCGAGAGAGTGCTACAGGAGGATGCACATGTGCCTGAAGCAACACCTGTTTGCAGGGTTGCCATTCTTCCCATTTGGTGCAACACAGTGGTCGAGATAGTGCTAAAATACATGCACACATGCCTGAGGTGATGCCTAGTAAAGGGTTGCCAAAATTTCTCCCACTCAAATGGCGGAGTGGTCGAGAGAGTGCTACAGGAGTATGCACATGGGCCTGAAGCAACACCTGTTTGCAGGGTTGCCATTACTCCCACTCGGTTCTCCGTAGTGGTCGAGATGGTGCTAATATACATGCACACAGGCCTAGGGCAGCTCCTGTTGCAGGTTGCATAAGTCCTCCCACGTGGATGTATAGCGGATGAAGATGGAGCCACACACATATATGATAAGATTGTGACTTTCGGTAGCGCCATGGAACACTAAGGGCGCTGCATTGAGCTCCTCTCCCGTAAAATCGCGAAAAAGCCGTTTTAAAGTCGGGACCGTTTCTAAAAATAACTCATTTTTAGCTGCTTGACGTCACATAAGGGTGACATCATCAGAAAACGATGCTAAAATCGCGGTAAAAATCGGGACTTTTAAATGAGAAGAGAGAAAAGCTCACGAGCTCCTAAGAAAACAACTATAAATCTCCAGCTTGAAATTTTTTGGATACGCTGCAAACAACAGAAGAAGGCTCAGAAGAAGAGTCTTACAGCCAAGGATCTGTGCTGGAAATGGCTGCAAAAAGAGAAAAGAAGGAGAAGGAGGTAAAGCAAATGCTTTTAGATATAACTGCTACAATTAATACAACACTGGAAAAGATGCAGAGTATGGAGACTAAGATGCAGAGTATGGAGACTAATATGGAGATATTCTCTCAAAAAACTGATGGTGCTTGTGCTGAGTTAAAGGAGCTGAAGAAGCAACATAATGAGTTTGATAAAAAACTTAAATCAGAATTTGTCAGAATCGAAAAGGATTTTAATAAGAAATTTACTGGTCTAAATTATAAGATGGGCGACCTTGATGAGAGAATGGAAGAGATGGAAAATGACATGTAAGAGATGATTACGGAAATAAATAGCTTGAAAAAATCAAAGAAAGCTGAAGAAGAAAAGCTTGCAAGAATGACTGACAAATGTTTGGACTTGGAAGCGAGGTCGAGAAGGCAGAATTTGAGAATTGTTGGAGTAAGAGAAGGGCGAGAAGGACATGGATCTCAAACACATACTTTCGTTGCTGAATTACTCAAAGATGTTTTTAAACTGCCGGAAGAATCAAGAATAGATATCGTTCACCGAGTTGGACGTGTGTCAAGAGACATAAATGCTGCTCCAAGACAGATAATTGTGAAGTTTCTCGACATCTCTTCAGTGGAATTTATACTGAATAAGATTATCCATGGGGAGAATTTGATATATCGTGGGGATAATATTCGATTTTTCCGTGATTATCCTCCGGAGGTCATCCAGAGAAGGAACTTGTTTACACAGACAAGAAACATACTGAGAGGAATACCCCAGGTCAGATATGGGGTGGTCTTCCCAGCAAAAATGAAAATTACTTATAACGGAACTGAGCGCTCATTTATGGATCCCGAAAAAGCATTTAAGTATGCAGAAGATATCGTAAGAAAAGCATCGAAAGCATCGGAAGAAGATGTCGAGGAGGTGGAAGATTGAATTTCTTAACTTTTAAGATAGAGTTGGAACTGGCTAAGATGGTGGATTCTTCCAGACAGTTACCGAGCTTATCTGTCTGGAATGTGTATTTGAGAACATTGTTCATGTTTCACCTTGAATGAAAAGCTCAAAGATAAACAAAAGGACGTTGAAGATACAGAAGTAATGAAGGAATGTATAAGGGACATGGTCGAGATAATATTAATACTAACTGTTGATTTAAGAAATTATCTAACCATTATATTCTAATTATAATTAACCAACTAATTCAACAAATTTAATAATACTAATTATTTGTGAGTGTATGTAGTAAATATGAACAAATCATGAATAAACCATTGCTTATAAATAGTAATTAACCAAAATGTCTATAACATTACTAACGTATTTTTCTTGTGTGGGAAGGAGTTAGGCGCAACATAAACTTGGAAAAGATTCAGGAATGAGGTTTTGTTTAACCCCTTGGTACCTGCTTGTATGGTAGTTGGTTAGATAAATTGGAAAGGCATAAATACTTATAGAACTGAGAATATGTTGTGTTTTATATTTGGTTTTTAAATTTTGTTACTTTTTAATATTTTTTCTCTGAATCTTTTTGGTTTTTACTAGTGCTAGATTGATAAATTTAAATAAGAATAAACAAGATATGAGACGGTCTGTAGCTTTTTATGAGGTATTAATAAGGGATTGGAGTTCAATGTAAAACAACACCAATGGAAGTCCATAAATGTTTCGCCACCTTAGGTGGCTATTTGTCTTTAAGGTATCTTTTCTTAGATACCTTAACTTCACTTTTTTTTAAAAATCACTATACAAATTTGTATTTGCTTAGTTTTTTTGTAATCAACTTTAAATCACAATTTTTCTTTCTTTATCTAAGGTACTTTTGGAGAAGGAGACGTAATATAAACTTAAAAACTTGGGATGACCACCCAACACCCAGAATTCTGAGGTATTTGTTTGCACCATATGATTCAAGAATACTATTTTGATATACAATGCAAGACGATAGACAAATAAAGAATGGAGGAATCACATTCTGTAGTTGGAATATAAGGGGTGCCAATGAACCAATAAAGATGGGTAAAATTTTTGCTCACCTAAAATCTTTGAAAAGCGACATAATTTTTTTGCAAGAAACCCACATGAAACAGCAAACACAAATGAGATTAAAGGCGAAGTGGATAGGCCAAACATATTATTCGTCATTTACTTCTAAATCTAGAGGTACGGCTATTCTTATTCGAAAAAGTATACCTTTCAAATTAAAAAATACTATATCAGATAAAGAGGGAAGGTACATCATAGTTTCGGGAGAAATTTATGCAACCCCAATAACTATGATAAATATTTACGCTCCGAATTTTGATAACCCCCAATTTTTTGATAAAATTATAGATATTATATTAGAGTTTAATTACCAAAATGTGATAATAGGGGGGGATTTCAACTGTGTTTTAGATCCATACAGACAAATCAGTAAAACAAAGGAGGAGTAATTTAAAATCTAAGACTAGTGAACTTCTAAATACATATATAAAAAATACTAATATAACAGATGTATGGAGATCTGCTAATCCAGTAGGAAGGGAATATTTGTTTTACTCTTTGGTACATAAAACTTATTCAAGAATTGATTATTTTTAGTGGATAAGAAATTAATGCCATATACAATTAATCCAACATACCACATTAGTTATATTTCTGATCATTTTCCGTTGACTTTTTCAGTAAAATTTGAGGGAATGCCAGGTAAAAACTTTTTTTGGAGGTTTAATACACATATTTTAAATGACTTAAATGATTTTTTGAGATAAATGATACACCAGATACCTCGCCTTCTTTACTATGGGAAACTTTTAAAGCATTTATTAGAGGAATTATAATTTCATACGAAATTTTTCTAAATAAAAATAATAAAACAGAACAAATGTTGCTAGAACAAGAAATTAGACAGTTAGAGTTAGATAATGCTAAAGACTCCACTATAGATAAACATAATAAGATAATATTACTGAAATTTAAACTTAATCGAATTCTCTCGGCAAGGGTATTAAGATTAATCCAAATTACAAAACAGGAACATTTTGAGTTTGGTGACAAACCACATAAGCTGTTAGTGCGCCAACTGAAAAAACAAGAAAAAGAAAATACTATAAATAAAATTAAATCAGAGAATGGTGAATTACTAATACTTCCTAATGATATTAATCAAAGATTTGCTCAATTTTATCAAAATGTATATACATCAAAAACTAAAATTGAAGATAGTAAAATTTTTTTTTTTTTTAGATAATTGTAATCTTCCAAAACTTTACCTTTTGGAACAAGAGGAACTCGGAGCGCAAATTACAATCGAAGAAATAGGTGAAACAATAAAATCGTTGAAAAATGGTAAGACACCGGGACCAGACGGTTTTAGTAATGAATTTTATAAAAAATTTCATGAGATAACGACTCCCTATTTATTTAATTTATATACTCACGCTTTTAAAGAAAATAAACTACCTGAAACATTAGCAGAATCAACTATTACGCTTATTCCAAAAAAAGATAAAGATATGGAGGGCCCGGGCTCATATAGAGCTATATCACTTTTAAATACAGATCAGAAAATTTTAGCAAAGACTTTAGCCAGAAGACTAAGCAAATATATTAGTAAATTGATAAACCCTGATCAAACGGGGCTTATACCCAAAAGATATTCATTTAATAATTTGAGATGCTTGTTTAATATAATGTACTCACATAAAGTGGAGGAAGAAGGTATATCAATTATTTCTTTGGACGCAGAGAAAGCATTTGATCAAGTAGAATGGCAGTATTTACACAAAGTATTCCAAACATTTAATATGGGAGAGAATTTTATTACATGGGTGAAATTATTATATGATAAACCGATGGCAAGAATATTAACTAATAATATGTTATCTCAAAAATTTCAATTATCAAGGGGTAATAGGCAGGGATGTGCTTTATCACCCCTACTATTCGCCCTTATGATAGAACCTTTGGCTGAAAGTATAAGAAGTCATCCGAATATTCAGGGTTATAATACTAGGGACTCAAATAATAAAATTTCATTATATGCAGACGATATTCTGTTATATATAACAAACTCACAAACGAGCATACCAAATTTATTAAACAATAGAGGAGTTTGGGTCCTTTTCTGGATATAGAATAAACTGGAACAAAAGTGAAATCATGACATTAAAACCTCAAGAATCTACACACTTACTGAAGTTCACCTTTAAAATAGCAACAGAAAAATGTAAATATCTGGGTATTCAGATTACTAGAAAACATAAAGCTTTATTCAATGCCAATTTTATACCTGTAATAAACAAACTTAATATAATGATTAAATTTTGGAAAACACTTCCTTTATCATTAATAGGTAGAATAAACGCTATAAAAATGATCTTTCTACCACAGTTCTTATACCTATTTCAGTCTATACCAGTATATGTACCAAAATATTTTAAAACAAAATTAAACTCTAATATTACTAATTTTGTTTGGGATTATAAATCACATAGAATTAAAAAAGAACACTTATGTAAACCAAAAGATGTCGGGGGACTTTCACTCCTGAATTTTCTGTATTATTATTGGGCAATACATATTAAGAATATAATTTACTGGGTGGATAGTTCTACCCAACAGACAGAATGGATAAAAATGGAGAAAGAGGATTGTTTTCCTTGTAATATAGGAACGATCCTCTTCTCCCCGAAAAAAATGAACAATACAATATATAAGAAGAACCCAATTATACAGGATACAATAAGAATATGGAAACAAATAAAATTATCCTTAAAATTAAGAAACCTATCATTGTTAACACCAATAGCGAATAATCCTTTATTTAAACCATCTCTTATGGACAAAATATATAATCAATGGGAAAGTTTAGGAATTAAAAGGATCGGGGATATGTATGAAATGGGAGATTTACTATCATTTCAACAATTACAATTCAAATTTAAATTGAAAAACAATCATTATTTTAAATATCTTCAGATTTGTGATTTCTTGAAGACATACATACAAGGATATCAAAAAATAATTCCTGATTTATTGGAAGAAGCAATGAATATTAAAGCTGATACACAAAAATTAATATCATATTTATATAATAGTATTTTAAATATAGATTTACCAGCGACAGAGGTACTTAGAGAAGAGTGGGAACGGGAATTAATGATAAAAATTGCGAAGGTTACACGGGAAAAGTATTTGACATACATTCACAAATGTTCGATTAATGCAAGACATAATCTAATTCAATTAAAAATTTTACATAGATTATATTACTCAAAAACAAGATTAAATAAATTCTACCCAAATATATCCCCCACTTGCGATAAATGTTTAACCCAAGATGCAACTATAACACACTCTTTTGTTTCCTGTATAAAACTTTATAGATTTTGGAGTGATATTTTCGAAATATTCACAAAATTATTTAAGATAAAAATGGAACCTAATAATGAATTGATTATATTTGGGGTAATGGAAGATGGGAATAAATTGAATCCATCTCAAAAATTATTTTTTAATTATGGTTTAATAATAGCAAAAACATTAATACTTAAATTTTGGAAAAATACACCAATACCAACGCTCAAAATGTGGATTGCAAGTATGTTGGACACCGCACATCTTGAGGAAATGCGATTCCTCCTAATAGATAAATTTGACCAATTCATAACGAGTTGGTCTCCATTTGTCATCTTTTTGGAATCATATGGTGCAACACAATTGTAAAAACTAACTCGTGACTGGGCGAGGGATGGTCAAGATTATAAATAAGATCTCCTTACTTCTTTTTTCTTTTTCTTCCCTTTTCTTCTTTTATTCTCTTTTTCCTATTTTCTATTCTTTAACTTTCTTCTTTCACTTTCTATTTTTCTTTTCCACACACTATATATCTCACATTTTGCTATACTTCATTATCTAATTTCTTTTTCTTTTTCTTCTTTATTATAAAAAAAAAAGCTGTACATAAAATGTATTATGAAAATATGATTGTATACAATTGTACTTACTTCTAATAAAATAAAAATATTAAAAAAAATATACATATGTGATAAGATTGTGGGGAATGGTGTCGAACAACATGCTTGGTACAGAGGCATGTACAAGCAAATGGAGGAGATGGATGGTGATACCTGCTTCAGCTTCGATAAGTCCCACTCTAAAAGGGTGTCTAAGGTTAGTATGGATTAACTCCAAACAGGAATTCAAACATGGCTATGTGCCGGGATCCCATGCTGAATGCATTAGGGTAAGCAGTGGCCGTTTGCCTCTAAAATCTGCTCAGTCGCTGATTGCTGATCCAGCCAGAGAAATCCAAATTAACACCGGACTATTTGGGTCACAATTGATTCAATTAAGTGACTCTGCCCAGGGAAAAAAGGGTAGAGCTAATTGACAGCTGTATCAAGCTAATTGAGGCATTAAGGATACATTCGGGTCATTATAATAGACCTATGCAGTTATCAGTAAAGGCTATTCTGATTTGCAATGGTGGATTCACCATGTGTCCAGGAGTTATAGCAAGGTAATGCTTGACCAGCCTTCCATGATTTTGCAGATGAATGTCAGTGCACTCGGGTGGGGTGTCACGGATACGAGTTTCAGCTGTGGAGGCAGATGGACTGAGCAAGAGGCATCGCTTCTGCAGACATGGGCAATTAACTATTAAGAGGTTTTTATGGACAAGGCTTATTGCTCTAACAAATGTAATCTGCATGTTCAGTTTCAGATTGACAATACTACGCAAGTGGCATATATATTAATCACATCGGTGGAATCAAGCCGGTATTTTGTGACAGATTGGCTAATCAAATTTGGGCCTGGTGCATTGGAAAAGATATTTCAGCTATTTATCTACCAGGTAGATTCTACATAGTAGCAGACGCCAAGTCACGAAAGTTCCATGACAACATAGATTGTATATGAATGCCAGATATCGATTTGTTTTGCATCAAGGTTCAACCATCAGATGCATAAATAGGTTTCATGGGAACCAGACCAGGTGGCAGTTGCAATTGATACTTTGACATTGAGGTGGTATGTTTTATATATTTTCCTACCATTTTGCCTAATAGGTCGGAGTCTGCAAGAAATCAAGCAGGATGCCGCTTTGGGGGTGCTTGTAAGACCTAATTGGCCGAATCAAGCATGGTTTCCCTTTGATGTTACAGTTAGGGATCCAACCTCTTTTTGGTGGTTCCCAAGCGTAGGAATTGACTGGAGCATCCACTAACACGGTAAAGTCATCTGTTATGTGATTGTATTGACTTGTTAATTTGCAGGTTTTAAGAAGGCCATACCTGGAGCAAGGACTGTCAGGGTGAACGGTGGACATGCTCACTGTAGCCTGGAGAAAGAGTACTCAAAAGGGGTATATTACTTATGTAAAAAATGGGAGCAATATTGTGTACAAAATAATATTGACTATAATACTGCAGGTATTGTGGATATTTTAGAGTTCCTGTTGACACTCTATGATGATGAGGGACTCAGTTATAGCACCATTAATACAGCTTTAAGTGCTTTGTCATCGTATGGTTTTGATGGGGTCAGGAAAGATCCTATTGAGTTTCATCATATCATTGCTGGATTGATTAAAGGAATTTCAACTCTAAACCTCCTAAACCCAGGTATATGGCGATCTGGGATGTAAGTGAGGTTCTCAAGATGCTTCGACAGTAGGTTCCTGTCATGTCTCTGATTTTGCCAAACTAATCATGAAAGTGGTTATGCTCTTGGCATTGGTTCAGCATAGCAAGTGCAGATTTTGCAAAAACATCTGCTAGACAGGATGGAAGTTGCTGAAGAGAATGTTATGTTATATAATTGCATCCTGCTTAAGCAGAGCAGGCCAGGTGTCACAGGTTTGTTAAAATTGTGTTTCAGCATAACCTACTGATCCATGTTTATGTGTAATGGCACATTTATTTTCATTATATTGAAGCTATAAAGACCTTAAGAAATGTGGAAACAGCATTGTTTATCAGTTATATGAAGCCACACAGGAGAGTGTCAGTGCAGACTATCTCAAGGTGGTTTAAAGCAAATGTTGATTATGGCAGGTATTAACACTGAAGTGTATATATCCTTTTTCCACTAGTGCAGCAGCAACATCGTCGGCTAGGGCGATGGATGTTCACAGCAGCCATATTTTATAGGTGCCGGGTGGTCAAATGAATTATTTAAAAAAAAATTTACCATCGGCCGATCGCCGATCGGAGAGAGGCTGTTTGCAAATTCAGTATTAAGTCCTGTTTAGTTGCCCTGGGATAGACGGGTTACTGTTTGTTTTGATTATTCAAATCAATTGTTACTGCTTGATATTAACATTTCATGTTTAACGCATTATTGATTGTTTCTCATCGAAAGTCAATCAATGCAGTGAGGCCGGGATTTGGATCTGTGGCATAAAATCACAGAGCTTTGAACCCTTCACGTAGTCACTCACATGACCCTGAAGTAAAATAGTAAGATTAAACGAGAACTTACCAGTTTGAAGTTTGATCTTTATTTTATGAGGAGTTACGTTGGTGATTACGTGCCCGCCACGCCCAACCCTCTCTCATAAAAAAGGTAATATGGTAGTTCTCATGTAGCTCATCTTAATATGTTACTTCAAATATTGTGTTGTCTGTGATTTCATACCGCTGCTTTGAAGATTGACGCGCATGCGCCCTGACGGGTCTTCTTCACGTAATCACCAACATAACTCCTCATAAAATAAAGATCAAACTTCAAACTGGTAAGTTCTCGTTTAATCTTACTATTCTCAATCGGTCAGCTTTTTGTGGAAATTCACTGCATATTTCTTGAAAGGACTTTCCGAGTCAGCGGTCATATCTTTATTTGCGTGGTTCCCCATTCTATTGGATATGGAAGCAACTCTAAAGCTACTCGCACCTCTTAACAATTTCCCCTTCTAATTCCGAAATTACTAAAGTCGTTTTTAAACAATATTCAAACCTAAATGCTCCAGGAAACAACGAACCACAATCACACACGTTCTCGCAGCCCGTTTCCTATCCCAGACCTTGATCTAAACACATGCAAATGAGCTCCAAACACTTAAGCAAAATTGAATACAGAAAATAAATTATTCCACTTATTATAAGTATGCCTGACAACATTCCTGTATAAACCATAAGCACTCGTCTAATAGAGCATTTGTTAACTATTCCGTCTAAAAATTAAATCGCAGTATTCTCAATCCCTCCTCATGGCGCACTCGGTCGAGGAACGACTCCTCCCCCAACACAACGTTCGAAAGTTTACGAACCCCGATCGGACCACCACGAATCGGATTCTAACAACACTACAATCTAAACAATTACAAATATTTAATTCAAACACGCTGTTACTTAAAATTATCTAACACCCAAAAATCCTTAAGCACTCACACAAACGATACAAATAGCAGTCCGCGAACTTAACACACTCTAAATCTTAACTTTCTAAATCTTAATACACTCTAAATCTTTTTACATACACAAAGTATTTATACAATTTGGATCCGATAAAGATGCTAAAATAGATGATGCTTGATTTTTACAATTTACAATAATAATTTAACATGCTAGCACACAGTTTACAAACACTCGCTCTATGCTGCGTCACACTGTTATCAATTAGTGAACCTCTCCCTCTGGTACCAAAGACTTTCCCCTTCCTAGGTTACTCTTTGCTGAGGGGTACTACTTCTTAAATTACCACTTTTCCTCCCAAATGTTACTATCCTCAAGCTAAGACTGGACTTCTATAGGGGGACCTCTATCCTTCCTCTCTAAGTTCTACAGAATTAGGGGTACCCTTCGCATTCGGGTACTTTTCACCAAGTTTACCAGGTTCCCGTCTCTCAGGTATTCTTCGCTATCATGTACTAATCAACAATCGACCAGAGGGTTACTATTCACTGATGATCAGCCGCTATTCGGAATCAATCTCAAACATGCACAAACTCCGAAGTTCTATTTACACAGAATTCGAATTCTACCATACGGGCAGAACTTCAATGTGAAATTCTGTATTTGTAAATTTGATTCTGCAAATCTAGAATTGTTCTTGGACCAACTCGTTTTAGTGTGTATCCCTCCACATATGCGGGCTCTCAAATTTAAACTAAATTGCCCAATGAAATCTCGAATGGACTTGAGTATTTCCAGCCAATCTATACTCAAGCCACCAAGCCCAGTGCCTTTATGAGGTTCCTCGTCTGTCACTCTAGGGAGGGATTCAGACACCTTCACGCGTACACCTCTCTCTGCTGGACACCGGGGGTTCAGCACCTAGCCTCTTTGTGCTGGCAGTCGATGCCGATTTTCAGAACGCACCTTTCCAATCAGCGCTCCCGGCAAAGATAGATCAATATGTAGACCAGACCTGTGTTTCAATACCCCACCAATTGGATACCAAATCTGGACAATGGTCCACCCCTCACCCTCAAAGTGGGTCAGGCTCTCGTTAAAGCAACTGCAGTCTGCCAACTACGACCAAGTTTTGGACCACTCCTCGCCCTTTTTTATGGGCCCCTAATCCAAAGGAGTACTAACCACCTACCCCGTGCTTGCTAGACTCTGTTTTAACAATCTCGATTGGACCCTTTCCCAAGCCCGCGAATGATCGATCCGCCCCGACTAGTGAAGTGCCAGAAATCAATGAGAAAACTGCACAGTGGCGCCGATTGCTGCACTCGCGATCGAAACAGCCCAACACCCTTGATCGTAAACTTGTGTTTGGGGGTCCGTTGAGATCCCGGACGAGCCCCAAATTTAAATAGCTCATTCTAAGCTTCCCCCCCCAGTCAAGTTTCAGTCAAAAATCACTTGCCCATCTAAGCTTTATTTTGACAAAACACAATTACAGTTCCACTACTATACCTAATCACCGCGGGTTCGATCCTCATATCTGCCTGATCAAGCCCTCTTAGCCTCTCTCAAGCAGAGACACTCCAGAAGTCACGCAGTCCTAAGCATTCTCCCAGAAGATCGACACAGGACCTCGTGGGAGCGGTCTTTTATAGGTCCCCGAACCTTGAGGGGCCGAACCACATAGGGGTGGTCTCGTTACAGTCCAATAAGAGATATCGATAAACACAGGATATGATGGACATTTCCCTAACCCAATAATACAGTGACTAATACAATGTATTTGAAAGAAAGTTCTAGAAGGAAGCAAACAAGAATAAACATTGAAACATGTGCCCTGAGATTCAAACAGTTTCTCCAAGGCTCAACAGTTTGACCAATCATCGATTAACAGGATGACCATCTTGCAACATTATTTATACTAATTACAAGGCATCTGCAGCGATCCAATCGACATGATGCATTTAGGGCTTGTTTGCAAAACTACTATACATTTTTTTTATCAATTTAGGAGAAACAAGGAGAACACCTTGATCCCTCACCATCCTGCATACCAATCTGAGCCTGGACTGGCAGGTGCCATTCAAAGCCTGTAAAGTTCAGCTGACAAGGGTTAAGCAATTCTGACAAGTGCAGGGATCCTCCATTTAATGGTGTCTTTAATTTGGCCAATACTAACACTACGAGCAATTTACGGTGGCCACTGTTCTACTAACCTGGACATACTTGGGGTGTGGTAGGAAACCAGAGCACCAGAGGTCAAAAGCTTTAATAGTTACACTGCTATTTTGCCCAGACATTGTCAATGACAGCCAAGTTTGGATTTAATATTCCAGCAGCATCCATTTTCAAGGACAGTTGTTTCAGTTGGTGAGTTGTTACACCCTTCCTACTGGATTTAGACTTCCACGGCTACTGACCTGCTGTATATATTAACTAACACCTTTGGTTGCAGGTATTGGTAACAACTATCTACCATTCTTGTCTTACATACTTGAAAGATGCTTTGAGATTTTCCTTATATTTTTCTGTCAATTAGATTTTATTTATTGACCTAATTTATTGCTATGTTACCCGTTTTTAATCTTTCAATATTCCTGAAGGTCATATGTATGCTGTTTTTAGTACTACTTCCTGCCATGCTTCATTTTTATCCAACACTTGATGTCCGGGGTTCCTTGGACTTACTGTCCATTTATTTCATCCGTACGAGAATACGTTAACCTGAACTCTCGTTATTTCACTTTTGAATAACTAGCCCTTGTCTAATGTAAATGGCTGCTCCCAGTCCACTTTTACCATAACTGTCTTATGATATTGAAATTAATGTCCTCCAATTCGGGACCGTAATTTTCAGACTATCTTTATCTGTTTCCATTACTGCTTTGAAACTTACAGCTTTTTGGTTACTATCTCCAAAGTGCTCTCTCACAGACACTTCAGCCTTGGCCCAGCTGCAATCGCTAAGATTAAATCCAGCATTGTCCCATTTTGACTAAGACTATTTGTGCACTTGCTCAAGAATCTCTCGTGGGACACACTTTAAGAATTCCATTCCCTCTATGTCTTTCACACTAAAGTGCCCTGGGTTTTTGCAGGCATGTTTAAGTCTCCTGTTATTGTAAACATCATTTCTGATTTCACCCTTTTCATTCCTAAACACAACCTCAGATTGTGTGCACCTGAACCAGAAATGGTCCAACATCCTTACAGAGATATTTGCCAGTGCTGTTGGAAAAGGCTTAAATTAATTTGACAGGGGAATGGGACAGGAACAAACTCAACCATGTGACCTCAATTGAAGAGCCTTCAGGATAACCTTGCGCATTACCACAGTAATGGATTCCTTCATCAACATTGCAATTTCACCTCCTGTTTTACATCCCCATGTGTCACACCTGATGATTCTATATCCTGGAATATTGAGGTGTCAGCCCTGTCCTTCCTTGAGCCATGTTTTGTAATAGCTACAATATCCTATTCTCAGGTGCAAATCTATGCTCTAACATTTTCTGCCTTACCAATCAGGCTTTCTGCATCAAAATAGATGTAACTTTATGCATTCATTCCACATGCCTTAAAATACAATTTCTGCTCTACCTCTGAACTGACAGTTTTTCTTCTTTATTTGACAGCACCCCCTCCCCTGCATCTGGCTCGTCTGTACCACTATCTGTGCCCCATCCCCCAGTCAATTTAATTTAAGCCTTTTCCAACAGCACTGACAAATATCTCTGCAAGGATGTTTGACCAGGTTCAGGTGCGCACAATCTGTTTGTGTAAGTCCCACCTTTTCCAGAAACAGTCCCAGTGATTCAGAAATCTCTCCCTCCTGCACCATCCATTTAGCCACACACTTACAGTACCAGATCTATTACTATACTCACTTCAGAGATTACAGCCATAATGGTTCTGCTCTTTAATCTGCAAACTAGCTCCCTGAATTCATATTGACTTTGACTTTAATTACATCTGCTGTTGAACTATGGTAATCCTGTCAAACTATTAATTTTGTTTATATGAAGAATAGGAACAGCAACTGTGGGAAGTGACATGACCAAGAATTTTCAGAGGAGAGAGAGGTTAAAGATGGAATGTTTGGCAAGTCAGATTATTCTAGGATGAGTGATTTTTCATTATGAAATGGCTTGGTGCAGAATCTAAGGGAAGAATCAGAGTAATGCCATATAGCATGGAATTCGGAAAAAAAAGGACAATAGACAATAGACAATAGGTGCAGGAGTAGGCCATTCGGTCCTTTGAGCCAGCACCGCCATTCAATGTGATCATGGCTGATCATCCCCAATCAGTACCCAGTTGCTGCCTTCTCCCCATATCCCCTGACTCTGCTATCTTTAAGACCACTCTCTAGCTCTCTCTTGAAAGCATCCAAAGAACCGGCCTCCACCGCCCTGTAAGGCAGAGAATTCCACAGACTCACAACTCTCTGTGAGAAAAAATGTTTCCTCGTCTCCGTTCAAAATGGCTTACCCCTTATTCTTAAACTGTGGCCCCTGGTTCTGGACTCCCCCAACATCAGGAACATGTTTCCTGCCTCTAGCTTGTCCAAACCCTTAACAATCTTATATGGTTCAATAAGATACCCTCTCATCCTTCTAAACACCAGAGTGTACAAGCCCAGCCGCTCCATTCTCTCAGCATATGACAGTCTCGCCATCCTGGGAATTAACCTTGTCAACCTACGCTGCACTCCCTCAATAGCTAGAATGTCCTTCCTCAAATTAGGCGACCAAAACTGCACACAATACTCCAGGTGTGGTCTCACTAGGGCTCTGTACAACTGCAGAAGGACCTCTTTGCTCCTATACTTCTCTTGTTATAAAGGCCAACATGCCATTCACTTTCTTCACTGCCTGCTGTACCTGCTTGCTTATTCATAGACTGAAGAACAAGGACCCCCAGATCCCGTTGTACGTCCCCTTTTCCCAACTTGATGCCATTTAGATAGTAATCTGCTTTTGATACCAAAGTGGATAACTTCACATTTATCCACAGTAAACTTCATCTGCAATGCATCTGCCCACTCCCCCAACCTGCCCAAGTCACCATGCATTCTCATAGCATCTTCCTCACACTTCACACTGCCACCGAGCTTTGTGTCATCTGCAAATTTGCTGATGTTACTTTGAATCCCTTCATCCAAATCAGTGATGTATATTGTAAATAGCTGTGGTCCCAACACCGAGCCTTGCAGTACCCACTAGTCACTGCCTGCCATTCTGAAAGGGACCCGTTAATCCCTACTCTTAGTTTCCTGTCTGCCAACCAATTTTCTATCCATGTCAGCACTCTACCCCTATACCTTGTGCCCTAATTTTGCCCACTAATCTCCTATGTGGGAACTTATCAAATTAAATAAGACACCCTCTCATCCTTCTAAACTCCAGAGTTAATGTAAGACATAACTTAATTCAATTTAAAATTGTACATAGATTATATTACTCGAAAACTAGACTGAATAATTTTTTTCCAAATGTCTCCTCCATTTGTGACAAATGTTTATCTCAAATTGCCACTATAACACACTCTTTTGTCTCCTGCACAAAACTTTATAAATTTTGGAATGAAAATTTTGGAATTTTTACAAAACTATTTAATATAAAACTGAATCCTAACACAGAACTGATTATCTTCAGAACAATGGAAGATGGAGGTAAGCTAACTACATTTCAAAAATCTCTCTTTAATTATGGCTTAATAATGGCAAAAAAACTTATACTTAAATTTTGGAAAAATGCATCTACACCAACGCTTAAAATGTGGATTTCAAATATGTCGGAAATGTTACATCTTGAAGAAATGAGATTTCTCCTAGCAGGTAAAGCAGACCAATTCTTAATGATTTGGTCCCCCTTTATCGACTTTTTACAAGCATATGGTGCAACACAACCGTAGAAATTAAATGTTTCAGAACCGGGTGAGGGGTGGATAAAGTTATTAAATAGGTATATCTCTCTTAATCTCTCTCTTTTTATTTCCTTTTTTTTTTTGTTGTCTTCTTTCTCTACTTCTTTTTTCTTCTGTTTCTTTTTTTTTTACCTCTTTACTATTTTCTACCTTTTTGTTTACCTTTCTTTCTTCGGGCTTTCTTTACTATTTCACGAACTAACACTTTCACCACTTTTTATGATACTCTCTTTTCCTCTATCTTTCCTATCTTCATTTTCTGTTTCATTGTTAAATTAAAAATAAGAAGTTGTACATGAACTGTAATATCTCAGTGTGTATTAGGTACTTATCTACAACAATATTGTACTTCTAATAAAAAAAAAAAAATAAAAAAAAAAAAAATAAACTCCAGAGTGTACAAGCCCAGCCGCTCCATTCTCTCAGCATATGACAGCCCGCCATCCCGGGAATTAATCTTGTAAACCTACGCTGCACTCCCTCAATAGCAAGAATGTCCTTCCTCAAATTAGGGGATCAAAACTGCACACAATACTCCAGGTGTGGTCTCACTAGGGCCCTGTACATCTTCAAAAGGACCTCTTTGTTGCTATACTTGACTCTAGCCATGAGTGAAAGATGTAATCCGCATAGAAAAAGTGAATTCAGAGTGCGAATAGGGATCATCGGAAAAAAAAGAAAAATTCCAGACCATGATGAATCAGATCTGTGGTAAGGATAGACTTTAAGGGAGGTTTGGTAGGCATGGGGCTGGGACACAAACACTGAAGGCTCCAGGTAGCGACTATACTAATCTCACTCAGTGACAATACTATTCCCAAAAATCTGGAGTAACTCAGTAGGACCGGCATCATCTCTGGAGAGAAGAAATGGGTGATGTTTCGGGTCGAGACCCTTCTTCCATTCAGTCTGAAGAAGTGTCTCGACCCATTCCTTCTCTCCAGAGATGCTGCCTAACGCGCTCAGTTACTCCAGATTTTTGTGCCTATCTTTTAAAACAGCATCTGCGGTTTCTTCCTACACAATACTATTCCCTCTCAGTCAAACTCACTGAATGTGGCTGAGATAGATTTTATCATAGTTATATTATAGTTGTAATCAAAGACACAAAGGTGGCACTTTCTACGATTATGCTTGCAGAACACTATTTCTCTTTACCATTTGCTTTCCTTTGTAGCCTTGGACATACTCACTCTTCTACCTACTTTACAACTTCCATTGCCAAGTTCAGTGCGAACACCTTCAATTGGTTCAATTCCTCCCCATCCAGCCATTTAGCGCCTCCAGAAAATTCTTCCCTTCCTTCCTTTAGTGCGTCATTTTTGCATTCCATAGACTATTTACCACTGCTCATCCTTTCATTCCCCATGTTGATGATATCCCATTGCCAAACCTTTCCCGTCTCTCTTGATTGTATGTGTGCCATTCACATGCAGTTATCTCACATTCACTGCATTGCTCTAGTGAAATCAACCTACTTTCATTGGAGATGCTGCTGTGGTTGTGGTCATTAAGTGTTGTTTCCTCTGCTATTTAAATATACACTGTTTAATGTGTAAAATGGTCTGTGCTGTCAAAGCAACTTCTCATTGCAAGACCGTATGCCTCCCTACCTCTCCCACACCACCCTGTCTGAACCTCACGGACTGACGCAGAAATGTCAATAGATTACTGTGCCTGAAAGTCAGCTAAATTGACTGTTTCTATCGCTGTTTTAATTGGAGTTCCTCTCACGTGTTATTGAGGTGCAAAATGAAGGAGACATCTGTATCCATTTTGCATCTATTAAGTTATATTTTAATAGAAAGACTTCATTTGATGAATACTACTTCAATTTATTCAATCATGTACGCAGAATACATGTATTAATATGTAATTACTAGATTCAGAATGCAATGCTGCAACACTTTGCTATTCCAAGAGTAATATAAAAAATGTTATATATTATTATAGTGGCCCATTACTGTGGTTGCCTAATTCAGTTCTTTAGAATGCAATGAGTCAAACTGGAATAAAATTTCAGGCTGTGCTTCAATGATTTCATAACATTCCCAAATGGATTTGGTTTGGATGTTGCTGTTGGAGCCAATTTGATTGCTATTCTTATGTTGTCTTTTATCATGGATTTCTCTGGTACTGAAACTTCCCCGAAAGAAATGCTTCCATCCTCTTTTCCCTTGATTTCCATTGTAGCTTAAACAATTCCCATTATAAGCAAAAAAGCTGAATTTGATGTCTCATTTAGGCATATTCACCATTCTACTTACCATAGTATTTACATTTTTGTTCATGTTTCACTTTCGATGAGCATGATGGGAGGAGGGGAAGGCAATAGGGACCCGGCGTGGGGTGGCCGCCATGAGGGACGGTGGGAGAAGAAAGGAGGGCCCGGTGTGGGGGAGGGGGGGGGTGTTTAGAATCCTCTGCCCAGGGGATGTCTGTTTGTTTGTTTGTTTGTTCGTTTGTTCCGGTGAAGGCGCTGTGCACACGGCAGCCAGACAACAGTTGCTTGCCCCTTTTTTTATTTTCACTTTTAATTTCAAATTTTTGTTAACTTGTGTGTTGCGACTGTTGGCAGACCAATTTCCCTCCAATGATGAATAAAGTTTTATCCTATCGTATCGTATATAAAGAAATGTAGCTAATATATTACAGTCTCTATGTGTGTGTGCATGCATGTGCTTATGGCTTTTATGCTTAACTGTGCTTGTTTTAAGCATCTGCATGGACCAATTTTCATGTGTGTTATCAATCTGTTTGTGTATTGTTATGTGCCTGTGCATGCGAGCATGCGCTTGTGTGCTTGGATGTGTCTGCATGTGTGCCTGTGACTGTGGCTTTGTATATATTGTGTGTGTGTGTGATTGCATACTTGTGCACACATTCAGGCAGTTTAAAAGTAATACTGTGATATGATGAAATTGATTTATTGTTTTCTAGTGGCGCCTGTTATCATCTGAGATGCATACCAGCAATGCTCAGGTTTTATCCCCAGTTAATGTTGATTCAGCTCCCCAGTCATCCAAGTATGATACAGCTTTCCACAGTGTTCCTGGAATAGGCATAAAGAATAGACAAGGTTCTCTTTCTTGATTGCTACTATAAAGTAAATGATAGCTGAGGAGTACAAGTTGTGTCATAGATATTCTCTATTTGGACTGAGGTGAAGCAAATGATTGCAATGGGGAGCCAAGAACTACCTCAACATATGAAACTCTGACATTCAATTTAGCACCAGGATAGAAGCAGTGAAGATGGATTGAAAAATCAATAATGATATTAATAACGCATTCCAATGCACAGAAGAGCTACCCTTGGTTCAGCAATAACACTTTAGCCTCTGAGTTGTACCTCCACTAAAACATTGAATGCTGTACTGAGGACATTTCCAACAAGTCAAACTTTTTTATTCACCTCTATCCAAATGAGTACTCGCTTTATTCACTTTCTTCCTTAATTCATGCACTCTCTGCCAGTTAAGGCCAACAATTGAAGGTTGTCTTCTACTGTAGATGCTGCAGTAGTAAAATATGTAAGTCAAATTTATCTTTTGAAATTGGCTTCAGTGATGTCACTGCATTTTCGAGGCAACTTTCAACACATGCATGTTATGCCTTTAACCACCGTACGTCACATATTCACATATATTACAAATTATTCACAATTCACATTTTTAGGTATATGAATTCTTAAATTCATTGTCTCACTGAAACGCTGGACAAATTTATCCCCAGCACCATGGACAGTTAACCCAGGTATACATTTAAAGCGCAAAGAACCTCTCCATTCATCCTCAGTGCCTTGGCTTCAGGTATACACAGTTGCCACAGCACCAATGTTTGGACTGGAATATTAGACAGAACGACATATTGGCCTGACATTCACAGCACAGATTATGTGATTAATGCCTACAGCAGCCAAAGTCCTTTTCTCCCTCCACCCCTCCATCATTCACCTCTCTGTTTTGCTTTCCGGTTTAATACTTACTTTCTAAAATCATCCTCTGTGTTCTAATATGTCAAATATTATTTGATTTATTTCTGGTGAATAACCTTGGAATATTAAAGACACTATGCAAATACAAGTTGCTGTTTTTATTAAATCATATTTCCCTATTTAATGAATGAAGAGTCAACGCTACCATTGCAGAAACAGAGAGTAAAATTGTTGGCAGCCTTTTTAATCCTTTGTAAACTTCAGGTCAACACCCAACACTCAGGGCAATATATGATTGACTAGAAATGCGACATTGGCGGTATTCTGGAAATGTTTTTTTTACATTTGCAATAACATTGTCACCCATTTAATAATCTTCCAGCTGTGGTCCGTGTAATCAATTCGAAAATGTACCGTTGGAATTTGAATAGAGGTAGGATTTTGTATATATTTCTATCCATTTCTGTTGATGGTGCTACATATGCCACTTTGCAGCATTTTCACTTTGTACTCCATCGGTCAATGCAACACACTTAAGAGACAGAATATAATATACTTCCACTGCTGCTTAGTACTGCCATAGATGGATGAATTACTCGGCAATCTTCATTTGTATTCCAATCCAATTCATCAGGATCATCAGCAACGTATCTTTAACTGGCTTCCGATCCATTTTGTGGACTGTTTGGGTTTATGTGGATCCTAACCCCATTCTCCTGCCTTCTCCCCATAACCTCTGATACCCGTACTGATCAAGAATCTACTTCAAAGTAGTAGTAGTAGTGGTAGTGGTATTTAGTACTTCAAAAGTGTAGTTACTGACCTGGAAATTTGCTGCTCCAATGATTGTGTTTTACAATATTGTTAGAAGGCTCCTTGACACGAAAAAAGTTTCTTATACGATAACAAAATTCAGCAGTACCATTTGAAAAGAACAGTGTTGGGCTTCCTCATGTAATAATATGTTGTTTCAAGGTTAATGAGCTGTATTTAGAGCATTCAACTGTATGTCCTGCAGCAACTAGCTTTTAGCAAATGGTTTGTTTCTCATTATGTTTTGGATTAATTTTTGGCAGGCAAAGTATTTTAAATAAGTTTACTATGTTTTTCATATTGTTTGAATGCTTGTAATTGTCACAGATCATTTTACTTCAGAGTCACGTGAGTGACTACGTGAGAAGAAGAGCCCGTCCAGCCGCACACGCGTCACCATCGTCAGACGCATAGCGCAGCGACCGTGTGTTTGGAGGAGCAGAGCTCCTCCAAACCGGTAAGTATAAAGCCTGAAGGTAAGTGTTCACTTGCGTTTTTCAGGTCGCTTTCTTAAGAGAACTTGTAGTTGGAACAATACAAGTTAAAATGGAGAAAGGATGTAAGAGGCGTACCGCAGGTAAACTAGAGAAAGACCGCGGGTCTGCGAGTAGCGGCGCCCTTTAGATTTTAAAAATGGTTAAAAGATATACTGTTGTAGCGCCATTAGGGCACAAGGCAGACAAAAGGCTGGGTGGCCAGCAGACTCTGAGGAGTCAGACCGGAGGATCCCCGCCTCAGGCAGCCATTTTGTCTATTCGGGTCCGCGTTGGCCTATGGGAGAGCCAGCGCAGGGAGTGCCTGGGGAAGGTCCGGTTTAGCGTTGGCCTACGGGAGAGCCAGCGCAGAGAATGCCTGGGGAAGGTCCGGCTTAGCGTTGGCCTACAGGAGAGCCCGTGCAGGGAGTGCTTTGGAAGGTCCGGCTCAGCGTTGGCCTATGGGAGAGCCAGTGCATGGAGTACTTGGGAAGGTCCAGCTCAGCGTTGGCCTACAGGAGAGACAGCGTGAGCAATGCCTGGATAAGGGCATTTTATGCATTGGCCTACAGGAGAGACGGCGCCAACTATGTCTGGAGGAAGACAGTTTAAGCGTTGGCCTACAGGAGAGCCAGCACCAGCAGCACCTGAAAGAGGGCTGCCTATGCGTGGGCCTACAGGAGAGCCCGCGCGGCGAGCACCTGGAAAAGGGTTTACTATGCGTAGGCCTATGGGAGAGCCAGCGCTAGAAACACCTGAAGCAGGATGCCAGTTGGCCCCTTCATGAGGAGGATTATTTTACACAACAAAGATTCATATGACGAATCATATGAGGACCAGAGCCCAATATCAGAGCCAAAAGGACCAGGTTTGGCACAATATAATTTGTGGTTCCAAAACTATCAGGGGAACCATTGGGAGATAAATTAGCAATGTCAATAAATTACTTGCTTTTCCAGCAGCTCCAGGTACTGACCATGGATGAGCTGTCAAAAAAAATATGAAACCCGCAGAATTGTGCACTGCTAGCAGTCTCAGCGGTGAAAAAATGACAGAGGGTGTTGAAATTGCTGGTTTAGGCATTACGGCTTTGGCCAGAGGTTTGGATGGAGATCACGTGTCTGTATCACAACAAGGTTGACTTAGCACTCATGTGTAGTGCGCACTTTGAAATAAACTGTATTTATAAAAGTGCTATAAGACCTAACATATACCCTAAATTTGCGGGGCTCTGTAAACCATCTAATATTCAATTGCCTAAATCTGTTTTTTGGAAAGAATCTAGCCAAAAAAGGGTAAAAGACCTCGATGAAGCTGTCGGTGATGGCAGATCAAATCGAAGGCAGTTTTCCCTACCGATGTGTGGTGACTGGGGACAGTGAAGGATCAAATCGGTCTTTCCCACATTTGCGTTATTGGCGCACTGCTCCTGAGGTACGTGGAGGTTACAGTATTCCCACTAAGATCAGGGGACAACAATTGCCACCGGCAAACCCTATGTAGGTGGGTCTGGTTCTGTAAGAGACATATTAGTGTTCTACACTTACAAGTTGGGGAAGATTACAATTCGTCCTAAAAGAATGGAAATCTGATGTATTTATACTGTACAGTATTGTGGGGTTTAGAATTGAATTCTACCCATATTTGGATCCTACTCAGCATATTTCAAACCGGACACATATTTTCTCAAAAGAAGAGAATATGCAGATTCAGGCAGAACTTGAAATATTGTGTAAAAAGGGGTAATTAAGAAGTCAGTTCACCATCACCACCAATTTGTGTCGGGTATTTTATTAGAGCAAATAGGGATGGTGGATGTAGAATTATTCTAGATCTGACAAGTCTTAACCCTTTTTTGTACAGTATAAAAAACATTTTTGGAGACATTTGCCAATGCTATACAGCTAATTTCAAGAATATGCTATATGGCTAGCATAGATCTTAAAGATGCATATTACTGTTTGGCTGTACATGGTAATAATCATAGATATTTAAAATTTAACTGGAAGAGTCAATTATGGCAATTTAAAGCATTGTATAAGGGTTTAACCTCAGCTCTGAGACTATTTACCAAATTGTTAAAACCAATCTTAGCACTACTAAGAGCTCAGGGCCATTTGGTAATGGCCTATTTGGATATATTCTGATTGGAGGAGACACTCGGGCTACAACAGAAGCATCAGTGTCAAGAATCACGCTCACTTTGGAGAGGCTGGGATTTATTATCCATTTAGATAAATCCAAACTATTACCAAGCACAGTAATTGATTACTTGGGTTACATTATTAAATCAGAACACATGGTAGTGATTCCGCCCAAGGATAAAGGCTTCATTTAATTGGAAGTTGTATTAAGCTCATTACACAGCACCAACCCACAATTAGGCAGGTAGCAAGCCTGCTTTGCAAACTAATTGCTAATTTCTGTCTGTACAATTTAGATCGCTGCATTATCAGCATTTACAGCAAGCATAGGTACAGGCATTGAGGATACATTCAGGGCATTTTGCCAGGCCCATGTAATTGCCAGTTGCAGTTATTACTGGAATACTATGGTGGATCATGAGTGTCTCAAATGCTTCCAGAGAGATCCTGGTTGAAACACCTTCCATTATTCTGCAAACTGATTTTAGTGCTCTAGGTTGGGGTGCTACATATACTATTTCCAGCTGTGGAGGTAGATGGAATGTAGTGAAAGTACCTTTGATCCAATAACAAGGGATCATTTAATGAGAGCTTTTAGGAACATTATATGGGCCTAAAGCTTATTGCTCTAATATGCAAAATTTGCATGTTTAGGTAAAGATTGACAACACTACGGAATAGAAACGAATGTTAATCATTTGAGTGGTATTAAGTCAGAATCTTGTGATAGATTGGCTAACATGATCTGGACCTGGTATTTTACCAGAAATGATTGGGTTCGGCAATCTACCTATCAGGTAGATTCAAAATAGTTGCAGACTCAAGGTCACGCAAATTCAATGACAAAAGAGAATGGATGTTGGATTGTGACAAATTTAATAAAATTGTTGCACAGTTCAGGATGCCAGAGATTGACTTGCTTGTATCCAGACTTAACCACCAATAACCTAAACATGTGTCATGGGAACCTGATCCTGGGGCAGTAGCGGTGGATGTTTCTCGCTGCATTGGGGTAGAATGTTTTTTGTATGCATTTCCTCCATTTTTGCCTTATTTAGTCAGTATATACAGAAGATCAAATAAGACGCCGCTTCGGGAGTATTGGGGGCACCAGTTTGGCCTACACAATCATGGTACCCTCTGGTGTTGAAAATGATCACAAAGCCCTTATGATTTTCCCAAACAAAATAAACCTGTTTGTGCAACCTTTAACTTATGATTCACATCCTTTAAATAATCGTATTGGTTGTTGGTTTGCAGATTCTTAGGAGTGCCATATCTCGAAAGAGGACTATCAGATCGTACTGTGGATGTTATTGCGGCAACCTGGAGGGATAGTACCCAGAAGCAGTATATTTCTTATATAAGGAAATGGGAGGTGTTTTTGCTTAAGGCAGAATATTACATATCAAACTGCAGGCATCCTGTTAGAGTTTTCTGTCAACTCTTGATTTTGGTTGGCAGTTAAGCTATAGTGCTATCAATACTGCAAGGAGTGCCCTCTCTGCATATCTATGGAGGGAATCAGAACAAAATCCTGTAGGGTCACACCCTTTGGTCTGTACATTTATGAAGGGAATTTTTCAATTTTATAGCCTCCTGGACACAGGTATACAGTAATCTGGAATGTAAGAGATGTGCTAAGGTTTTTTCGTCAATGGACTCCTATTGCAGCACTGTCCTTGGCCAAAATTACCATGAAGGTAGTCATGCTCAGGGCACTGGTTTCAGCACAGAGAGTGCAAACATTGTAGAAACTACGAATAGACATGATGGAAATAGCAGCAGATGCTATTATGTTCTATGTCTATGATTTGCTTAAACAGAGTAGATCTGGAGTCACAGGATGTAAGTTGGGGTTTTCAGCGTATCCTACGGATCCACGTCTATGTGTAGTATCACATTTATGATGTTACATTAAAGCCACCAGAACCTTAAGAGGTGCAGTATCAGCATTCGTTATCAGCCATAAATAACCGCATAAGAAAGTGTCGGTTCTGACTATTTCAAAATGGCTGAAGCAGGAGTTGGTTGATGCAGGTATTGATACTGACAAATTTAATCTCATTCCACCAGGGCGGCATCAACATCGGCGGCCAAGGATTTGGATGTCCCAATAGACCATATCCTCGCGGCCGCAGAATGGGCAAGTGAAAGGATGTTTCACAAGTATTACCATAAGGAGATTACAGAACCTGTGGTTATTTGGTGGTGCTGTTTTGGATTCTGTATTAAGTTTCCCCTTGTGATAAAGGGGTTACTATTGTGGTGATAAATTAACCATTAACTGGTTGCATCCATGTTGTGGTTGTGCATTGTTGATTGCTTTACTTATTTAGAGTCAATCAATGCAGTGAGACGCCTGGATTTGAATCTATGGCGTGAAATCACAGAGCTTTGAAATCTTCACATAGTTACTCACGTGACTCCGAAGTAAAATAGTAAAATTAAACGAGAACTTACCAGTTTGAAGTTTGATCTTTATTTTATGAGGAGTTACGATGAGGGACTACGTGCCCTCCACTCCCACCCTCATAAAGATCAACTGGTAGTTCTAGTCTTCACGTATCTTACTATCATACTTCAGTAATTATTATCTGTGATATCACACCGCTGCTTTGAAGATTGACGCGGGTGCGGCTGGACGGGCTCTTCTTCTCACGTAATCCCTCATCGTAACTCCTCATAAAATAAAGATCAAACTTCAAACTGGTAAGTTCTCGTTTAATCTTACTATTAAAGAGCTATAACATCAGGATTATGTGAATGCTGCATTGTTGGCTGTGTTGTCTTTTGGATTGGGCATTCTATTGAAAACAAACCTTGGTCTGTGGATATAAGAAATAGGGTCATTCTCATTTAAAGAGACCTGAAGTTCAACCTGAATAGGTCAAGTGTTTGCGGAATTTCCTCCACTACTAGCTATTGAACGACTATCAGAAGAGCATACCAAACCACATTTCACAAATGAAACAGTACATCTGTTTCCTTGAAAGGATAAAAACTATCAATGTCAGAAATACAAAATAGAGACAGCAACTTCCAGAATAAGCTATTAAACTATTCGACAGCTAGTGATGCTTCAGAAGAAAGACTTCATCTGTACAACCTTCAGTTCTCATGGAAGTTCCCAATTGAACATTTGCTTTTATTCCTGGAGCCACAAAGGACAGCAGTTGCTGGAATCTTGAGCATAAAAACAAGCTGCTGGAGCAACTCCTGTGGTGAAAAATGAGAGACAATGTTTCGGGTTGCGACCCTTCAGACCCAAAATGTTGTCTGTCCATATCCCTCCACACATGCTACCTGACCCAGTGATTTCCTCCAGCTGTTAGCTTTTATTACTGCTTGCATCAAAGAATCGGATGCAGCAAGAAGCCTGAGTGGAAGATTGGTTCTATGAAGTGACTGAATGGATTAGTTTATCCATCTCTCCTTCATAATCCTGCAGGTAGTCTTTCAACTCCTTGGAAATGATTCTCTACAATACAGATATTGTCAGCGGGATTTGAAGTTTAGAATAACTGGCCAGGATAAAGTGAACACATCTCCCTTTGTCATTAAGTTGTAGTTTAATTCAAAATAAAATATTTTGGACCACATCATGAGGTCATCATGAGGTAACTTTATAGTCACTGTCACAGATGTCAAAATGATACAGGACAGGCTCTTCAGCCCATTCAAAAAGTCAAATTGGATATGAGTGCATATCCACTCCTTGTTGTGTTAAAGCATTTGCTGACTGACAGTTAAAGATATTAATATTTCTCTTAATTATTATACTTTATAGTACTTGATTGAACTTCATAGCTGCCTATCTGCCACTTTATTCCTATTTGTAGCCTATTTTGTGGTTGGCTTTGTTTTGATTCCTTTTTGTTGTGAACTTAATCTATTCATCTACATGCCCAGAGTGCAACTGTTAATGCTGCTTTTAAATTCTAACATCCAGGGCACATATTTTTTAAAGATAAATTTCTTTCTTTCTCACTAATGGTTCAGCATTTTTCATCTGCCACATGTTCCATCGATGCATACATGTACAATAATGAAAATGTCAAAACGCATTAGCTTAAAACAGATGGTGGCTTAAACAATGAATTTAGTTGACAACTTATGGTGGATTGGGCAATCAAGTAATTTATAAGTAACATCCCTGCCCTCAAGTAAACATGAAAATAAATCTTTTATAAATGTAGGAGAAAAATTGTATTCATATCTTTAAAAAACTTGCTTGCAAGATAATTATGTATTAATGTGTTGCAGTTTCTAGGACATGATGCAGAAAAATTCACAGATATGGAAGATTGACAACAGTAGGAAAAAATTGCAGCCTTTTTATAAGTTTGGTGATATTGATACCTTTGCTTGATAAAACACTTTTGCCCAGGAATGTGATTTTCATTGCATTTGTTTTGAATTTTCTGGAGAAAATGCAAAAACAACCATGCTTGGGTCACTGTCACAGATGTCATAATGATACAGGACAGGCTCTTCAGCCCATCAAATCTGTGTTGACTATCAGCCACCCATTTATACTAATATTACATTCATCTCATTTTATTCTCTACATATTCTGAGCAGGTTCCCCCAGATTTTACCCCTCACCAATACATCAGGGGGTTTCGGCCCGAAACGTTGCCTATTTCCTTCGCTCCATAGATGCTGCTGCACCCGCTGAGTTTCTCCAGTACTTTTGTCTACCATCAGGGGCAATATATGAACTTGCATGTCTTTGGAGTATGGGAGGAAACTGGAGCACCCTGGGAAAACACACACGGTTGCGGGGAGAATGTGCAAACTCCACACAAAAAACACCTGAGGCCAGGATTGAACCCACGTCATTGAAGCTGTGAGCAGCAGCTCTATCAGCTGCGCCACTGTACTATCATATCACATCACTCTGGAAAACTGATTAGGAATTTTCTGTCACAGTTTCCACGTTAATGCCTTTGAAGTAATTTGAATTTGGATCACATGGTCTTCTCATTGTGGTGTCATATTGGAGCACATGGAGATAAGTGAATACGTGAATGCCTTACTGTCATTTTTAGCACCCTCCTCCCTCTTCTTCCAGAACTGCATTGACCTCCATCTTTACCAATTTCCATACAAAAAGTTTGTGGTGGCCAGTCAGTGATGCCTTGGGCCCTATTGAAACTTTTGACCGACCACCAATAACTAAGTCATTGCAGCACCAATTTTACATCCTTCTTTCCTGCCTGTATTGTGCACCAGGAATATTTATCTCACACTGTTGTCACTGATGTTTTGCTTGGCTTTAACAAATGTAACTTGGCTATATTTTACATTTTTTTCCTCCAGGTAAAAGGAACATATGCATGGCAGGTTATGTAGTGATTGTCACAATCTCAAATGCCTAAGAATTTTCTACAATGGAGAAAACTATTTTCAAGTCTTCAATGTAGAAAAGGCTAGGTGCAGAAATACATGCAGTGGGTTTCCAAAAGAATGAGTTAAATAACCAATGTATCTGCTTGGATGAGAGCTAAAATATATTCAGTGTACAATATCTGTAAGGAGGGACTTCTGTATTGTTTTTTTCGCACTGATTATCTGCTTTATTGTCCATCTCTATTTTCCCTTGAACTAAGTGCATTGTTTGGGCATTTCGGAGACATATTGGTGGAGTCACATGCAGGACATGCTGGTAGTTCGGTGTCAGATATAGGCTGAACCAAGCAGGTAAAGTGCATAGCCATTAGTGAACCTGATGAGATTTATAGCAATCCTGCAGCTTTATTGTCATTATAATTAAGAAGATTATTTTATATTCCAAATTATTTGCTTCATTTAAATTCCATGACAGCTGTGGTGGGATTTGAATTCAGATCTCTGGACTGTTGGTCCAAATCTCTAGATGACCACTTCAGTAACTTCACCGAGGCACCTCACTGTTGGGCCATCTGGACACTCAAACAAAATAATTCAAAATGTCAAATTGGATAGGAACTCAAAAATGATTCCTATTGTGTTAAAGCATTTATTGTTTGATAGTGAGAGTTGCCAATTCCTTCCTGTGCAGTATGACTTTACTGAAGGTTGTTACTGACCTTGTTCCCCTATCTACAGCATGTCTTGGGATTTCTCAAATGCAATTTTGTTGGTTTTATTTTGATTTCTTTCAGTTGTGATATTGATTGATGCGACTGCATTCATAATATCGTACAATTGGCAATGCCGGTTATAAATTGTAGCAGCTCAGACCTATGTTGTGGAGAACTTAACGTTTCTTTTATCACTAATGTTCAGGCATTTTTCACCTGCCACGACTCCTGAATGCTCATACATGCACAATAAAGAAAATATCACAGCGGACTGGGGATGGACTTGGAAGAGCCTGTTTTTTGATGACTACTTTAACCTATACAGACTAAAATGAATGCTTGTGAGGCACATGGACACGTATCATATTGGTGGGATTATACACACTGAACTCTTGACGGAAGGAAGCAGATTAGGCAGATTGTGATCTCAGTTAAGGATCACAGTCCATTCGAGGCACAAGAGTCTGCAAGTGCTGGATTTTTAGTAAAAAGCAAACTGCTGGTGGGACTCAGTCGCTCTGACTGCGTCTGTGGAGGGATTGCACCACCTTCAGCCCTTTGTTTTCTCCACCCATCACCTCCAGTCTTTGTGAATATCTCCACCATTCTTACCCCCACCTGACTTGGCTGACAATCAATCCCTCCTTACCTGCATCCACTTTTCACCTGCCAGCTCTTGCCCCAACCCCTTCACTCACCTCTATCAGCTATCTCCCTTCCATTCGAGTCTTGAAGAAGGGTCCTGACCAAAAACTTTCTGCCCATTTCCTTCTACAGATGCCACCTAATTTGCTGAGTCACTCCAGCAGCATTTTCTTTCACAGTTCATTCACTGCCACACTACTATTTTGAAATTCAACTTTCTAGCTGTTGTCCTCTCGTAAACATGGACAGCCAAACACTCACTCAGCTTCAGAAAGCACACCCCAGTACCACTGGTGAAAGGGATCATCCAGTACATGCATGTCGTTTGCCGATTATTTTTAAAATTTTATTCTTTGTCCTAATTCCACAAATGTTTGATGCATTGTAGAATTGATGCAAACCATGGATGCCTACAGGAATTGGTGGTGAATGATTTTTTTCCTGGCTGCAGGGTTCTGCGTGAAATGGTGTTTGTAGACATTCAAAAGCAATTCCCTTGGAAAGATGGAAGCGGACGAAGTGTTGAGCAAGACTTCTTGTTGGCAGAGGAAGATGGAAAAAGAGTTGAAAAGCTTTCAGCAGGAGGCCTATTTCACTCACCGTTAAGGGAACAATCCTCCAACCTGAATCTCAGCAGTGAACAATGTATCAGATTTCTCGCTTGTCGAAGGGCATCATAACCACAGGTACTTGAATTTGATTGAATTGAATAAAATTGAACTGATTTGAAAGATGCAGCATGAAAGCATTCATAAGTTCCAGGAGCGGAATAAGGCCATTGGGCCCATCATGTCTACTCCCCCATTCCTTCATGGTGGACCTATCATTCCCTCTCAACCCCATTTTTCTGCCTTCGCCCCATAACCCCTGACACCCTAACTAATCAAGAATCTGTGAATATCCATTGACGGCCTCCACAGCAGTCAGGGGCAATGAATTCCACAGAATCACGATTCTGACTAAATAAATTATTTCTCATCTCCTTTCTAAAGATATGTGTTCTTATACTGAGGCTATGGCCTCTGGTCCAAGATTCTCCCACTAGTGGAAACATCCTCTCCGCATTCACTCTATCCAGGCCTTTCACTATTCACAGTCTCTTCACCTGTTCAATCTAGTTCTAGTTATTCCACTTTCTCATCCACACCCAACATAGTAAGGGGAATTTACATAGGGTAATTAACCTATAAACCCACATGTCGTTGGGATGTGGGAGGAAACCGGAGTACCTGGAGGTAACTCACAAGGTTAATGGGAGAACCTGCAAGCTCCACATGATCAGCATACGAGGTCAGGATTGAACCTGGTTCTCTGGTGCTGCGACAGAAGCTCTATCAGCTGTGCCATTGTGCCACCTTAGCTGTGCCACTGTGCCCCTTCTACTATAACGCAATAGTCATATTCCTAAGAAACCTCATGTTATAGAAAATTGCTCTATAAGAACAATTGAGTCAATGAGCAAAAGGGGCTTAGGGGCTAGAAAGATCAGACTCGCAAAAACAATGCTATTTCCCCCCCAGTGGGATTTTCAAATTAAAGGTCTTTTTAATAGCTATAGGTTTATTTTTGCTACTGCTAGCTAAAAATACTAAAGACTGTATGTTATATTGTTTAAGAGAATACCATTGCACAAGTGTCAATAGAAGCAATTGCTTTCCAATTTCAGTGGCCTCCTGTAGTGAAAGTAACAGCTGTAATCTTTAGATACAATGATGTCTGATTAATGTGGCAAGGCTACAAGGAAACAAGTTTTTCTAATACAATGTTCACATTACAAACTGCATTCCCTGATTCATTTATGTTGTTATATACAATTCATATTATGGAAACACATGCTATAGCAGAACTATCCCTACAATCTGAGAGCTGGAAAGGACTGCATTGATCCCGGCTGTCTAGGTTAATGTGGGCACATACCTGCGATATGCCCTGCTTGCTCGAGACTGCAGCTGGATGTATTCAGTGATATCCCCCAACATGCCATTCATTGTTGAAAAATGGAAGACCACAAAAACTCCCAAGTAAAAAGTGAACCAAAGACATTTCATCTTTCTTGTCTAAAACCATAAGAAAACGTGATGTATGGATTTTCAAGAATTGTCGTCTTCTTCATGAAGCATTTTCTTTTCTTTCATCACAATAAAGATGTTCACATGAGAAGTATATTTAGTGCAATGATTGTCTCGAATGTGTTTGATTCTTTTGCAAGCCCATTTTCTATCATCAACTTTAGTTTTTTCCCCCAAAAAATTTGAATGATTTTTTCGATTGTTCAATGACCCACAAAACACAATAACTTACTTACATGGTGACACTCTTACAGTAGATAAAGTTATCAAAAGTACTTTTAAATGGTTACAGGCAGAAGTATGATAACAGAAGGGAGAGGATAAGTTGTCTAAGCCATAGGAAAAGAGTTAGGTTCTCTAAGGCATCAAAGCGGACAGGTGTGTTTGGTTGCTGAGTCAGAATGTAGAAGAGTAAGGCAGGCAAAGCAAGAAAGTCTGCTGGAGGATCAGCAGCATCTGTGGGTTGTAATTTTTAGGTTGAAATTCTGCATCAGGATGGGGTGTGGAGAGGGAAAATAGACAGTATTAAGAGGAGAAGGGAGTGGGCGGGAGAGGATCGAGAGGTGAATGCTGAGCCGAGGAGGGATGAAGGATGATGTGTCAACGGGGCCAGGTAGGGGATTGGAAATGGTGGAGTTGTGTGATAAGGGCAGGTGGATGATAGAGGCAGATTGAAAAAGGAGAAAGAAGGGAGGCAGATGGAGCCAGATAGGGGGAGGGGAGGGTGAAGATGAGGACAGCTGTTGGAAGTTGATGAGCAGGATCACAAAGGCTGGCAGGGTTGGAATCAGGTAAGTAACAACGTTGATGATGTGAACTATGAGGGGCCAGGTGGATGGCAGATGGAAGCAGAACCTAGTTCAACAGCAGGTAATAATAATAATAATAAATTTTATTTATGGGCGCCTTTCAAAAGTCTCAAGGACACCTTACAAAGTTTAACATGTAAGCGGAATGAAATAAATATTAAAGACATCACGAGTACACAAATTAAAGCCAGAAATTCAATCCAAAAACAACATATGAAGCTGTATTGTCTACTGATGAGCAGCTCATTCACATGCTTTATCCAAATATTTTCAGATATAATATTAGCACTGTCACTGAAACATCTAATTTTGTTCAGAGATACAGCATGGAAACAGGCCCATTGGCCCACTGAGTCTGACTAATGATTGCCCATTCATACTAGTTCTATGTTATCCCACTTTCTCATCCACTCCCTACACACTAGGGGCAATATACAGTGGTCAATTAACCCATAAATCTGCACAATTTTGGTGCGTGGGAGGAAACAAGAGCAGCCGGAGGAAACTCATGCAGTCACAGGGAAAACCTGCAAATTCCACACAGATGGCAAATTCCGCACAGATAGGTCAGAATTGAACCCGGCTCTCTGGGGCTGTGACCCTTCCAGCGGCTCTTCCAGGTGCACCACAGTGCCGCCCAATCTTAAAGAGGCCAGTTAATCCACAAATCCGCATATCTTTGGGATGTGGGAGGAAACTGGGGCATCCGGAGGAAACCCACATGATCACAGGTGAGTTTTAGGTGGCTTCTTAAAACCTTACAGATCAGGTCGGGGGGACTTCCACCTGCCATGGATACCCTGTAATCCCATGTTACCCTTTCCATGGTTGGATAGTCGGCGACTAAACCGTCTCCCCCACCTGGTTTGCCAGGTGAGGAGGGGGCTGTGGACCTCTAGCAGGACCAAAAACATGACCTGTCAAAGGGCGAATGAGCTTCTAGAGAGCCAACGGCTATCCACACTTCAGTAGAAGTTGCGATCACTGTCGTACATAGCATTGTAAGGAATGATGATAAAGCACACACCAAAATCCTATACTTCCAGCGGCAGAAGTCCGCAGGAACTGGAGGACAGAGATGTGTGATGCGTCCGTCACCGTTCCCATTGGAAACCAACACCATTGCGTTGCTAATGTTTTCAACGATAAAGAATTACAGCCCCAAAATGGTTCCTGTGATACAGGATATTTGTAGCAATTGTTAAGTTAGAAGGAATTAGTGAGAGCGGGCGCACCCATTCAACGATGTAGTCCTCCCCACTGGAGGAACCAAATGGAGATTTGATAACACTCTGCAGAATATCCCTGTTCAGTCTGCAAGGTTAACCTTTGATTTCCAATTGTCCTGCACATTTATTCTCCATGCCATTCCTATTTTACTTCGGAGTCACGTGAGTGACTACGTGAAGAAGACCCGTCAGGGCGCATGCGTGTCATTACGTCTGACGCATTGGCGCCCGGCAGCAGGAGGACGGAGCTCCTCCTGCAGGTGAGTAGTTACAGCTCCACCAAAGTCAGGGAGACTTTGGAGGAGTTAGAAAAAAGTAGAAGTTTGTTGCTGTATTTTTTCCCAACAATGCAGGAACAAGTAAAAAATCATCAAGGTGCAGGCCTGCTATGGACAAGGAGAGAGAGAGCTGCGGGAGCGCAGTCTCTGAAAGGCAGCCTGTCACCTCTGGGGAGTCACAAGCCGGTAGCGGTGCGGCGACAGACTTGGCAAAGTGCCCAGCCGGGTACACAGCCAACGCCAGTCGGGCGGTAGGCATAAGCCAAGTCTGTCAGGGCCATTGACTCTGCAGAGTCGGGCCAGGAGAGTCCCGTCGGGGACAGGATACCGTGCGCCAGCGGTTATCCAAAAGGAGCAGCTCATACAGGGGCTGCTCCACCAAGGCACACTCCAGGAGGAGTTGTGCAGGCGGGAGGCCATGGGAACAGCTCCGCCGGCAGTGCCTAGGAGAGGCCTGCTTCACAAAGCCACACTCCAGGAGGAGTTGTGTGGGCGGGAGGCCGTCGAGAAGGCTCCGCCGGCAGTGCCTAGTAGAGGCCTGCTTGAAAGCACCCTCTTTGTAAGAGGTGAGTGCAGAAGGGCAGATACGCTCTGACCCTGAGTCCGACGACGACTTCCAAAGGGAGGGCATGCAGCGGCCAGAGCTGACACCGTGTGCAGCACGGTTTGCCATGTCGTCAGACGCTGGTGAGCCTCTGGGTGAGGAACTTGCCACCAGCATAAATTACCAAGTCTCACATCAGCTACAGGAGCTGACAATGGATGAGACAGTAAGGAAGCATGAAGCCCCAATCAACTGTGGCCTGTTAAAAGTTCCTGTTGGGAACAGGAAGATTTGGGGCAAGATGGGCATACAAATGAGAGCCCAGGAGGAGGTGAAGCTCCAGCATATTTTTAAAGTTGCTGGCATCTGGCATAACGAGCTTTGCCAGGATGGTGGATGGAGAGGCCATGACAAAATTACAACAAAAGGTGTGGCGCTATTGTGGAATGCCCACTTTGAGATCAACTGCCTCCGCAAGACTGCGTTTAGACCAACCATCAAACCTAAATATGCTTCACTCGGCCAGCCTGGCACCGACAAATCTACTGTTTGGCGAGGATTTCGCAAAGCAGGTGAAGGAGCTGGAGGAGGAGGCCAAGACGGTGGGCTTGATTAAGCAGCCAGCAGCCACATATCCACCACAGCGGAAGTATCCCTATAAGCGAGGAGACTGGTCCGGGCAAGGGACGAGTCCAGCTACGATGCAGCGCAGTTGGCGTTCGGCTGTAGCAGCGCCAGGGAAGGTGAGATATCCAGCTCGAGGCCGGGGAAGAATGCCAGGTGGTAAGGACGTAAGTGGGTCTGGTTCTCATGTAGACAGATCTAATGTGATACAATTAAATGTTTACCTCAGATATGTTTATACTGAAGGTTATTGAAGGGTATCGAATAAAGCTTAATGCAAATTCAGATTTACCCATGCAACATGTTGCAAAAAGGAGTTAGACTTCAGTATCACTGAACAATTGGAAGTTCAGGTGGAACTTGCAAGCTTATGTAATAAAGGTGTAATTGCTAACGCAGTTTACCAAAGCCATCAGTTTGTTTCCAATATCTTTCCCAAACCAAAAAAGGATGGGGGATGCAGAATTATGCTGGACCTGAATAGTCTTAAACCTTTTTGTACGTTTGTACCTTTTTAGACATTTTAAGATGGAAACGTTTGAGGAGATCTTAAAGATCCGGATTCAGGGTCTGTTCATTTGCAGGATACAAGATTTAAAATTCAGCTGGATGGGGCAATTATGGCAATAAAATGCACTGCCTAATCGTTTGTCTTCAGCTCCAAGAGTAATTGCAAAGTTGTTAAAACCTATTCTAGGCATGATGAGAAGTCAAGGGCAGGTGCTCATGGCTTAACTAGATAATATCTTGATTGTAGGACAATCAAAGGAAACAGCTGAAGCATCAGTGGCAGTTGGTAAAAACCACTTTTTTTAAAAATTGGGCTTCATAAGCTATCCAAAGAAATCTAAATTAATACCTGTAAAACAAATTGACTAGTTGGGTTCACAATAGACTTAATCAACATGATTGTGACCTTGCCCAGGCAAAAAAGGGTAGAGCTAATTAAGAGCTCTATCAAGTTAATTGCTGACACAGCCTTCAATTAGCCAGGTGACAAGTCTGCTGGGGAAATTGCTGGCAGCATTTCCAGCAGTTCAATCGTGGCCACTTTATTATCTACAATTACAAAGGTCAAAGGAACAAGCACTGAGGATACATTGGGGTCATTATAATAGACCTATGCTTCTATCAATAGAGGCTGTTGCTGATGTACAATGGTGGATTCAGCATGTGTCCACTAGTAGTTCCGAAGTGTTATTGGACCAAACGCCCATGATTTTGCAGACAGATGTCAGAGCACTTGGGTGGGGTGCTACTGATACAAGATCCAGCTGTGGAGACAGATGGACATTGCTTCTGCAAACATGGGTAATTAACCAAGAGTATTTTATGGACTCGAGGCTTATGGCACTAACTAAACTAGTTTGCAGTGCCAAATAGACAACACTGCAGCAGTTGCTTATATGAATCACATGGGTGGAATCAAATTGTTATCATGTGACAGGTTGCCAAATAAAATTGGACCTGGAGTATGGATATTTGGATTGGAGCTATCTGCCAGGGAACTTAATGTAGTACCAGATGGCAGGTCATGAAAATTCCGTGATAATACAGAGTGGATGTTGAACCAGGATGTGTTCAAGAACATAGTACTTCTATATGAAAGGCCAAAATATGTTTCATGGGCACCAGATCCAGGGGCAGTGGCAATTGATGCTTTTTCACTAAATTGGGATGATATGTTTGTGTACATTTTCCCACCATTCTGCCTCATAGCTCGGTGTTTGAGAAAATCAAGCAGGATGCCGCTTCAGCGGTTTTGGTGATACCAAATTGCCCGATTCAACCATGGTTCCCTTTCATGTTACAGATAGCGATCCAACCTCCTTTTGCTGATTCCAAACAGTAGGAATTTGCTGGAGCATCCAGTAACGCGTTAAGTTCATCCGTTATGTGATCGTATTGATCTGTTAATTTGCAGGTTTTTAAGAATGCCTTACATTGGTCGAGGACTTTCTAGGCCAACGGTGGATATACTCACTGCAGCCTGGAGAAAGAGTACTCAAAAGCAGTATATGACTTATGTAAAAAAATGGGAGCAATATTGTGTTCAAAAGAATATTCAATATGATACTGTAGTTATTAAAAATGTGTTAGAGTTTTATCTACACTTTATTATGATGAGGGTCTTAGCTATAGTGCTATCAATACAGCTAGAAGTGCTTTGTCGGCATATCTTGTAATAGGTACACGGACACAGAGTATAGGTTCTCACCCTCTCATATCTAGGTTGATGAAAGGAATCTTTAATTCCAAACCGCCTAAGCCTAGGTATATGGTAATCTGCGATGTAAGCGTTGTTCTTAACATGCTTCGTCATTGGGTCCTTGTCACATCTATAACTTTGTTAAAATTAACCATGAAATTGGCTATGCTAATGGCATTGGTGTCAGTACAGAGAGTGCAGACTTTGCAAAAACCTCAGTTACATAGAATGGAAGTGACTACAGAGAATGTTCTGTTTTATATTTATGACCTGCTCAAACAAAGCAGGCCAGGTGTGACAGGATTTAAGATTGTGTTCTCAGCATATCCTACAGATCCATGTTTATGTGTAAGGACACATTTCTTACATTACATTGAAGCCACAAGGGGTTTAAGACAAGAAGAAACAGGATTATTTGTCAGTTACAAGAAGCCAACATAAAAGAGTGGCAGTTCAGACTATCTCAACATGGTTAAAGCAAGAGTTGGTTCAGGCAGGAATTAACATTTATGTGTTTACATCTCATTCCACTAGCACAGTAGCAACATCCGCGGTCAGGGCGATGGACGTTCCCATCGACCATATATTAAAAGCTGCAGGTTGGAAAAATGAACTTGTGTTTCAGCAATACTACCATCGGCCGATTGCCGATGGAGGGCTGTTTGCCCACTCAATATTGAGTGCTGTTGCTATTGTTTAAAGTCTGTTTTCAATACTGTTTAATTCTGTTTCGTTTGTTGCCCCTAAATTAAGAGGGTTTATTGTTTTTTTTTTGTTTTTTTTGTGATATACATTTTTATTAGAAGCAAACATATTACAATGTAGAGTAACATATTATAATAGAAGAAAAAACTTTTCATATACATCAATCACTCATACATTATTAAATTTGTCAATTGTCAGTTAATTCTGCTTCTAGTGTTTTTTTTTAATATAGATAGAAAAAGAAAAATAGAGAGAAAGAAGAAAGAAGAAAGAGAGAGAAAGAAGAATTACAATATCAAAAAAGAAAAAGAGGTGGAATGAATAACTTATAATACGTCATAGGAGATAAATTCATAGGTTATGAAATATAATTACATCTAATCCTGAGTTCAAGCTTCAGTCGGGCTTTCGCGCCGGGCCACTCTATCCCTTCAAATGGAGCCCATATTTCAACAAAGAGTTCTTGCTTGTCCATTAAGACAAGTCTAATTCTTTCTAGATGTAGGGTCTCCGACATTTCCATAATCCACATTTTAATTGCGGGGGTTGTAGGGCCTTTCCAGAATTGTAATATTAATTTTTTCCCAGTTATTATACTGTAATCAAGCAAGTTTCTTTGGCTTGTTGTGAGTGTTAAACTTTGTTCTGATATCCCAAGTATTATTAATTTTGAGTCTGGAGCCAATTTGGTATTAACAACTTCAGATAGGATAGAGGTTTTATACAATGGAAAAATCATGGAATTAAAAGGATTGGACATCTTTATAGGGAAGGCATCTTTCTGTCATTTCAAGAGTTACAACAGAATCATGTACTACACTCAAATAACTTTTTCAGATATTTACATATTGGTTGTTTTATGACCAAAAATAAAACTGTTTTGTTTTTGCATGATATGCAATGTCATGTTTATAGCATTATTGATGATACTCCGAGTCAATCGATGCAGTGAGAAGCCGGGATTTTGATCTGCGGCATCAAAAGCACAGAGCTTTAAAATCTTCATGTAGTCACTCACGTGACTCCGAAGTAAAATAGTAAGATTAAACGAGAACTTACCAGTTTGAAGTTTGATCTTTATTTTATGAGGAGTTACGTTGGTGATTACGTGCCCTCCACGCCCAACCCTCTCTCATAGAAAAAAGGTCATAATGGTAGTACTCATGTTGATCATCTTAATATGTTACTTCAATTATGGTGTTGTCTGTGATTTCATACCGCTGCTTTGAAGATTGACGCGCATGCGCCCTGACGGGTCTTCTTCACGTAATCACCAACGTAACTCCTCATAAAATAAAGATCAAACTTCAACCTGGTAAGTTCTCGTTTAATCTTACTTCTTCAGGCTCCAGCATTGTCCCAATGATACCCAACATAAGTTTGAGGAACAGCAGCTCAATATCAAGTCTTAAAGGTTGCAGCCCTTTGGACTTAGGGTCATAGAGTTATAGTCATACAGCATGGAAACAGGCCCTTTAGTCCAACTTGCCCACACCAACCAACATGTCCTACCTACACGAGTCCTACCTGCCTTGACAAATATCCCTCTAAGCCTGCCCTATCCATTCACCTGTCTAATTGTTTCTTAAATGTTGCAATAGTTCCTGCCTCAACTACCTCCTCTGGCAGCTCGTTCCATTCACCCACCACCTTTGTGTGAAAAGGTTACCCCTCAGATTCCTATTAAGTCTGAAGAAGGGTTTCGGCCCGAAACGTTACCTATTTCCTTCGCTCCATAGATGCTGCTGCACCCGCTGAGTTTCTCCAGCATTTTTGTGTACCTCCTATTAAATCTTTCTACCTTCACCTTAAACTTATGTCCTCTGGTTCTTGATTCCCTTACTGTGGGCAAGTGACTGTACGACTACCCAATCTATATAACCATATAACCATATAACCATAACAGCACGGAAACAGGCCATCTCGGCCCTTCAAGTCCGTGCCGAACATTATTTTTTTTTTTTTTTTTTTATTTTTTATTTTTTTTTAATTAAAAATAAAATACTTCCCCCTAGTCCCATCTACCTGCACTCAGACCATAACCCTCCATTCCTTTCCCGTCCATATACCCATCCAATCTATTTTTAAAGGATAACATCGAACCTGCCTCCACCACTTCCACTGGAAGCTCATTCCACACAGCTACCACTCTCTGAGTAAAGAAGTTCCCCCTAATGTTCCCCCTAAACTTCTGTCCCTTAATTCTCAAGTCATGTCCCCTTGTTTGAATCTTCCCTACTCTCAATGGGAAAAGCTTATCCACGTCCACTCTGTCTAACCCGCTCATAATTTTAAAGACCTCTATCAAGTCCCCACTTAACCTTCTGCGCTCCAAAGAATAAAGACCTAACTTGTTCAACCTTTCTCTGCAACTTAGTTGCTGAAACCCAGGCAACATTCTAGTAAATCTCCTTTGTACTCTCTCTATTTTGTTGACATCCTTCCTATAATTAGGCGACCAAAATTGTACTCCATACTCCAGAATTGGCCTCACCAATGCCTTGTACAATTTTAACATTACATCCCAACTTCTATATTCAATGCTCTGATTTATAAAGGCCAGCACACCAAAAGCTTTCTTTACCACCCTATCTACATGAGATTCCACCTTCAGGGAACTATGCACAGTTATTCCTAGATCCCTCTGTTTAACTGCATTCCTCAATTCGCTACCATTTACCGTGTACGTCCTATTTTGATTTGGCCTGCCGAGATGTAGCACCTCACATTTGTCAGCATTAAACTCCATCTGCCATCTTTCAGCCCACTCTTCCAAATGGCCTAAATCTCTCTGTAGACTTTGAAAATCTACTTCATTATCCACAACACCACCTATCTTAGTATCATCTGCATACTTACTAATCCAATTTTCCACACCTTCATCCAGATCATTGATGTACATGACAAACAACAGTGGACCCAACACAGACCCCTGAGGCACCCCACTAGTCACCGGCCTCCAACCTGACAAACAGCCATCCACCATTACTCTCTGGCATCTCCCATTCAGCCACTGTTGAATCCATCTTGCTACTCCACCATTAATACCCAACAATTGAATCTTCTTAACCAACCTTCCATGAGGAACCTTGTCAAAGGCCTTACTGAAGTCCATATAGACAACATCCACTGCTTTACCCTCATCAATTTCCCTAGTAACCTCTTCGAAAAATTCAAGAAGATTAGTCAAGCATGACCTTCCAGGCACAAATCCATGTTGACTGTTCCTAATCAGACCCTGCTTATCCAGATGCCTATATATATTATCTTTAAGTATCCTTTCCATTAATTTGCCCACCACTGACGTCAAACTAACAGGTCTATAATTGCTAGGTTTACTCTTCGAACCCTTTTTAAACAACGGAACAACATGCGCAGTACGCCAATCCTCCGGCACTATTCCCGTTTCTAATGACATTTGAAATATTTCTGTCATAGCCCCAGCTATTTCTACACTAACTTCCCTCAATGTCCTAGGGAATATCCTGTCAGGACCTGGAGACTTATCCGTTTTCATATTTTTCAAAAGTGTCCGCACCTCCTCTTCTTTGAATCTCACAGTTTCCATTGCTTCTCTGCTCGTTTCCCTTACCTCACATAATTCCATATCCTTCTCCTTCGTGAATACCGAAGAAAAGAAATTGTTCAATATCTCCCCCATCTCTTTTGGCTCTGCAGATAGCTGTCCACTCTGACTCTCTAATGGACCGATTTTATTCCTTGTTATCCTTTTGCTATTAATATAGCTGTAGAAACCCTTTGGATTTACTTTCACCTTACTTGCCAAAGCAACCTCATATCTTCTTTTAGCTTTTCTAATTTATTTCTTAATATTCTTTTTACATTCTTTATACTCCTCAAGCACCTCATTTACTCCATGCTGCCTATAATTATTGTAGATCTCTCTCTTTTTCCGAACCAAGTGTCCAATTTCCCTTGAAAACCATGGCTCTTTCCATTTTTTACTATTTCCTTTCAACCGAACAGGGACATAAAGATTCTGTACACTTAAAATTTCACCCTTAAATGTCCCCCATTTTTCTTCTACATCCTTCCCATAAAACAACATGTCCCAATTCACTCCTTTTAAATCCTTTCGCATCTCCTCAAAGTTAGCCTTTCTCCAAACAAAAATCTCAACCCTAGGTCCAGTTCTGACCCTCTCCATAATTATATTGAAACTAATGGTATTGTGATCACTGGACCCGAAGTGCTCCCTGACGCATACCTCCGCCACTTGCCCTGTCTCATTTCCTAACAGGAGGTCCAGCACTGCCCCTTCTCTAGTAGGTACCTCTATGTATTGCTGCAAAAAACTATCTTGCACACATTTTACAAACTCCAAACCATCCAGCCGTTTTACAGAATGTGTTTCCCAGTCTATGTGTGGAAAATTGAAATCTCCCACAATCACTACCTTGTGCTTACTACTAATATCTGCTATCTCCTTGCATATTTGCTCTTCCAATTCTCGCTCCCCATTTGGCGGTCTATAATACACCCCTATAAGTGTTGCTACACCTTTCCCATTTCTCAGTTCCACCCAAATAGCCTCCCTAGACGAGCCCTCTAATCTATCCTGCCAAAGCACTGCTGTAATATCTTCCTTGACAAGCAATGCAACATCCCCACCTTTTGCCCCTCCAATTCTATCACCCCTGAAGCAACGAAATCCTGGAATATTTATTTGCCAATCACAGCCCTCCTGCAACCATGTTTCACTGATCGCCACAACAACATACTTCCAGGTGTCAATCCAGGCTCTAAGCTCATCCACCTTTCTTACAATGCTCCTAGCATTAAAATATACACATTTAAGAAACCCACTACCACTTATTCTCTGTTTATTATCTTTTTATTCTTTCTCCCCTACATTTTGGGTCCGAGTGCTTCCCTTCTCTGCCTCCTGCCTCCCACATTTTCCACTAGCTTTCTCTATTTGAGTCCCTCCCCCCAACCGTTCTAGTTTAAAGTCTCCCCAGTAGCCTTTGCAAATCTCCCCGCCAGGATATTGGTGCCCCTCGGGTTCAAGTGCAACCCGTCCTTTCTGTACAGGTCACTCCTTCCCCAAAAGAAATCCCAATGATCCAGAAATTTGAATCCCTGCCCGCTGCACCAGTTCCTCAGCCACGCATTTATCCTCCACCTCACTCCATTCCTACTCTCACCGTCACGTGGCACAGGTAGTAATCCTGAGATTGTTACCTTTGTAGACCTTCTCCTTAACTCTCCTCCCAACTCCCTAAATTCTCCTTTCAAGACCTCTTCTCTTTTTCTACCTATGTCATTGGTACCTATATGTACCACAACCTCAGACTCCTCTCCTTCCGATTTCAGGATATCTTGGACGCGTTCAGACACATCCCTGACCCTGGCACCAGGGAGGCAAACTACCATCCGGGTCTCCTGACTGCGTCCACAGAATCGCCTATCCGACCCCCTAACCATAGAGTCCCCTATTACTATTGCCCTCCTCTTCTTTTCCCTACCCTTCTGAGCAATAGGGCTGGTCTCTGTGCCGGAGGCCCAGCCGCTGTTGCTACCCGCAGGAATGCTGTCCCCCTCAACAGTACTCAAACAGGAGTACTTATTTTCAAGGTGTACAGCCACTGGGGTACTCACTAGTCCCTGCCTCTGCCCCTTGCCCTTCCTAACTGTGACCCACTTGTCTGCCTCCCGTGGTCTTGGAGTGGCCACCTCTCTATAACTCTTTTCTATGACCTCCTCACTCTCCCTGATCAGACAGAGGTCATCGAGCTGCTGCTCCAGGTTCCCAACACGGTCCCTTAGGAACCCCATCTCTACGCACCTGACACAGATGTGAACGTCTGGAGGGGTATCAGACTCCATGACCTCCCACATCTGACATCCAGAACAGTAAACTGCCCTGGCCCTCATACTCCCCCCTTACCCTGGATACAATACAAAACTGGTGGAGGAAATCAGCAGGGATCTGACTCCCAATCAGCTGCTTTCTCTTTGTCCTCTTCCACCAATCAGCTGCTTTCTCTTGGTCCTCTTCCACCAATCAGAGGCTTCCCCACTTATAGGAAACTTGAATGGAACGTTGCAGTTTCGGTCCTTCTGCAACGGTCCCTGGGCGTCTGGAAAGCAAAGTCCCGCGCTGTTTAACTACTCACTACCCGGACGCTGCTCCACCTCCTGCAACGGTCCCTGGGCGTTTGGAAAGCAAAGCCCCGCGCCGTTTATCTACTCACTACCCGGACGCTGCTCCACCTCCTGCAACGGTCCCTGGGCGTCTCTTGATTTTGTCCTCTCTTGATTTTGTACACCTCTATAAGATCACCCCTCATCCTCCAGCACTCCAAAAAATAGATTCCCAGCCAGCTCAGCCTCTAAAGCTCAGACCTCCATAAAGTTCAGACCCTCGAGTCCTGGCAACATCCTCGTAAATCTTTGTTGTACCCTTTCCAACTTTACAATATCTTTCCAACATCTCATATAACTGCAACATGACCTCCCAACTTTGCTAACATCTCATATAACTGCAACATGACCTCCCAACTTCAATACTCAATACTTTGACTGATAAAGGCCAATGTGCCCAAAGCCTTTTTAACCACCCAATCCACCTGTAATGCCACCTTCAAGGAATGATGTACGTGCACTCCTAGATCACTCTGCTCTGCAACACTCCCCAGAACCCTGCCATTCACTGTGTAGGTCCTGCAAGTGTTAGACTTTGAAAAATGCAACACCTCACATTTTTTTGTGTTAAATTATGTGACCATTCCTCAACCCACCACTCCAATCCATCAAGATCCTGCTGCAATTTTGACAACCATCTTCACTGTCTGCAATACCACCCACTTTTGTATCATCAGCAAACTTGCTAATCTTGCCCTGTATGTTCTCATCCAAATCATTGATATAGATGACGAACAGTACGTGGCCTAGCACCGAACCCTGAGGCACACCACTAGTCACAGGCCTCCAATCTGAGAAGCAAACTTCCACCATTATCCTCTGCTTCCTTCCATGAAGCCATTTTTCTATCCATTCAACTATCTCTCCTTGGATCCTCTGCGATCTAACCTTCCAGAGCAGCCTACCATGTGGAATCTTGTCGAATGCTTTGCTGAAGTCCATATATACAACATCTCAGCACTGCCCTCATCAACCTTTTTGATCACATCTTGAAAGAACTATCAGATTCATTAGACATGACTTCCCACGTCCAAAATCATGCTGACTATCCCTAATCAGCCCTTGCCCATCTAAATGCATGTATATCCTGTCCCTCAGAATACTCTTGAGTAACTTTCCAACTACAGATGTTAAGCTCATGGGTCTATAGTTCCCAGCCTTTTCCCTGCAGCCCTTCTTGAATAGAGGCTTGCCACCCTCCAGTCATCCGGCATCTCACCTGTATTTAATGACAATAGACAATATTGCCTATTGTCTATTTAATGACAACTCATAAATTTCAGCCAGGGCTCCCGCAATTTCCTCTCCAGCTTCCCACAGTGTCCTCGGATATATCTGATCTGGCCTGGGAGATTTGTCTACCTTTGTGTATCGGGACCTTCAGCATCTCTTCGACTGTCATACTGAATTTCACAATTTCAAGTAACCACCTTTTTTCACTCTCTCACACAGGATTTAGGCTTTGATTTTCAATGAATTTCTTTCTTTTTTAATCTGTTCCAACCACATTTCCCCACTTTTTTCCACCAATCCTCTTTGATTGTTTAGTTTGGGACCTATAAAATAAAACACAACTCTCTCGACATGATTCTGTGTGGCCTGCTGAGCGTTTTCAGCACATTCTGTCTTACTTCCCATTCTGAAGGTGTTGTATATGTCATAGAAATTATGACAAAATGATAAGTGTTTACCCAATTGCCCAAGTACTGCTTCGATCAATCATGCCTTACAATGCATCCTTCAAGTTTGAAATCTCCAGGAACAATATATGTACGACATGTACCTTCAAATAATGCATGCATTTGAATAATTGGTCAGAGCTATGAGAAATCTATCAGGTCTATCTCGGATCACGATGGCCTAGACATGTGTCTGCTCAAAACCAGAAGGACAGGCAATATGCAGAGCATGACTGCATGAATACAGTGTTTGCCACAGCTCTGCTCATTAAAGCAAGTTGTTAAAATTGCAAGATTTTCCTGGTGCTATTTTCCTGGCATCAGATTAGCCCAATGAAGTCAACTTTGCTACTTTGCTCAAAATTCATGACTATCCTGCAGAATATCTTATATCTCAGTTTATAAAAATCTTAGCATAATTATTGCGAAAGATGTGGTCTAAGTATGATCCTGTGTCTCTGAGGACCCTCTGCGAGATGGGGAATTACACATGTACACTTATGTACTTCAGTCTCAAGGTCCCTGACCTCCTGCTTCCAGTGATAAAGTGGTGTCAGATGTAGAACCACTGAGGATCTCATTATCGGAATAACTCAGCAGTTAAGTACTCCAGAAAGCTGTCCCTTGAGAAGGCACTGAGAAAGCTGTAGGTGTTTCAGAAGACTCATCAGTGTTGGAATTGCCCTGTGAGATTACCCTTTCAAGCTCAGCTAAATGGAGAACGATGCGATGGCTCCTTGTTCTCCTGTGACCCTCTTTCAAAGAGCTTTGAACTCAAATTTAAATTGGGAGAGATTGGATTGGGCATTGCACGATAGTCGATGACGTTAGGAGCATGTTTGATTCTGGGAAAGTAGATGCTTTAGTATAGATCATGAATAAAAGTGCCTGATCCAATTTAGTGCTTGGTACAATTTCATCCTAAAGTGATTTTGCTTCAGATTAAATTGATTCTTGATTGCAGAGTGCTGAATAAAACAGTGTTATATGATACCAATTTCTAGCTATGTATGCACGTTAACTTTAATGACAATGAACAGCTTTCTTTCCATATTTGATTTTAATAACAGCAGCATTCATTTATGGCCCTTGACATAACAAAACATCTTAAGGTGCTTCACAGCGTAGGTATAAAACTAAAGTAGGGCTTTGCAACACATTAAGAGATGCTGAATCAGACAACCAGAATGTGATGAAGGAAATTGTGCACATTTGCTTCTATGGAAATCAACACAGTTGATTCCCATGCTGGGTCTAGTATGTTGGCCACAGGTGAATTTCTCCCAGTCCGAATATCACTATAGTCCTGCTGATGTTCCTCTGCATCTGCCCGTTATTCTGTGACAGTAATGTTAACCTAACTTACTGGGTATAAATCTGATGAGTTTGAATGTAAAGCTGAATTTATATACCACGCAATGCTGACAAAATTGGACTACGTGGAAAGCTGACTCTACCACAGTGTTCTACCACAACATATTGATGAACTGAAGGAGGAGTTGATGTCCTGATGTGATAGTAAACTGAGGTCATGTCTTTTCTCACAAAGAAGAGCAGTATTATCTGACTTGTGTCTGGTTATATTTTGTCCTTCAACAAACATCTTCAGAGCAGATGTCAAGTTATTATTGCTTTAACCTTTATGCCTAGTTGAATGAAACTTGACTTCCTTCAGCACTGAATTATTTTCTGATTTTATCTTAACCTTAGCTGTTCAGCAATCTCATTTTGAACTCCAAATTTCTCAGCACAGGCTACTTGTTTATGTTTGGCCATACCCATATTAGAAAGTTTGATTTGAACAATCTGGCTCACCATGTGAATTATATGTGGACATAAGTTCATGTTCATTAGAATTAGCACATTCGACCCATCAAGTCTACTCCGCTATTCAAGAATGAACACTCTCAACCCCATTCTCCTGCTTTCTCCCCATAATCCCTGACACCTGTACTAATCAAGAATCCAAGGTGGACACAAAATGCTGGAGTAACTCAGCGGGGCAGGCAGCATCTCTGGAGAGAAGGAATGGGTGACGTTTCAAGAATCCATCTCTGCCTTAAAATATCCATTCGCCTCCACAGCCTTCTGTGGCAATTAATTCCACAGATTCACCACGCTCTGACTAAAGAAATTCCTCCTCATCTCCTTACTAAAAGTATTTCCTTTAATTCTGACGCTATGGCCTCTGGTCTCTGGCCTCTTGCACTGGTGAAAACATCCTGTTCACATCCACTCTATCCAGGCCTTTCTCTATGGGTAAGTTTCAATGGGGTACCCCCTCATCCTTCAAAACTCCAGCGAGTACAGGCCCAGTGCTATTAAACACCTATCATATGTTAACCCAATCATTCCTCTGATAATTCTTGTAAACCTCCTCCAGACCCTCTCTAGCATCAGCACATCCTTTCTCAGATATGGGGCCCAAAATTATTCTCAATACTCCAAATGCGGTCAAGCCTCAGCATTACATTCCTGTTTTCATATTCTAGTCCTCTCGAAATAAATGCAAGCATTGCATTTGCCTTCCTTACCACTGACTCAACTTGCAAATTAACTTTTTGTGAATCCTGCACCAGCACTCCCAAGTCCCTCTGCACCTCCGATTTCTGAATTCAGAAAATAGTCTATGCCTTTATTCCTACTACCCACTTTGCTATGCTGTGTTCCATCTACAACTTCTCAGTGTACTCTTCCAACCTGTCCAAGTCCTTCTGCAGAGTCTCTACTTTCTCTACACTTCCTGCCCCTTCACCTATCTTTGTATCATCTGCAAACGTGTCCACAAAGCCTTTAATCCCCTCAAACAAATCATTGATATACAACGTGAAGAGTAGCAGCCACAGCACCAACCTTAGCAGAACAAACCTAGTCACTGGCAGCCAACCTGAAAAATCCCCCTTTATTGCTACTCTTTGTCATCTACCATCGAGGTAATCTGCTATCCATGCTAGTATTTTCCTCTGATACCATGGGCTCTCATCTTCTTTAGCAGCCTCACATGCCGCGCCTTATCAAAGGATTTCTGAAAATCTAGGTAAACAACATCCACTGAGTCTCCTACGTCTATCCACGTTTGTCGGGCAAGATTTCCCCTTCACAAAACAATGCTGATAGGTATATTTTATCATATGCTTCTATGTACTCAGAAACCTCATCCTTTATAATAGACTCTAAAACCTTACCAACCACAAGTCAGGCTCACAGGCCTATAGTTTCCACTCTTCTGCTTTGCCGCCTTCTTGAACAGCGGAGTAACATTCACAATTTTCCAATTATCTAGAACCACTCCTGACTCAAGTGATTCTTGAAAGATCACAATCCACAATACCTCCACAATCTCTAAAGCCACCTCTTTCAGAAGCCTGTGGTGCACTCCATCTGGTCCTGGTGATTTTTCCATCTTCAGACCTTTCAACTTCCCAAGCACCTTCTCCTTAGTAATAGCCACTCCACTAACATCCACCCCAAGACCCTCTTGAATTTCAGGGACATTGCTGGTGTCTTCTACAATGAAGGTTGATGCAAAAAAGTTATTCCATTCCATTCAATGCCATTTCTTTATTTCCCATTATCGTTTCTCCAGCATAATTTTCCAGCGGTCCAATGTCCACTCTTGCCTCTTTCTTACTCTTTATATATCTGAAGAAACTTTTGCTATCCTCTTTTATATTATTGGGCAGCTTACTTTCATATTTTGCATATGTTTTCTCCCCATATTGCATTTTTAGTTAAGAGCCTGTCCCACTGTACGAGGTAATTCAAGAGTTCTCCCGGGTTTTCCCATGATTCGAACTCGGAGAATGTCCGTAGCGGGTCCGTAGGAGTTTGTGGATGTCTCGTAGTGGTTCGTACGAGTAACGGGAGGTATTTGGGAAATCGGGTAAACTCGTGACGTTTTTTCAACACTGTGAAAAATGTCAACGAGTAAAAAAATACTCGTGATGAAAAAAATGGTTACTTTTTACTCGTACGAGCCGCTACGAGACATCCACGAATTCCGACGGACCCGCTACGGACATTCTCCGAGTTCGAATCACGGGAAAACTCTGGAGAACTCTATAATTACCTCGTACAGTGGGACAGGCCCTTTACCTTCTGTTGATTTTGTAAAACTTCCCAATCCTCTAGCTTTCCACTAATCTTTGCAATGTTATATGCCTTCTATTTCAGTTTTCTGCTGTCTTTGATCTCCCTTGTCAGTCACAGTAACCTCATTCGCCCCACAGAATCTTTCTTTCTCTTCGGAATGATGAGATACTATCGTCTGATTTTGCCCCATAAATTCTTGTCATTGCTGTTCCACCATCATTCCTGCTGGGGTCCCTTTACAATCAATTTTAGCCAGCTCCTCCCTCATGCCTCTGTAGTCACCTTTGCTCAGCTGTAATACCAACATTCAATTTCATCTTCTCCTTCTCAAATTGCAGATTAAATATTATCACCCAGTGGTTCCTTTACCTTAAGCTCTTTAATCAAATCCAGTTCATTGCACAAAACTAAATCCATAATTGCCTTTTCCCTGGTAGGTTCCACTACAAGCGATGTTAAGAAACCATCTCATGGACTTCCGGTAGCGTCGTGGAACATTGAGGACGCTGCAGTGAGCTCTACTCCTGTAAAAATTATCAAAAAGCCGTTTTAAAGTTAAAAATAACTCAACGGAGCTGCTTGGTTTGCATAAGGAAAACATCATTAGATAACGACGTTAAATCGCGGCAAAATCGCGGCAAAAATCGGGACTTTTAAATGAGCAAGAGGACTTGTTCACGCGCACCAAAAAACCCCACTATAAGCCTGCAGTTGAAAAGTGTTTTGGATACTCTGCAAACAACTGAAGAAGGTTCTGAGGAGGAGTCCGATAGCCAAGGAGTTGTGCTGGAAATGGCTACAAAAGGAGGAAAGAAAGAACTGGAGGTAAAGGAAATGTTTGTAGAAATTACTACTACAATTAAGAGTATGGAGAATAATATGGAAATATTCTCTCATAAAATTGATGGTGCCTGTGATGAGTTAAAGGAGCTGAAGAAGCAACATAATGAGTTTGATAAAAAACTTAACTCAGAAATTGTTAGAGTTGAAAAGGATTATAATAAGAAACTTGTTGGTGTAAATGCTAAGATGGACAACATTGATGAGAGAATGGAAGAGATGGAAAGTGATATGAAAGAGATGATCATGGAAGTAAACAGTCTGAAAAAATCAAAGAAAGATGAAGCAGAAAAGCTGGCAAGAATGACTGACAAATGTTTGGACTTGGAAGCGAGAGCGAGAAGGCAGAATTTGAGAATCGTTGGAGTAAGAGAAGGACGAGAAGAACATGTATCTCAAACACGTACTTTCATTACTGAATTACTCAAAGAGGTTCTTAAACTGTCGGGAGAACTAAGAATAGATACTGTTCAATGAGTTGGACGTGTCTCAAGAGGCATAAATGCTGCTCCAAGACAGATAATTGTGAAATTTCTTGATATTTCTTCAGTGGAATCTATACTGAAGAAGATTGTTCATGGTGAAAATTTGATATATCGTGGGGAAAAGATCCGATTTTTCCGTGATTATCCTCCAGAGATTGTCCAGAGAATGAACTTGTTTACACCGACAAGAAACATATTGAGGGGTATTTCTAAAATCAGATATGGAGTTGTTTTTCCTGCAAAAATGAAAATTACTTATAAGGAAATTGAGCGCTCATTTACGGACCCAGAAAAAGCATTTAAATATGCAGAAGATATCATGAGGAAAGCATCGGAAACATCGGAAGAAGACGACTAAAGGAAAGAACAAGGAACTTTTTAATTTCTAAGATGGAGCTGGAACTGTCGATTTTCTCAGACAGTTACTGAGCTTATCTGTCTGGAATGTATTTGAGAATATTGTTTAACCTTGAAGGAAAAGCTCTTGTACAAAGAACGAGATAACATTAGTATTTAACTATTATATGCTAATTACAATTAACTAACTAACTTTAACAAAACTAATGACTTCTGAGTGTGTGTAGTAAATATGAATAATCATGAATAAACCATTGCTTATAAATTGTAATTAACCAAAATGTCTATAACATTACTAACAGTTTTTTTCTTTCTTTTTGAGTGGGAACGCAACATAAACTTGGAAAAAACCCAGGAATGAGGTTAACCCCTCGGTACCTGCTTGTAGGGTAGCTGGTTAGATAAATTGGTACGGTACAAATACTTATAGAAATGAGAATAGGTTGTGGTTTATATTTGGATTTGGGGTTTAATTACATTTTTTTTTTTTTTAAACTCTTTAATATTTTATCTTTGCATATTTTTGTTATTATTATTATTATTATTATTATTAATTTTTTTTTGGGGGGGGCATTTTAACTAACACTAGTTTGATAAAGTTATACAAGAATAAACAAGATATGAGACGGTTTGTAGTTTTTTTACGAGGTGTTAATAAGGGATTGGGGCTCACTGTAAAATAACATCAATGGAAGTCTATAATTCTTACGCCACCTTAGGTGGCTATTTGTCTTTAAGGTACCTGCTTTTAGATACCTTAATTTCACTTTTTTTTTAAAATCACTATACAAATTTGTATTTACTTAGCTTGTGTTTAATTAATTGTAAATCACAACTTTTCTTGCTTTATCTAAGGCACTTTTGGAGAAGGAGATGTAATGTAAACTTAAAAATTTGGAATGACCACCCAACGTCCAGAACACGGAGGTATTTGTTTGCACCATATGTTTCAAGAACATCACTTTGATATACAATGCAAGACGATAGGCAAATAAAGAATGGAGGAATCACATTCTGTAGTTGGAATATAAGGGGTGCCAATGAACCAATAAAGGGGGGTAAAATATTTGCTCACCTAAAATCTTTGAAAAGCGACATAATTTACTTGCAAGAAACTCACATGAAACAGGAAACACAAATGAGATTAAAGGCGAAGTGGATAGGCCAAACATATTATTCGTCATTTACTTCTAAATCTAGAGGTACGGCTATTCTTATTCGAAAAGGTATACCATTCAAATTAAAGAATACTATATCAGATAAAGAGGGAAGGTATATCATAGTTTCGGGAGAAATTTATGCTACCCCAATAACTATGGTAAATATTTACGCTCCGAATTTTGATAACCCTCAATTCTTTTTGAAAATTATAGATATAATACTGGAGTTTAATTATCAAAATGTCATAATAGGAGGGGATTTCAACTGTGTTTTAGATCCATACTTAGACAAATCAGCAAAACAAAGAAGGAGTAATATAAAATCTAAGACTAGTGAATTTCTAAATACATATATAAAAAATACTAACATAACAGATGTATGGAGATCTGCTAACCCAGCAGGAAGGGAATACTCGTTTTACTCTTCGGTACATAAAACATACTCAAGAATTGATTATTTTTTAGTGGATAGGAAATTAATGCCATATATAATTAACCCAACTTACCATATTAGTAGTATTTCTGATCACTCTCCATTGACTGTTTTAGTAAAATTTGAAGGATTGCCGGGAAAGATTTTTTTTGAGAGGTTTAACACATATATATTAAATGACTTACAGGGTTATCAATATTTGAAACAACAAATGATATCATTTTTTGAGATAAATGATACACCAGGTACCTCACCTTCTTTAATATGGGAAACTTTTAAAGCATTTATTAGAGGAATTATAATTTCATATGAAATTTTTCAAAATAAGAAGAATAAAACAGAACAGATGCTGTTAGAACAAGAAATAAGACAGTTAGAGTTAGATAATGCTAAAGATCCCACTATAGATAAACATAATAAGATAATACTACTGAAATTTAAACTTAACCGAATTCTCTCGGCAAGAGTAATAAGATTATTCCAAATTACAAAACGGGAACATTTTGAGTTTGGTGACAAACCACATAAGCTGTTGGCGCGTCAATTGAAAAAACAGGAAAAGGAAAATACTATAAATAAAATTAAATCTGAGAATGGTGAATTACTAACACTACCTAAAGATATCAATAAAAGATTTGTTCAATTTTATCAAAATTTATACACATCAAAAACCAAAACAGAAGATAGTAAAATTACAAACTTTTTAGATAAATGTAATCTACCAAAACTTGACCTTTTGGAACAAGAAGAACTAGGAGCGCAAATTACAATCGAAGAAATAGGTGAAACAATAAAATCGCTGAAAAATGGTAAGACACCGGGACCAGATGGTTTTAGTAATGAATTTTATAAAAAAGTTTCATGAGATAACGACCACCTATCTATTTAATTTATATACTTACGTTTTTAAAGAAAAGAAACTACCTGAAACATTAGCAGAATCAACTATTACGCTTATTCCAAAGAAAGATAAAGATCTAGAGGAACCGGGCTCATATAGAGCTATATCACTTTTAAATACAGACCAGAAAATTCTAGCAAAGACTTTAGCTAGAAGACTAAGCAAATATATTAGTAAATTGATAAACCCTGATCAAACGGGGTTTATACCCAAAAGATATTCATTTAATAATTTGAGACGCCTGTTTAATATAATGTACTCACATAAAATGGAGGAAAAAGACTTAGCAATTATTTCTTTGGACGCAGAGAAAGCATTTGATCAGGTAGAATGGCAGTATTTATACAAAGTATTACAAAAATTTAATATGGGAGAGAATTTTATTGCATGGGTGAAATTATTATATGCTAAACCGATGGCAAGAATATTAACTAACAGCATGTTATCTCAAAAATTTCAATTATCAAGGGGTAATAGGCAGGGATGTGCTTTATCACCCCTGCTATTTGCCCTTATGATAGAACCTCTGGCTGAAAGTATAAGAAGCCATCCAAATATTCAGGGTTATACTAGGGACTCAAATAATAAAATTTCATTGTATGCAGACGAGCATACCAAATTTATTAAATTTAATAGAGGAATTTGGGTCCTTTTCTGGATATAGAATAAACTGGAACAAAAGTGAAATCATGACGTTAAAACCTCAAGAATCCACACACTTATTGAAATTCCCCTTTAAAATAGCAACAGAAAAATTCAAATATTTGGGTATTCAGATTACTAGAAAACATAAAGCTTTATTCAATGCCAATTTTATACCCTTAATAAATAAACTTAATATAATGATAAAATTTTGGAAAACACTCCCTTTATCATTAATAGGCAGAATAAATGCTATTAAAATGAGCTTCCTACCACAGTTATTATACCTATTTCAATCTATACCAGTATATGTACTAAAATATTTTTTTTCTAAACTGAACGCTAATATTACTAATTTTGTTTGGGATTATAAATCACATAGAATTAAAAAAGAACACTTATGTAAACCAAAAGATGTCGGGGGACTTTCACTCCCTAATTTTTTGTATTACTATTGGGCAATACATATTAAGAATATAATTTACTGGTTGGATAGTTCAACTCAACAGACAGAATGGATAAAAATGGAGAAAGAGGATTGTTATCCTTGTAATATAGGAACAATCCTCTTCTCCCCGAAAAAAATGAACAATACAATATATAAGAAAAACCCAATTATACAAGATACAATAAGAATATGGAAACAAATAAAATTATCCTTAAAATAAGAAACCTATCATTGTTAACACCGATAGCGAATAATCCTTTATTTAAACCATCTATGATGGATAAAATATATAATCAATGGGAAAGTTTAGGAATTAAAAGGATCGGGGATATGTATGAAATGGGAGATTTATTATCATTTCAACAATTACAATTAAAATTTAAACTGAAAAACACTCATTATTTTAAATATTTTCAGATTTGTAATTTTTTGAAGACATACATACAGGGATATCAAAAAATAACTCCTGATTTACTAGAAGAAGTAATGAATATAAAAGCTGATACACAAAAATTAATATCATATTTATATAATAGTATCTTAAATATAGATTTACTTGTGACCGAGGTAATTAGAGAAGAGTGGGAACGGGAATTATTGATAAAAATTACGAAGGCTACATGGGAAAAGTATTTGACATACATTCACAAGTGTTCGATTAACGCAAGACATATCCTAATCCAATTTAAAATTTTACATAGATTATATTACTCAAAAACAAGATTAAATAAATTTTATCCAAATATATCGCCCATTTGCGATAAATGTTTAACCCAAGACGCAACTATAACACACTCTTTTGTTTCTTGTATGAAACTTCATGGATTTTGGAGTGATATTTTCGAAATATTTACAAAACTATTTAAGACAAAAATGGAACCCAATAATGAATTGATTATATTTGGGGTAATGGAAGACGGGAACAAATTGAGCTCATCTCAAAAGTCAATTTTTAATTATGGTTTAATAATAGCAAAAAAATTAATATTTAAATTTTGGAAAAATACACCAATACCAACGCTCAAAATGTGGATTGCAAGTATGTTGGATACCGCACATCTTGAGGAAATGCGATTCCTCCTAATAGATAAATTTGACCAATTCATAACGAGTTGGTCTCCATTTGTCGTCTTTTTGGAAACATATGGTGCAAAACAGGTGTAAAAGCTAATCCGTGACTGCGGATGGTCAAGATTATAAATGATCTCCTTCTATTTTCTTTTCTTCTCTTCTCTTCTTTTATTCTCTTTCTTCTATTTTCTATGTCTCAACTTTCTTTTTTCATTCTTTATTTTTCTTTTTCACACACTGTATATCTCACATTTTTCTATTTTTCATTATCTAACTTTTTTCTTTTTCTTCTTTATTTCAAAAAAAAATTTAAATAAGAAGCTGTACATAAAAGGTATTATGAAAATATGATTGTATACAATTGTACTTACTTCTCATAAAATAAAAATATTTAAAAAATGAAATTTTAAAAAAGAAACCATCTCATGGACACTCTACAAATTCCCTCCATATCAACCTGATTTTTCCAATCCGCCTGCCTATTAAAATCCCCCATGACCACTGTAACATTGCCTTTCTTTCATGCTGATTGTATCTTCTGATGTAACTCGCACCCTATATCGTGGCTACTGTTCAGGAGCCTGTAAATAACTCCCATCAGGGTATTTTTACCCTTGCAGTTTCTTAGCTCAACCGACAAGGATTCTACATATGGGATTCTACATATGATCCTATGTTACCCCTTGTTAAGGATCGAATTTCATGCCTTACTAGCAGTGCCAACCCATCCCTTCTGTCTTTTTGATAGGACGTAACCTTGGATATTTTTCCTCTTTCAGCCACATCTCTGTAATGCCCGCAATGCCGTACCTACCAATTTCTAACTGTGCTGCAAGCTCATCCACTTTGTTCCTTATACTATGTGCATTCAAATATAACACCTTTAGTTTGGTATCCACCACCTGGTTATAGCTTGCCAGGACTCTGGTCCTAGCTGGGTTCAAGTGGAGTCCGTCCCTTCGGAACAGCTCCCTCAATCTCCAATACTGATGCCAATGTCCCACAAATTCAAATCCATTTCTTTCACACGAATCTTTGAGCCATGCGTTTAACTGAAACATCGGGCCGCCGTTGCGGCGACTGCGGAGGCTCCAAATAGGCCGCGACCACGGGGTGAACAAGAGGAAGAGGACTGGACTTTGCTGCCTTCCCTCACAGGGGGAGCTATTGTGGGGGGGGGGGGGTTATGTTTAATGTTAAATTCTTCTTTAATGTTGTGTTTTATTTTTATTGGTGTGCTGCAAATGGCAATTCAAATTTCACTACACCAATTGGTGTATGTGACAATAAATGTCCTTTGTCCTTTGTCCTTTGTAACTCCTTAATCTTCTCATCCCCATGCCAATTTGCACATTGCTCAGGTAGCAATCCAGAGATTATTACCTTTATGGTTCTGCTTTTCAATATAGTACCTTATTTCTTGTTTTACTTCGGAGTCACATTAGTGACTACGTGAAGAAGACCCGTCAGGGCGCATGCGCGTTATTATGATGGTCGCATTGGCGCACGGACCAGCGGGAGGATGGAGCTCCTCCTGTGGTAAGTACTTTTACAGTACTTTTATAGTTTAAAGCTCCAGCTAAGTGGGAAACTTAGCTGGAGTGAAAAGTTCCTTTATTGTGGTGCTCTGTGTTTTTTATTACAGGCAGCACCATGGTGAAGATGACCAGGGGGAGGGCAGCCACAGGTAAAGCATAGGAGAGCCGCGGGAATGCGGTCTGTCAGTGGCTGCCTCGTACCCCTGCACAGTTGCCAACCGGGAGCGGGGCGACTTCAGACTGAGTGTTAAAAAGCACCAAAGGCAACGCCAGTCGGGTGTAAGGCACGGGGAAGTCTGGGAGGCCCTTGGACTCAACTGAGTCAGGCCACAACAAGCCTATACGGGGCTGGAGACGGTTTTAAACGGTTCTCCCAAATGGAGCACCTCATCCAGAGGTTGCTCCAGAAACGCACATTCCGGGGAGGAGTCGTGTGGGCGGTAGGCTGCAGAAAGACCACGCCGGCAGCACCTGGTAGAGGGCTGTTAAAGCACCCTCATGCATGAGGTGAGTGCAGAGGGTCAGCTAAGTTCTGACCCCGACTCTGACGGAGACTTGGAAATTAGCAAAGAACGGCCGTTGTCAGAGGTCCATTCTCTGGCAGCACGATTCGCTGTCCCGTCAGAGTATGGAGTGCCACTGGGAGAAGAGCTGGCCTCCACGATAGGGTCAGCTCAGTTCTGACCCGACTCTGACGGAGACTTTGTTGAATAGCGAAGAACGGCCGTTGTCAGAGGTCCATTCTCTGGCAGCACGATTCGCTGTCCCATCAGAGTATGGAATGCCACTGGGAAAGCGAAGACGGCCGTTGTCAGAGTTCCCATCTCTGGCAGTACGATTCGCTGTCCAGTCAGAGTCTGGAATCACCAAGAGACGGGGTAACTGCGAGTTGCTGAAGGTGCCAGCAGTGAACCGGGTGATATGGAGCCAGATGAGCATGGGCGTGCAGTGCCCAGGAGATGAAGCTGCAGAGAATCCTGAAATTACTTGGCTCGGGAATCATGGCATTCGCGAGAACGGTGGATGGAGGGCATGTGTCGGAGACACAGCAAGAGGTACTAGGGTGGCTTTGCAGCACCCATTTTTGAGATAAATTGTCTCAGGGAAAGTGCCATTCGGCCCACCATTAATTCCAAGATTGCAGTATTTTTCCAGCCTAGCAACATACAGCCGGCCAACCTACTCTTCGGAGAGGACCTCGCCAAGAGTGTCAAGGACATGGATGACGAGGCAAAGACGATGGGCTTGATCAAGCCACCGGCAGTCGGAAAATTTCCACAAAAAAAAGTACCCCGACAAATGAAGCGGGAACATGGTCAAACATTGGCTTTCCCGCCAAGGAGCCAGGGACAACGTCATCCACCAGGTACCAAGGAGGTAGGTGGGCCTGGTTCTCAGGTGCACATATCAAATGTGACACAACTTAAATCTGGGGTACATTACATCTGTTTCTGGGATGAATGGAAGCAAATTACCTTAGCTCTGTTTATACAGAGTGTTATTCAAAGGTTTCGAATGGATTTCAATCCAAAATGTGATTTGCACATTCAGCATGTTCTTGGGAGAACTATTCAGTTTTAATTAACAGAACAGATGGATGTTCAGACTGCGCTTGCAAGCTTATGTGATAAAGGTGTAAGGGTAAAGTTGGTTCACCAACCCCATCAATTTGTGTCTAATGTTTTCCCAGGCCAAAAAAGGATGGGGGATATAGTATAGACATTGTAAGATGGAATTGTCACTGCCAAGCAACTGGGTCAAGAGGATGCTATATGGAGACTATAGAGCTTAAAGATGCGCATTAATCAATGTCTGTTTATTTGCAGGATAAGGATATTTGAAATTCACCTGGATGGATAAACTATGGCAACAACATTGTTAAAACCTATAATTGGCATGCTGAGAGGCCAGGGTCAGGTGCTCATGGCTTATCTCGATAATATCTTGATTACAGGGGTATCCAAGGGAACAGCTGAAGTAACAGGTGATAGTTGTAAAATCCAATTTTCAAAGATTGGGCATTATTCATCCAGAGGAATCAAAATTAACACCTGACTATTTGGGTCACAATTGATTCAATTAAGTGACTCTGCCCAGGGAAAAAGGGTAGAGCTAATTGACAGGTGTATCAAGCTAATTGAGGCATTAAGGATACATTCGGGTCATTATTATAGACCTATGCAGTTATCAATAAAGGCTATTTCTGATTTGCAATGGTGGATTCACCATGTGTCCAGAAGTTATTGCAAGGTAATCCTTGACCAGCCTTCTATGATTTTGCAGATGAATATCAGTGCACTCGGGTGGGGTGTCACGGATACGAGTTTCAGCTGTGGAGGCAGATGGACTGAGCAAGAGGCATCGCTTCTGCAGACATGGGCAATTAGCTATTAAGAGGTTTTTATGGATAAGTCTTATTGCTCTAACAAATGTAATCTCCATGTTCAGTTTCAGATTGACAATACTACGCAAGTGGCATATATATTAATCACATCGGTGGAATCAAGTTGGTATTTTGTGACAGATTGGCTAATCAAATTTGGGCCTGGTGCATTGAAAAAGATATTTCAGCTATTTATCTACCAGGTAGATTCTACATAATAGCAGACGCCAAGTCACGAAAGTTCCATGACAACATAGATTGGATGTTGAACCAGGAGGTGTTCAATAATATAGTACTTATATATGAATGACAGAAATCAATTTGTTTTGCATCAAGGTTCAACCATCAGCAGCCTAAATAGGTTTCATGGGAACCAGACCAGGTGGCAGTTGCAATTGATACTTTGACGTTACATTGGGGTGGTATGTTTTATATATTTTCCTACCATTTTGCCTAATAGGTCGGAGTCTGCAAGAAATCAAGCAGGATGCCACTTTGGGGGTATTGACTTGTTAATTTGCAGGTTTTTAGAAGGCCATACCTGGAGCAAGGACTGTCAGGGTGAAAGGTGGACATGCTCACTGTAGCCTGGAGAAAGAGTACTCAAAAGGGGTATATTACTTATGTAAAAAAAATGGGAGCAATATTGTGTACAAAATAATATTGACTATAGTACTGCAGGTATTGTGGATATTTTAGAGTTCCTGTTGACACTCTACGATGATGAGGGGCTCAGTTATAGCACCATTAATACAGCTTTAAGTGCTTTGTCCTCGTATGGTTTTGATGGGGTCAGGAAAGATCCTATTGGGTTTCATCATATCAGAGCTGGATTGATGAAAGGAATTTCAACTCTAAACCTCCTAAACCCAGGTATATGACGATCTGGGATGTAAGTGTGGTCCTCAAGATGCTTCGACAGTAGGTTCCTGTCATGTCTCTGAATTTGCCAAACTAATCATGAAAGTGGTTATGCTCATGGCATTGGTTCAGCATAGCAAGTGCAGAGTTTGCAAAAGCTTTTGCTACACAGGATGGAAGTTGCTGAAGAGAATGTTATGTTATATATTTGCATACTGCTCAAACAGAGCAGGCCAGGTGTCAAAGGTTTGTTAAAATTGTGTTTCAGCATAATCTACTGATCCATGTTTATGTGTAATGGCACATTTATTTTCATTATATTGAAGCTATAAAGACCTTAAGAAATGTGGAAACAGCATTGTTTATCAGTTACATGAAGTCACACAGGAGAGTGTCAGTGCAGACTATCTCAAGGTGGTTTAAAGCAAATGTTGATTAAGGCAGGTATTAACACTGAAGTGTATATATTCTTTTCCACTAGTGCAGCAGCAACGTCGTCGGCTAGGGCTATGGATGTTCACATCGGCCATATTCTTACAGGTGCCGGGTGGTCAAATGAATTGTTTTTTAAAAATTTACTCTTGTCTGATTGCCGATCGGCGAGAGGCTGTTTGCAAATTCAGGATTAAGTCCTGTTTAGTTTCCCCTGGGATAGAGGGGTTACTGGTTGTTTTGATTATTCAAATCAATTGTTACTGCATGATATTCACATTTCATGTTTAACGCATTATTGATTGTTTCTCATCAAAAGTCAATCAATGCAGTGAGAAGCCGGGGTTTGGATCTGCGGCATAAAATCACAGAGCTTTGAACCCTTCACGTAGTCACTAACGTGACTCCGAAGTAAAATAGTAAGATTAAACGTGAACTTACCAAGTTTGAAGTTTGATCTTTATTTTATGAGGAGTTACGTTAGTGATTACGTGCCCGCCACGCCCAACCCTCTCTCATAAAAATGGTCATATGGTAGTTCTCATGTTGCTCATCTTAATATGTTACTTCAAATATTGTGTTATCTGTGATTTCATACCGCTGCTTTGAAGATTGACGCACATGCGCCCTGACGGGTCTTCTTCACGTAATCAACAACGTAACTCATCATAAAATAAAGATCAAACTTCAAACTTGGTAAGTTCTCGTTTAATCTTGCTATTCTACAGCATTGGTACCCAGGTGGACCACAACGACTGGATCTTTCCCCTCTGCAGGTCAGACGAGATGTCTCGAACCTGTGCACCAGGCATGCAACACAACCTTCGGGACTCTCGATTCTCTTGACATAGGATAGTATTTATTCTGTTTGTTGTTCTTTGCAAAGATCATTCAGTGAGATCTAATGGGGTTAGAAATGTGATACATTTGATCATCTTGTTAAAATGCTTGTGGGACACAATAAGCATTTCAGCTTTCACCCTCTATCCTTCATTTCCCTCATTATAATGATTGGTCGGCATCCACATCTTTTCATCTCTTTTAGACAGAGAATATTAAAGGTCTACAGCTTTTGGATAAAGAGATTTCTCAATGTTTCAATCACACTAATTCCTTCTCTTAAGCCTCGTCCTCCTGGCTATGGACTTTCAGCTGGAATACAACCTTTTAACATCAATCCTGTCAATTCCTCTTAGAATCTTGTTTGTCTCAATGCGACTACCTCTCATTTATCTCACCTCCATGGAACATGGGCAAGTCCTTTTCAATATTTTTCATTGGACAAACATTTCATCTTAGAATTTAATTTTGGGACCACTAAGGTTAGCAACTTGAGGGAGAAAATGCTCCCACCTCTCCACAACCCCTCACATATTAGATAGCTTACAACCAAATGGTGCCAACATTGAATCCTCCAATCTTAGCTAACTAAATGACCATGCCAGGCATCAGAGAATGTGATGAACGGTCCCTGATTGTCTAAAATTGCAGAATAGCACTTGTACATGCTCAGCACCAATTTTCAGATTTGATCATTATTGGAAAGTTGAGTTCAGACACTACTGGAGGAACACGTAAGCACGTTGCATTCATATGGAGTTTTTAATGTTGCAAAATGTCTTAAAATGCCTCATTTAATGGCATCATGCAAATAAAGCCTCAAGGGCCTGTCCCACTGTACGAGGCAATTCAAGAGTTCTCCCGAGTTCTCCCCAATTCGAGCTTGTGTAATGTACGTAGCGGGTACGTAGGGGCTCGTACGAGTAAAAAGATTTTTTTGTTTTTCATCACAAGTATTTTTTTACTCATGGACATTTTTCACAGTGTTGAAAAAACTTCACGAGTTTACTGGATTTCCCGAGTACCTACCGTTACTCGTACGAGCCGCTACGTGACATCCACGAGCTCCTACGTACACACTACGTACATTACACAAGCTCGAATCATGGGAGAACTCGGGAGAACTCTTGAATTACCTCGTACAGTGGGGCAGGCCCTTCACACTATTTTGCAGGCACAACTTCTACTTGTATAGTAATTGGAACAAATTAAAATTGCTGTAAATCTGAAACAGTACAGAGAGAGCAGGAAGTTCTCAGCCGACCAGGCAATATCCATAAGAAAAGTAACTGAGTCGATTTTCAAGTCATAGCCTTGCATCAGAATTGGAAAAATGGAAGTACATGACCTATATAGCATCTTCAACAAGGCAAAAACATCTTGTCAATTCACAGAAATGTTATCAAACAAAAGTCACCAAAGGAGATTTTAAGCAGATTTCCAAAAGCTTCGGTAATTAAATGAACTAACCTTCTCTCTATTAGCTGTGCATTCAGCAACAGTGACTTCCAAGCACATATCCATGCCAACATTATGAACCTGCCTGCATATCATCACCTTTCACTTTCCTCTTCTTGGCTTACCTGCTGTCTAAACCCTCACCTGCAGATTGGTTACCTCCATACATGACTCCTGACCAGATCTGACAAAATGCTCCCTCTTCATTCTCAGAGGCCCCCCACGCCGGGTCCCTCTTTATTTTCTCAGTGCTGCCCCCCATTCCTGGTCCCTCTTTGTTCACTCTGTGCCCCCCCCCCCCCCCACCATGCCAGGTCCCTCTTTGTTTTAATGGCGACCCTCGAGGCCAGGTCCCTCTTTATGCTAGCGTTTAACACACAGACTAATCCTAGAATAGCAAAACATGCCAACAAAGAATCTGCAACACAGACTTTCCTGAAAAATTCCTGCAGGTGAAATACTTGCAACTTCCACCTCACTGCCATCAGTGTCAGGAGATTTGGTGTCCTGTGCACATGTGGAAGTCACACATTTTTTAACAGGCATTCCCTGAGTTTTGACTGCCTATGTTCAGTAAATAGAACCCAGAAAGTCAAGTTATAGAATGCAAACTACATTCATGTCCCCAAATTGTAGCCTGAACTTAGTCATATCGCACAAAACAGGCTCTTTGACCAACTCCTTCAAGTTGCCCTATCTAAGCTGGTTCCTAATGGGGTACCTACCGCAAGGCTCAGTGCTGGGACCACAGCTATTTGAAGGGATTCAAAGTAACATTAGTAAATTTGCAGATGACACAAAGCTGGGTGGCAGTGTAAACTGTGAGGAGGATGCTATGAGAATGCAGGGTGACTTGGGCAGATTGGGTGAGTGGGCAGATGCATGGCAGATGATGTTTAATGTGGATAAATGTGAGGTTATCCACTTTGGTAGCAAAAACAGGAGGGCAGATTATTATCTGGGGCTCCTTGTTCATCAGTCACTGAAAGTAAGCATCCAGGTACAGCAGGCAGTGAAGAAAGCGAATGGCATGTTGGCCTTCATAACAAGAGGAGTTGAGTATAGGAGCAAAGAGGTCCTTCTGCAGTTGTACAGCACCCTAGTGAGACCACACCTAGAGTATTGTGTGCAGTTTTGGTCCCCCTAAATTTGAGGGAGGACATTCTTCCTTTTGAGGGAGTGCAGCGCAGGTTCACAAGGTTAATTTCCGGGATGGCGGGTCTGTCATATGCTGAGAGAATGGAGCGTCTGGGCTTGATAACTCTGGAATTTAGAAGGATGAGAGGGTATATTATTGAAACATATAAGATAATTAAGGGTTTGGACACGCTAGAGGCAGGAAACATGTTCCCGATGTTGGGGGAGTGCAGAGCCAGGGGCCACAGTTTAAGAATAAGGGGTAATGCATTTAGAACGGAGATGAGGAAACAATTTTTTTTTTAATAGTTGTGAGTCAGTGGAATTCTCTGCCTCAGAGGGCAGTGGAGGCCGGTTCTCTGGATACTTTCAAGAGAGAGCTTGATAGAGCTCTTAAAGATAGGGAGTCAGGGGATATGGGGAGAAGGCAGGAACAGGGTACTGATTGTGGATGATAAGCCATGATCTAATTGAATGGCGGTGCTGGCTCAAAGGGCCGAATGGTCTACTCCTGCGTCTATTGTCTATTGTCTATTGTCTATTGTCTATTGTCTATTTACCTGCATTTTGCCCATATCCCGCCAAACCTTTTCTTTCTATATATCTGTCCACATGACTTTCAAACATTCTTATTGTACCTGCCCCATCCACCTCCGCTGGTAGCTTGTTTTATATACCCACCACCCTCTGAGTGAAAAAGTTGCCCCGCGGGTTCCTATTAAATCTTTCCCCTTTCATTCTAAACCTATGTCCTTTGGTTCTGGATTCCCCTACCCTGTGTAAAAGGCTGTGTATTCATCCTATCAATTTCCCTCTTGATTTTATACACCTCTGTAATATCATCTCATGGTCTCGTGTAATCTAAGGAATAAAGTCCTACTTTTCCCAATCTCTCCCTTTAGTTCAGGCACTCGTCCTGGCAACACCCTTGTAAATCTTCTCTACATTTTATCCCTTGATTATATCCTAGCTGTAGCAGGGTGACTAATACTGAACAGAACACTCCAAATGTGGCCTCACCTATATCTTGTACAACTGCACCATAACGTCCTGAATTGTGTACTTAATACCCTAGGTACACAAAAATGCTGGAGAAACTCAGCGGGTGCAGCAGCATCTATGGAGCGAAGGAGATAGGCAACATTTCGGGCTGAAACCCTTCTTCAAACTCGTCGTAGAGTTGGAGGGAAGGGGGAATCATAGAGGGGGGGCAGTTAGAGAGGAGGTTGTGAAACTGTCTCCGGAGGGAGGAGGAGAACTTCTTCAAAGTAGGCATACCTTGAGGAGATTTCTCAATGGAGTAGACAAAGTGTTTTAGAGGGAACTGCAGATGCTGGAAAATCGAAGGTACACAAAAATGCTGGAGAAACTCAGCGGGTGCAGCAGCATCTATGGAGCGAAGGAGATAGGCAACGTTTCGGGCCGAAACCCTTCTTCAGACGCTGAAACCCTTCTTCAGACTTAATACCCTGACTGATGAAGGCCAATGTACCAAAAGTCTTCTTACCACCCGATCTACCTGTGATGCAACTTTCAGGAAGATATGTACCGGTACACCTGCTCCAGTGCCCAGAGTCCTGCCATTCACTGTGAAGTTCCTGCCCTGGTCTGGTCTGTCTCCCCAAAATGGAACACCTCATATTTATCTGTATTAAACTTCATTAGTCATTCCTCCAGCCCATTTCCCCAGTTTTGATAACTATTTTTATTGTCTAAGATACCACCTTCTTTAGTGACATCTTAAAAAAATTATTAATCAGAATTTGTACATTCTCATCTAAATTGTTGATATACAGTAAACCACAAACAACAATGGGCCCAGCACCGATTCCTGAGGCTCACTACTAGTCACAGACCACTAACAACCTTTCACCACCAACCTCTGCTTTCTTCTATGAAGCCGATTCTGTATCCCGGCAGCTAGCTCTCCCTGGATCTCATACAATCTAACCTTCCAGAACAATCCAATATGTGGAGCGGTAACAAAAGTCTTACTGAAGTTCATGTAGACAGAGTATATGGCCTTGCCATCACCAAACTTCTTTGTTGCTTCTTCAAAAAACAAAATCAAATTTGTGGGACACGATATTCCATGTATAAAACCATGCAGACTATCCCTAATCAGCCCCTGCCTATCCAAATGCATACAATATTTATCTTATCAGAATCCTCTCCAGTAATTTACCGACAATTAGGCTCGCTGAACGAACATTCCCAGACTTTTCCTTGTAGACTTTCTTACAGTATATCTTAATGGACAATAGACAATAGATGCAGGAGTAGGCCATTTGGCCCTTCAATATGATCATGGCTGATCATCCCCAATCAGTACCCCGTTCCTGCCTTCTCCCCATATCCCCTGACTCCGCTATCTTTAAGAGGATGTTATCTCATAGCGTCCTCACAGTTCACACTGCCACCCAGCTTTGTGTCATCTGCAAATTTACTATTGTTACTTTGAGTCCCTTCATCTAAATCATTGATGTATATTGTAAATAGCTGCGGTCCCAGCACTGTGCCTTGCAGTACCCCACTAGTCACTGCCTGCCATTCTGAAAGGGACAAGTTAATCGCTATTCTTTGTTTCCTGTCTGCAAACCAATTTTCTATCCATGTCAGCACCCTACCCCCATGTGCCCTAATTTTGCCCACTAATCTCCTATGTGGGACCTTATCAAATGCTTTCTGAAAGTCCAGGTACACTACATCCACTGACTCTCCCTTGTCCATTTTCCTAGTTACATCCTCAAAAAATTCCAGAAGATTAGTCAAGCATGATTTCCCCTTCGTAAATCCATGCAGACTCGGACTGATCCTGTTACTGCTATCCAAATGTGCTGCCATTTCATCCTTTATAATTAATATATGAATATATTAATATATGAATCATCTTAATAACTTATTTTGAATGTTTAGATGCAAGAAGAGTAACTCTATTTACTTCATTGAAGAGGAATGGCTACAGGGAAGAAAGGTAAGTGTTAGCACTTAAATTATTTTTGCTTTAGTTTACTTCAGTGTTTAATTTTTTTTGTACTAACGTTTTTCTAAATGTGTGAGCAATTTGTAAACTATTTTAAATAGTTGATTATCATCTAACAGTTTGATTAACTTCCAATAGTTTTTTTTTTAAATGTTTCTGATTATCACAGACATTCATAAGTTACGAAGGCTCTTGACTGTTTTGACAGCCAGCTATGATATAGATCAGGGATTTGCTGACTGTCAAAGAGTCTTTCAGCTAACTTGTGAATGAGGATTTATCTGCTGGCCTTCATCTAATGATTTTGGGCCTTGCCAATGTGTTTGAATCTAGTTTATTTGATGAAATCATCAATGAAGGATCCATTGAAGTGAAGTGTGGACAATGTATGAATGAAAAGTGACTGGAAAGGTCTCGTCACAGTCTGGATAATTCTTCAAGCAGTCTTATGGTCAATGTGTAAGAAGGAATTGCAGATGCTGGTTTAAACCAAAGATAGTCACAAAAAGCTGGAGTAACTCGGCAGGACAGGCAGCATCTCTGGAGAGAAGGAAAGGGTGACTCATTGAATGTCACCCATTCCTTCTCTCCAGAGATTCTGCCTGTCCCGCTCAGTTACTCCAGCTTTTTGTGTCTATCTTAGGCTTATGGACAAGATTTGTGATCAGTGCAGAAGTAATGGTATTTAGAAGTTTAGAAGTTTAGTTTATTATTGTCATGTACTGAGATACAGATACAAATAATAAGCTTTTATTTGGGTGCCATTCAGTCAAAAGAAGACGATACATGTTTACAATCAAGCCGTCCACAGTGAAAAGATAAAGGATAAAGGGTACAACATTTAGTGCAAAGATATAACATTGATGTTCGATAAAGTACGATTAAAGTTCTAAGGCCTCCAATAAAGCAGGTGGGAGATCAGGACCGCACTCTAGCTGATGAGAGGATTATTCAGGTGCCATTCAGTTTAGGTGTTCTTCGCAATCTTAAAGAATGATGCCAATACAGAACCAACAGTCTATGGCATGGATTTCCTGACTTTGGCTGCAGTTACAGTAGGTGGTGGCACAGTGGCGCAGCAGGAGAGTTGCTGCCTTAGAGCACTAGAGACCCGGGATAGATCCTGACTGTGGATGCTGTCGGTACAGAGATTGTATGTTCTCCCTGTGACCCCATGGGTTTTCTCCGGGTGCTCTGGTTTACTCCCATATTCCAAGGATGTGTAGGTTTGCAGGTTAATTGGCTTCTGTAAATTGTCCCTAGACTGTAGGATAGAACTAGTGTATGTGTGATCGTTGGTCAGCGTGGACTCAATGGGCCGAATGGCCTGTTTCCAACCTGTATCTCTAAATTAAACTAAAATAAAGTAAATTAAACCAAACTAGACATAGGTGTTAGGGAGTTGTAGCAGTCATGCATGGAAATAGGTCGAGCAGCCAAACACGTTCAGTGGCAACAAACCAGTAAGTAAAATCATTACATTTTAACTAACTTTTAAAATAATTCACAAAGAGAAAACTATGGATTGTGTTACACGTATGATTAAAGTAAAAGATGAAAGTTCACAAAGACATTAAAAAGTAAAATGCAATATTTACTATATGAGAAACTTGAATGCAGGGGTAATTATCTATGGGAATTGGGCTCCATCCATATGTTTTTCATAGGTGGTCGGAAAGCACTAATTATGACTTGGTGGTCACACTGCATTCAACAAAACCCATATTAACCAGATTTCAAATACAGTTTATTTTATTTTATTTTAGTTTATTGTCACATATACCGAGGTACAGTGAAAAGCTTTTGTTGCGTGCTAACTAGTCAGCGTAAAGACAATACATGATTACAATCGATCCAACAACAGATGCCGATAAAGGGAATAACTTGATTAACGTTTAATGTAAGATAAAGCCAGTAAAGTCCGATCAAAAATAGTCCAAGGATTTCCAATGAGGTAGATAGCAGTTCAGGACTGCGCTCTAGTTGTTGGTAGGATGATTCAGATGCCTGATAACAGCTGTGAAGAAACTGTCCCTGAATCTGGAGGTATGAGTTTTCACACTTCTATAACTTTTGTCTGATGGGAGAGGGGAGAGGGGAGAAGAGGGAGTGGCAAGGGTGTGACTCATACTTGATTATGCTGGTGACCTTGCCGAGGCAGCATGAGGTATAAATGGAGTCAATGGAAGGGAGGTTGGTTTGTATGATGGTCTGGGCTGTGTCCATAATTCTTTGCAAATTCTTACAGTCTTGGATGAAGCTGTATCAACTATGCTGTGATGCATCCTGATAAAATGCTTTTTAAGATGCATCTATAGAAGTTGGTGAGAGTTGTTGGGGACAATCCAAACTTCCTAAGCCTTCCAAGGAAGTAGGCGTTGGTGTGATCGAGGACAGTCAAAAGCCAATAACTTTCTTAAAAATTAAGAGAACTGAAAGAAATTTTCAGTTATTATAGATTGAAGCATTCTGAAACAAATATGAAACAATCTTACTTAAATGACATGAAATTTAGGCATATAATTAGTTAGTTACCTAATTGTAGCTAATTACAAAATTCAATTACTAGATCTAAACATCTATCAATTTCTTTAGAATAGATTAACATTTTTAAATAGCCTAAGTGTCCAAATAACATTCACACAAAAATTCACAATATAACATAATTTTTAAATCTCATTGTCATGGATTTACAGGCCAAATGGAAGGAATTTAATGTTTAATACCTGAAAATTAATGGCCATTTAAATCATTTTGCGAGTGAGGTTTTCTGGAACGCGATCATTTGGAACGTTGATTTGCGGTGAATTTAACCCCGTATCGGCATAAAAAATTCTGCCGTTAATTCGGGGAAAAGAATCACCGTTTCGCATTAAAAAATATGAATTAAAGGCTTCTTAAGAAGCACTTTTATACATTAAAATAAACTACTTTAGTTTACCTGTCCCCTGTGTGAAATCCGTCCCCGTTGTCGGCGTTGACGGCTTTCGAAGCTGATTTTAAAATAACTCCAGCGCTGACATTGTCGATTTAATAAAAATAAAAAATACACAAAACCCCCGTAGGACCGATTTTTCAGCAAACGCTTGTACTCCAATGAAATATAATACAGGACAAGGTAGGAGAAACCTGCGTTTTAACCCCGCCCGCCCCTTAAAGGCGCCAAAATCACGCACACGGCCAGTGGCAGAATTGCAGCACCGCTGAAGGTAAGTATTGTAACATACCTATGTGTACCGCTTCATCACCTGAAGTCAATCACTATCTCCTTTGTCATGCTGACATTGAGAGAAAGTTTGTTGTCTCGACACCAGGTCATGAGGTTCTCAATCTCCTTCCTGCACTCTGTCTCATTATTTGATATCCAGCCCACAATGGTGTTGTCTGCGAATTTGTAAATTGAATTAGATTTGTCCATGGCTGCATAGTCATGGGTGTACAAGGAGTAAAGAAGGGGGCTGAGAACGCATCATTGCGGTGCAGCAGTGTTGAGGATTATCATCTCCTATCCTCACTGATTGGGGTCAGTTGGTCACGAAGTCGAGGATCCAGTTGCAGAGATAAGTGCTATCTCCAGGTTCCACGGATTTGGTGATGAGCTTGGATGATGGTAAAAGCAGAATAGGATTCTGACAGGTGTCATTCTTATCCAGATGTTCCAGGGATGAATTTCAGGCCTGGGAGATGGCATCATGTTGGGGCAGTAGGTGGACTGCAGTGGTTCAAGGTGGCTTGGTAGACTGGATTTAATCAGTTCCATAACTAGAAAAACTTTAGTACAAAAAAAATTAAACACTGAAGTAAACTAAAGCAAAAATAATTTAAGTGCAAACACTTACCTTTCTTCCCTGTAGCCATTCCTCTTCAATGAAGTAAATAGAGTTACTCTTCTTGCATCTAAACATTCAAAATAAGTTATTAAGATGATTCATATATTAATATATTCATATATTAATTAAAAAGGATGAAATGGCAGCACATTTGGATAGCAGTAACAGGATCAGTCCGAGTCTGCATGGATTTACGAAGGGGAAATCATGCTTGACTAATCTTCTGGAATTTTTTGAGGATGTAACTAGGAAAATGGACAAGGGAGAGTCAGTGGATGTAGTGTACCTGGACTTTCAGAAAGCATTTGATAAGGTCCCACATAGGAGATTAGTGGGCAAAATTAGGGCACATGGGGGTAGGGTGCTGACATGGATAGAAAATTGGTTTGCAGACAGGAAACAAAGAATAGCGATTAACTTGTCCCTTTCAGAATGGCAGGCAGTGACTAGTGGGGTACTGCAAGGCACAGTGCTGGGACCGCAGCTATTTACAATATACATCAATGATTTAGATGAAGGGACTCAAAGTAACAATAGTAAATTTGCAGATGACACAAAGCTGGGTGGCAGTGTGAACTGTGAGGACGCTATGAGATAACATCCTCTTAAAGATAGCGGAGTCAGGGGATATGGGGAGAAGGCAGGAACGGGGTACTGATTGGGGATGATCAGCCATGATCACATTGAAGGGCCAAATGGCCTACTCCTGCATCTATTGTCTATTGTCCATTAAGATATACTGTAAGAAAGTCTACAAGGAAAAGTCTGGGAATATTCGTTCAGCGAGCCTAATTGTCGGTAAATTACTGGAGAGGATTCTGATAAGATAAATATTGTATGCATTTGGATAGGCATGGGCTGATTAGGGATAGTCTGCATGGTTTTATACATGGAATATCGTGTCCCACAAATTTGATTTTGTTTTTTGAAGAAGCAACAAAGAAGTTTGGTGATGGCAAGGCCATATACTCTGTCTACATGAACTTCAGTAAGACTTTTGTTACCGCTCCACATATTGGATTGTTCTAACCTCTCAAAGCATTTCATGCAGTTGGAAATGTTTGAAAGTACCTGATGTTTTTGTATTTTCTTTGATTTATGTGAATTATGCTGGGAGAGGATGCACCTATGCATTCGGTTGAGGAGCAGGGACTCATGGAGAGACACCACTGGATTCCTATGTTTGACCATATAATTACTCACCCCTTAAGTTGTATCTTTCAGATCTTCTAAATTATCATGCTGACTGCCATTTACTCACTGTTGATCTCATAAATTCTGGATATATACGTTTGGAATGAAATGTGTTAAAAGTAGTGTATGTGAAATGAAATACTTTGTAACTTTGTTGGAGCCCTTTATGTGGCGACACTTTGCATACCTTGGGTATAAAAAACAAAGAATATCGCTGTGACTTGTCACATGTGACAATAAAGTATTATTCATTCATTCATTCAATGTTGGAAGTGAACTTGGGTTCAGCTGCCATATGATCACAGGCAGATGAAACTCAATAGCAAGTCCCAAAAAAGTACTAAGATTAAAACCTATGGGGAAGAAAATGACCATCTCTTGGAAAAAAGACAGAATCTATTTAGTTGAATGGCTTTTTCGTAAATCCAGCAGAATTTCACAGAATTTCCTTTTGTGCATTCAGATTTTAGTATACAGTGATTGACATCATAATAACAAGTATATCTTATGAAGTGTTAGAATCACTCTAGCAACGCAGCTATTAAGCATGACAATTATTCACAATTGTTGAGCATAGTATTGCGTATCTTTCACATGTTAAACTCAGAATTAATCAGTTAAAATGGTAATTTATGCATGAACATTTAACTCGAGGGCTTGAAATTAGCTTATGGTATAGCTGAGAAGTTCCCATTAGAGGTAAGGAAATATTAGCGACTAAAGTCATTAGGAAAACATATTTTAAAAGCTGTGTTATTTTAAGCCAGTATTAAATCTGCCTTTTAAAAATTAACTCTCTCAGCCTGTAAACAGGTTCAAATTAAATGATTTGCATCCCAAACGGATGTATGGCTGGGAAGGCCAATATTTATTTCTCATCCATCATTGGTGTAAAAGCTGGCTTATTGAATGGTCATACATTTTCAAGTAACATCAGGATACAATTGTTCAGAGATGAATTTTATTGGCCAGTACATTTGCTTAAATGCTAGATGTGCCTTTTCTAAGATACTACCATTCATGAAGAAAATCTTGATTGGTGAATTTGCTGGGCTAGGTAGAAGTATATTTTGTATTGCACTCTGGTGGAGATGGAAAGATGTAATGTGTGAAGAAGCGACAGTCAGTCCTTGTGTCTAGGTCAACATTTGTTCCACACTGAGATGCACCAAAAAACAGCTGATAAGTTATTGATTGATTGATTGAAAGATACAGGATGGAAACGGCCATTCAGCCCACTGAGTTCATGCCGACCTTCGATCCTCCATTCCCAGTAGTTCAGCCCATCACACCCACTACACACCAGGGGCAATTTAGAGACAACAATTAATGCATAAACATGCACATCTTTGGGATGTAGATGGAAACCCGGAGGAACCAAATGCGGTCACAGGGAGAATGTGCAAACTCCACACAGATAGTACCGGAGGTCAGGATCGAATTTGGTTCCCTGGAGCTGTGATATAGCAGCTCTACCAGCTGCTTCACTGTGTCACACTAAAGGACTAAAGACTATGTTCCCATTTTTTTCAGTTATAAATCAATAACTCCCACAGTATAATAAGTGCTCAGGGAATGGAGTACAGACAGTGGAAAAGGTGGTGAAATGTGTTTGACACTGGCTGTGAAATGTGCGTGACACTAGGGAGATTGGCTGGGTGAGATCTCTCTCACATACAGCAGATGGGTTTATTCATCAGCAATTTATTGCATAGATACTCTTCAGAAGGTAAAGGAGGAATATGTTCTTTAACAGCTAATATATGTAGATGATATGTGTATGTACCTTTAACATAGTGACCTCACCACTACTAACCACACCCCACATCATCAGTATAATTACAACCTTCCCACCCAGTTCTCTCTCTCTGGTTCCGGTGACAGACCACGGACAGCTAGGGCAGAAACCTATGTTTATAATGTGTAGTATGAATAAACAGAAGTAAAGAAACAGTGCGTTATGACACATCTTTACATGGTGTCTGCCTGGTACCTATGCGCCTCCTGTTTATCGGGTTTTCTTTCTTTTGAACCGTTTGTTTTTTATCTCCCGTGCCATGGCCACTTCTTGCCGTATGCCCGATATGCTCGTTTTCGACTTGGACATTGTCTATCGGTGGGGTGTATTTAGACGTGACTTTCAACACTATGTTACGATCGCCCACCCTGCTGCCAACGCTGCTACTCAGGCTTCCATGATTCTCAACCTGGCAGGTCCTGAAGCCCTGGAACGGTCTGAGTCGTTTGTCTATGCTGTTGGTGAAGATGCTCGGGACCCGGAATGTCTTATGGCTAAGTTTACCACGATGTGCGACATCCCCACTAACTGCATCCTAGAGCGTTTTAAAATGTTCACCCGGCGTCAGCTCCCAGGAGAATCAATCGGTAGCTTCATCGCTGCGCTGCGTCACCTGGCCAGGCATTGCAGCCTGGACACGCTGACCCCCGATCAACTGACGCGGGACATTTTAGTGTATGGTCTTCAAGATGAAAAACTGAGGGCTGAACTTCTGCGGAAGCACGACCTGTCTTTAGCCGATGCTCTACACGCCTCCCGCATGGCTGAGGCTGTCGCCTCGGCGGTGTCGTCTGCTGATCATGACATTAACTTTGCCAGTGTTGCTGGTTGCCTGCAAAACGCTGGCCCGCAACGACAACGGGGGTCCCCCGCGTCAGGTGGTAGCAGCCCACAGCGGTGCCCCAACTGTAACTTTACCTCCCACCAGTCTAATGTGTGCCCTGCACTGGGGAAAATGTGTAACTTTTGCAGGAAATTAAACCATTTCTCTGCAGTCTGTCGCTCCCGTGGGAAGCCAATTCCTGCTCCTCGCCGAATGTTAAACAACCTTGCTCGACCTGATAGCGCACTTCGTTCAGAGTGTGACAAACTCCCTTTGTCTGATTTGAGTTCCTCCCAGGGGGAGAACAGCATATTTTCGGTGTTGGATGCACCTGCTCAGATAAAGAACCCCTCGGTTCACGTTACTGCCAACGGCTCGACCTTCACTGCCAAGCTCGACACAGGGGCCGCGACCAATGTTATGTCAATAGGCCTCTTCAAGAAGATAAGGTCTGGTGAGAAAATCACTCCCGATCACTCCCTTTTTCATGCCTATGGGGGAGCCGAGCTCGTTCCAGTGGGGAGGGCTACCCTGCACTGCAAGGTACTGCATGCCGCTCAGCCCCTCACTTTTTATATACTGGATACAAACGACATCACCCTTTTGGGTGTCCAGGCATGCCAGGACCTCGGCTTGGTCTCTTTCCACCGCGATATCCACCAGGTGCGGACCCTTATGGACCCCCTGCACGAATACCCGGACCGTTTTGATGACAAGCTGGGCAAGCTGCCATGCTGCTACAAGATTGTTGTCGACCCCGGTGTTGAACCTGTGGTCCGTCCACCACACCGCGTCTCCTTCGCCATGAAGGACAAGGTGGAGTCAACGCTGCTCGACATGGGCATCCTGAAGGAGGTGAGCGAACCCACCCGGTGGGTCTCAACCATGGTTTGTTGCGTCGAAAAAGGACAAGATTGAAATTCGCATTTGCATCAACCCCAAAGACCTGAACCTTGCCATCAGACGCCCTCACTACCCCATGCGAACAGTGGAGGACGTCGCTGCACAGGTTGGCCCGGCCACTGTCTTCTCGGTTCTCGATGCCAAGAGCTCCTTCTGGCAGATACCGCTGGACGAGCGGTCCTCCTACTTGACTACCTTCGGCACACCTTTCGGCAGGTACCGATTCCTCCGCATGCCATTCGGGATCAACTCTGCCAGCGAGGTCTTCCTGCGGACGATGGAGCAGCTGTTCATCGGTCTGCCGTGTGCCATCATCGTTGACGACATCCTGGTCTACGGTAAAGACGTTACTGAGCACGATCTCCACCTCCGTCGAGTCCTGAACCGGGCCCGCGAAATCAACCTCAAACTAAACACAAAGAAGTGCCGGCTCCGCGTCCCGGAGGTCACCTATGTGGGCCACGTTTTTACCGCATCGGGGCTAAAGCCCGACCCGCAGAAGACAGCTGCGGTCTCCGATATGTCTTCGCCCACCGACGTGGCCAGCCTACAACGTTTCCTGGGCATGGTTAATTACTTGGGGAAGTTTATCCCCGACCTCAGCGAGCTGAGCGCGCCCTTGAGGGAGTTGATCAAGAAGGACACTGCCTGGGCTTGGTTCCAGCATCACCAGACAGCTTTTGACATCCTGAAGTCCAGGCTGGCCAGTGCCCCCACTCTCCAATTCTTCGATCTGCACCGCCCCATTGTTCTTACCTGTGATGCCTCCAAGTTCAGTCTGGGTGCTGCCTGTCTGCAGCTCTGCGATGGCCTGCAGCTGCCTGTTTCCTACGCGTCCCGCACCATGACCCCTGCCGAGCAGCGCTCTGCTCAGATAGAGAAGGAGCTGCTTGCTGTGGTGTTTGCCTGCTCCAAGTTCAAGGACTATATCCTGGGCAACACTTTCACGATCAAAACCGACCATCAGCTGCTGGTCTCTATCCTCAACAAGCCCATCCACGTTGCCTCTTCCCGGTTGCAGTGCATGATGCTACAACTCCAACGCTTTACATTTGAAATTGTGTATCGCAAGGGCAAGGACATGTTCGTGGCCGACATGCTGTCCCGCGCGCCACTAATGTCCACTGATCGCCACCCATAGGAATCATCCGACCTGATGGTGCTTAACGTCAACATCGTGCCTTCCCAGCAAATGCAGTCCCTGATCAGCAACACTGCCAAGGACCCTGCCCTGCAGCAGCTTGCCGACGTCATCAGGCAGGGTTGGCCAGACCGTCGTTCATCCTTACCGCCTGGGGTCGCGCCCTACTTCCTGGTCCGTGACGAGCTCGTGCTGCACGACGGCGTGGTCGTGAAGGGACACAAGTTGGTTGTGCCTGCTACCCTGCGGGACCAATACTTTCATACCGCCCACGGTGGTCAACCTTGGGACCGATGCCACCCTGTCTCAGGCCCAGAGTTTGTTCTACTGGCCCGACATGGCCCAAGACATCCGAGAGAGGGTCACCACTTGCTCGGTCTGCAATAGCCTCGCTCCCCATCAGCAACGGCAGCCACCTCTGCAACAGCCTGCCCCAGAGCTGCCCTGGATGACCGTCGCCACTGACATTTTTGAGTGGCGTGGAAAGCATTTCCTGGTTCTTGTGGACTCATACTCTGGCTGGTTCGAGGTGGACCAGCTGCACTCCCTAACCTCTTCGGCCGTTATCGGCAAGCTGCGCCGCCACTTCGGAACTCATGGCACCCCGGCAAGTCTTCAATCGGACAATGGCGGCCAGTTCTCGAGCGCAGAATTTCGGAGTTTCGCTGCCAGTTGGAACTTCCGACACTACACCAGCAGCCTGGAGTACCCTCAAAGCAACGGATTGGCAGAGCGCGCTGTCCGCAGTGCTAAGGACTTGCTGGAACATTGTAGACTGTCCCATTCTGATTTTTACTTGCACTCCGAAACATTTGCCGCGACACTGCCTTGGGCTCTCCAGCTCAACGGCTGATGTCTCGCACTACGAGACCTCCGATCCCGGTGACCCAGCGGTCCCTCGTTCCCTCTGTCCTCCGTCCCGCTGCTGTCCAGGAGCGCATTGCCCTCAAACAAGAAATCCAACGGCGCTCCCATGACAAATCTTGTCGTCCTCTCCCGCCTCTGCTCTCAGGCCAAGTCGGCCGAATACAATCCACCTCCGGTCACCACAGGCTTGCCATCGTCGTCGGTACTGCTGGTTCGCCGTGGTCCTACCTTGTCGACCATGAAGGTACCATTTACCGCCGGTCCCGGCAGCATCTGCGGCTTGTTAACGAGCCACCACCGCCGCCTGCGGATTCCTTCTCCCCCCCATTGTCGACAACACTGCCTGCCCCTCCGGCCATTCCTCTCTCGCCTGACCGTCTTCCCGCTACTGCTCCTGCTTCCCCTGCTCCTTTTCCGTTTTCTCGTTCTCCTTCCGGTTCCCCGGTTCTCTCCCCCGCGCCGGCTCCTGCTCATGCTCCGCCTGCAGAAGGGGGGGAAGGCGAAATGCGTACCTGGTACGGGCGGGTGGTCAGGCCGCCTATCCATTATGGTGAATTTGTTTAACTGTTTGCTCACCTGCTCGTAGCGTATGAGACGTGGTCACCCTGTCACTTCGGTATTGCTTATTATTTCCAAGGGGAAGGATGTAGATGATATGTGCATGTACCTTTAACATAGTGACCTCACCACTACTAACCACACTCCACATCATCAGTATAATTACAACCTTCCCACCCAGTTCTCTCTCTCTGGTTCCTGTGACAGACCACGGACAGCTAGGGCAGAAAACCATGTGTATAATGTGTAGTATGAATAAACAGAAGTAAAGAAACAGTGCGTTATGACACATCTTTACAATATATATATGGTGATGGTTCTTCAGTAGTTGGATAAGAGTCATGCACATTGTTGCCTGATCCATTAGGTTACTCCAGCACTTTGTGTCTATCTTTGGTATAAACTAACATCTGCAGTTCTTTGTTTCTACATTGCTACCACCTCCAGACCTGGGCAGATAAGGATAGGGAATTTCCTTCTCACAAGGGCATTGATGATCCAGGTCATTTTTGTTTAAAGTGCTGTGGGGATTTATCTATTAACTCCATACACATCACTCCTCCATTACACATCACGGCATTGCAGGATCAGACTCCTGCAGAGGAGATTTTTTAAACTGGAATATTATTGGAATGAGGGAAGATTAGATAAGATGGGCGTTGTCTTTTTTGACTTAACGAAGGAGCATAACATTATAAAGAGGGTTACTCTCAGCAAATAGGGTTACTCTCAGCAAATAGACTAAAAATCAGGAGGCTATGATTTCAATTATTAGATGGAAGGATTATTGGAGAATTCACTCAGAGGGTGATAGGAGTCAGGTACCCACTGCTTGTATGAGCAAGTGGAGGCAGAAACCCACGCAACATTTAAACAACAATTAAATGTGTACTTGAAGAGCCATGACCTGCAAGGCTACAGTTGGTGTTGAAGATGGATTAGAGTAGACAGATAGGAAGGGCTGAATAGCCTACTTCTGCATTATACACTTTTTATGAGTTTCAATTGTTCAGTTCCTGCATAACATTAAATCCAGTAGCTTTATTTTGGCTCCAACATAGTGAGTAATGCTAGCTGATTAATATATTTCTAAGTGTGACTGAAACAAATAGAAAACACCTATCTTCAACTCTTTGCATTGATAACACTGAACTAAAAGAAAGGTAATTTTCCTTCTGCGCTTTAGTGTCACTATGGAAAATATGGGCCTGTCCCACTTAAGCGATTTTTCAGGCGACTGCCGGCGACTGTCGAGTTGCCAGCAGTCTCCTGAAAAACCAGCAACTGGGTAAAAAAAAAAAAAAACAACACACACAAACACACACACACACACACACACACACACACACACACACACACACACACACACACAGCAAACGGGGGGAGCGCTGTCTGAGTGAAATTCACTCTGTGCAAAGCCAATGCGATACAGACACACGCTGCGATGAACAGGAAGGCTGGCGCTGCAATTAAGACGGCTAAGCACAGTGTACGGTAAGTCCTTTAAAAGAGGGGGGAGGGAGAAGGAGTGGAGACAACTTTTGAGAAGGCTGTGAAGCTTGACGGACATTTAACATTTGGGTATCCGGTTGGGTATCCTTGGTTCTGAAAACAACTGCTTCCGGTTTTTTTCTCAATGAACCAATGAAATTCACTGGTCAGCACCGGCTGCAACCTACGAGAACCTTCGACCTCCTGGCAATCCACTAGGACCTCCTGGCCACCCACCTGCGGCACGAGAAATCTCGCTACTCTTCATGGCCGTTTCATTCTAGTTGCTGCAAATTTTTCAAAATGTTGAAAAATTCGCGGCGACCATAATGAGGCCGCGACCGGTTCCCAGAATGCTGGAACTCTTCCCGACCACGAAGGCGACTCCCGGCATCCACCCGCGAACATGTGGCGACCATGTGGCGACTGCATAGTCTCCTGCAGTCGCCTATGTGGGACAGGCCCAATAGTTTCCACCTATAAAATAATGGTGAGGCTACATTTTTATCTGCCAAAACACGGATTTGATCAATGGTTAACAACAACACTAACCTCATACTCTACAATCACAGCAGATCATATTCTATTCAGCAGGAAAGTTTTGTATGTCCTTATTGTGTAAGTGACAGCAGAATAGAGGGATAGCACTGATCGTAGATTGCCTTCAACTTGTACTTTTCCCATCATTTCATTCTGCAATATCTGACATGATACATGGGTAATATTTTTATATATCTCTGTCTGAGAGTTACTTGTGAACTATATTTTCCAACAACATAGTCTAATCCGGCATCATCTTCCTCTTGATATGTCCAAGGCCAATAAATTAAATCCTAGCAGTTTGTTGCTGCATAGCTCATTAGCATTCCCATATCAATCTAACTTAGAGGTTACACTGTAGCGAAAAATAGATTGTCCTTACCTCGCACTAAATGCTGGTTTGCAAAAGGCTTAAATCCATGTATCTATGAAACTGACTGAAGTTTCAGATAAGGGCAAAAGTATCATTTGCATTGATTCCACAACCAGATAGCTGAACTACTATCTACCTCTTTGATGTTGCGTAGACTATCCTTGACTGGACTTTGCTGGCTTTACCTTGCACTAAACCTTATTCCCTTATGTAATCTGTACACTATAAATGGATTGATTGTAATCATGTATTATCTTTCTGCTGACTGGTTAGCACACAACAACAAGCTTTTCACTGTGCCTTGGTTCATGTGACGATAAACTTAACATAACTGAACTGAAACTCATTTGTCGCTGTGATATGAATGACACCCAAGGTCCATTTGCAAATTCTGTGCAATATGATTTTAATTTCTAGTCTGTCCTTTGTCTTTATTTGTAAATTTCCGCTGTGTAATTCTCACAGGTTGAGAACACAACCCATTAAATTTGTTGATCTCAAAGGTTCAGATCTCCCTCTGTGCTGATCAAAGCTCCTTCAATCCTTTCCATTGCCTTCTCAAGGAACTCGAAGTTAACCAAATATGATTTGGCTTTAACGAATGCACGGTTTTCCAAATTAAATATGTATTGGATTATTGACCTGAAACTACTGCAGGATAACTGTCAGTTCCATTCAGATCTGTCCACAGTTACCTCTAACCATGAAGATTGTCATGATTCTTACCCACGTCTGTGTGAACGTGGATTCCCACACAGCCGAACACTGCTGATATGCTGTTGTGCTCCAATGCAGGACTACAGTGGTGTGGTGTCAGGTCACTGACAAGATTGGATTTACTTGAGTTAATTTTAAACAATATGCACATGTTTTATAAGGGAAGAAGGTGTTTACTGGTGCTTCATGTTTTCTATTGTTTACTTAGTTCAAACATTTTGATGACTTAGCAAACAAATTGGCATGTCCATTTTCAATTCTTGACAATAATGGTGTATGGTAATTAACAGCAGGAGCTGGTCCTTTTCATTGTACTCACTCCGTTTCTGATTCTCTTGATGTTTTGAAATCTATCTCCATTTTTTAATTAACGCCATGACTGAACAGCTCTATGTCTTAGAAAATTCTAAAGGCTCACCACCCTACAGATTATGAAATTTCCTCACATCTGTCTTAATGAGATCTTCTGTCATTTTCGTAAACTGTGAAGAACTAGTCTGCTCAATATATCCGCATATGCCAAACATTATACTTCTAGAACTAGCCTAATAAATCATTGTTGCACTCTCTCTGTGGCCGGTATATAATTTCTTTAGGCAAGGAGACCAAAACTGTACACAGTACTTCAGGTGCAATCTCAGCAAGGGCTTATATAATTGAAGTAGTACACTTTACTCCTGTACATCAATTACTCTGGCAATAAAGGACAACACAGCATTTGCTTTCTGTTTCAATTAAGTGACACAATTATTTAATGTTACAGTGCCTTACACTCATTACAAAATAATAAGAATTCATGAAAATATTTTCTTTTAATGTACATTTTGAATACTCAGCAAAGTCATAGTTGGTTCATCCCTAGAAACACACCCCTTGGGTGGTGAAGCTTGTAGAGCTTAAAATAAGTATTTCTGAATGGCATTGTGAAACTATGGGGATCATCAAAAGGAATGTGTTTTGTCTCCGTTTTTCATTGAAGCTTGGTCTATGTTTTGGTCCTCAAATGTTTGCAGCAGTATAGTATATGGTATTGTATATGGTATAGTATATAATATAGAGGAGCTGGACTTATGCCAACAATGACAAGAAGATCAAGTGCAATATAATCAAATCCATTGATAAGGCAAAGCAGGGTGGCAGTGCGGCTGTAAGGAGGATTAGTGGGAAATTTAGACAGGTTAAGTGAATGAACAAGGACATGGAAGATGTAATATAATGTGGAAAATGCGAGGTCATCAACTTTGGTGGAATAAATAGTGAGGTGGTGTATTTTTCTATACAAGAAGAGTGACATAAAGGTGCTAATGTTTGAACTTACCTGGATGTGCACAAACACTAAACATTATCATATGCATACAGAAAGAAATAAGGAATGCAAATTGTATTTTGGTCTCTATCACAATGAGATAAAAGTAGATAGGCCTTTAGTGAAACCGTAACTGTTATATTATTTATGTATCAGGGTTTACCACATTAGAAAGTATTTATTTGTAATAAAGGGAGTGTAACAAAAGTTCAGCGGGTTAATGCCAGTGATGGAGGGTTTGTCAAATGAGGAGAAGTTAATCAGAACGGACGTATTCTGTCATAAATTTCGAAGTTCGCGATAATCTCATGGAAATGTACAGAATTCTTCCTGTGTGTTAACAAGGCAGGTAATGGGATGATTTTCCCTTGGATGAGGTCTCATGGTGTCAAACCAAGTGATGGGACATTCACGACACAGATAAGTGAAGTTCCTTCAATCAGAAGACAATAAACCTTCATAGTTCTCAACTCAAGAGGAGGTGGAGGTTCAGTTATTGATTAGTTCAGAGATTGAGAGGGGAGTCAAAGGATATGGAGTTAGTGCAGGAATATCTAGGAGGGAAAACACCAACCATACAGCAAGGACAAGAGTCCTGTTTCTTTTGGCCTTATGGATCTTTTTAAAGGTTTTCCTTAAAGCTAATCTGTGTGAGTACAGAGGACGTCTGGGGAACATTTGGATAATCCAACACAGAATGATCAAGACTTGTCTGGATTTAGTCACCTCTTTCTTTCTTAAATTGTTTCAATCTCTTTTCAACAGAAAATCATTTTACAGTTATTTTGTTAGAGTTGTTTCTAGGCTTTCTGCTGGCTCTTCTTCTTCTTCCTCGTGTCCAGCCATCTTCTATATCACGTCTTTCCGGTCGGTCAGTGACGGTTGACGGTCGGTGGTTGCAGAATTGACTACTTCAGTGAGTCACTGTGGTACAGTTTCTGTCGTCAGCATTGCCCGGGATGCGCCACGTAGAGGCTTCTGCTTGCAACCCACTGACTCTTTAAAATGCTGCTGCTGCAGGGCTGTATGTTTTCCACTATGGTGAATGTTGAGAGGTAGAAGTGTTACAATTTTATATCAAAGTATGCATTTGTCCACTTGCCAAGGTGAATGTTTATTTACTGTCCTTTCATGTAATACTGGAGTACAGTTACAACAGGGCATTCCTGAATTTCTTTATATATATATATATATATATATATATATATATATATATATATATATATATATATATATATATATATATATATATATATATATATATATATATATATATATAAATCATAAAGAAGTTCAGGAATATATATATATTTTTAAAACTCTGTGTGTGTGTTTGTGTGTGTCAGATTTGGCCTTTGATTCCTTGGTTCGCCAAAACCACACGCGAAAACTCCGAGATTTTTTCCATTTCGCTAGACATTACACTTTTACATACCCTAACACACTCCTTATTAGATTTAGACATTTTTATGTACACATTTTAAAATAAAATCCCGCCTCCCCCCTCCACTCACTCATTTTGTCGCCTCCTGCTGGCCAGCCACCTTTTGCTGCCGCCCGGCTCTGCTCCAAAAACGCCGACATTATAATTTTTCGCTGGCGATTTTCGCTGCTGCCGCCCGGCTCTCCTCCACTACCACCCCACCGGACCGGCTCTCTCACGCTGGCTAAAGCCAAACATCGGCTCTTCCCCCTCTGCTTTTCGCCGTCCTCTGTTTGCCGAATAGCAGCAGCTGAACAACCCATCTTTGCCTTCAGCCAGCGTCACAGAGCCGGCGCATCATTGGCCTGTTGGCCCGCAGCCCCATTGAGGGCGTACGCAGCGTCTCGACGGCCGTACGCAGCATCTCGATGTCGTACGCAGCGTCTTGATGGCGTATGCCGCCTGCACCGTCAACACGCTGCGTACACCGTCAAGACCCTGCGTACGACGTCAAGACGCTGCGTACAACGTCGAGACGCTGAGTACGGCCGTCCAGACGCTGTCTATGCCGTCAAGACGTTGAAGCACGTTCGGGAACCAGACCCCGGGGTCTGAAACGCGTTCGGGGACCAGACCCAACGGGTCTGCACTTGGTCTAGTATATATATATATATATTCATCTTTGGTCACCCGCACTATACAGGAGTGAGGGTATCAAACAACTTGATGTTGGGTTCAGATGAAAGAGAATTTTCTATACCTCATAATTTAAACCAACCACAGGGAAACCGTTAATAAATTAATTAATGTTGCAAAGTTTCCGGACTTCATTTATTTTTGATCAGGAATGAGACGGGCATCTATTTGGAATGAATTTTTACAAGCATAAATTCGTAAGTCATAGGAGCAAAATTAGGCTATTCAGCCCATCAAGTCTTCTCCACCTTCCAATCATGGCTGATCTATCTTTCCCTCTCAAACACATTCTCTTGCCTTCTCCCCATGACCTTTAACACCCTTACTAATCAAGAAAAAAGTCACGGGTGGAACAGTGACACAAGGGCAGAGATGCTGCCCTGCAGCGCCAGAGACCGGGGGTCGTTCCTGACTATGGGTACTGTCTGTACAGAGTTCGTACATGATTTTGGGATATGGCTTTTAGTGATAATTGCTTAGATGCAGAGCAATCCAAACTGGAGTGAGTATGCTTTCATCACCTACGGTTGGCAGAAATTTGTATTAACTCAAATTTTTATCAACCCATTGATGCAAAGTTTATGAAGTACCTATTCACTGAGTTGTGAAATCCCCCTGGAACTGCAAACCCAGAATTCTGTGCTGATCAATTAATTTTCAACGGTCAAATTCACATGGAACGAGTCTCACTGGTCTAACTGAGTTGCTACTTAGGTTCAAAGAGTTGTTGCCTTATGGAAAATGGAAAAGTGGTTGTTGCCTTATGGAAAATTGAAAAGTGGTTGTTGCCTCATGGAAAATGGAAAATGGAAAAGTGGTTATTGCCTTATGGAAAACGGAAAAGTGATTGTTGCCTTATGGAAAATGGAAAAGTGGTTGTAGCCTTATGCAAAATGGAAAAGTGGCTGTTGCCTTATGGAAAATAGAAAAGTGGTTGATGCCTTATGGAAAATGGAAAAGTGGTTGTTGCCTTATGGAAAATGCAAAAGTGGTTGTTTCCTTATGGAAAATGGAACAGTTGTTTTTGCCTTATGGAAAATGGAAAAGTGTTTTTTGCCATATGGAAAATGGAAACGTGGTTTTTGCCTTATGGAAAATGGAAAACTGGTTGTTGCCATATGGAAAATGGAAAAGTGTTTTTTCTCTTATGGAAAATGGAAAAGTGTTTTTTCCCTTATGGAAAATGGAAAAGTGTTTTTTGCCTTATAACCATATAACCATATAACCATTACAGCATGGAAACAGGCCATCTCGGCCCTTCAAGTCCATGCCAAACATTTTTAAAAAAAATTAAAAAATATATAAATACTTCCCCCTAGTCCCATCTACCTGCACTCAGACCATAACCCTCCATTCCTTTCCCGTCCATATACCCATCCAATCTATTTTTAAAGGATAAAATCGAACCAGCCTCCACCACTTCCACTGGAAGCTCATTCCCCACAGCTACCACTCTCTGAGTAAAGAAGTTCCCCCTAATGTTTCCCCTATACTTCTGTCCCTTAATTCTCAAGTCATGTCCCCTTGTTTGAATCTTCCCTACTCTCAATGGAAAAAGCTTATCCACGTCAACTCTGTCTAACCCGCTCATAATTTTAAAGACCTCTATCAAGTCCCCTCTTAACTTTCTGCGCTCCAAAGAATAAAGACCTAACTTGTTCAACCTTTCTCTGTAACTTAGTTGCTGAAACCCAGGCAACATTCTAGTAAATCTCCTCTGTACTCTCTCTATTTTGTTGACATCCTTCCTATAATTAGGCGACCAAAATTGTACGCCATACTCCAGAATCGGCCTCACCAATGCCTTGTACAATTTTAACGTTACATCCCAACTTCTATATTCAATGCTCTGATTTATAAAGGCCAGCACACCAAAACCTTTCTTTATCACCCTATCTACATGTGATTCCACCTTCAGAGAACTATGCACAGTTATTCCTAGATCCCTCTGTTCAACTGCATTCCTCAATTCTCTACCATTTACCATGTACGTCCTATTTTGATTTGTCCTGCCGAGATGTCGTACCTCACATTTATCAGCATTAAACTCCATCTGCCATCTTTCAGCCCACTCTTCCAAATGGCCTAAATCTCTCTGTAGACTTTGAAAATCTACTTCATTATCCACCACACCACCTATCTTTGTATCATCTGCATACTTACTAATCCAATTTTCCACACCATCATCCAGATCATTGATGTACATGACAAACAACAGTGGACCCAACACAGACCCCTGAGGCACCCCACTAGTCACCGGCCTCCAACCTGACAAACAGCCATCCACCATTACTCTCTGGCATCTCCCATTCAGCCACTGTTGAATCCATCTTGCTACTCCACCATTAATACCCAACAATTTAATCTTCTTAACCAACCTTCCATGAGGAACCTTGTCAAAGACCTTACTGAAGTCCATATAGACAACATCCACTGCTTTACCCTCATCAATTTCCCTACTAACCTCTTTGAAAAATTCTACAAGATTAGTCAAACATGACCTTCGAGGCACAAATGCATGTTGACTGTTCCTAATCAGACCCTGCTTATCCAGATGTTTATACATATTATCTTTAAGTATCCTTTCCATTAATTTTCCCACCACTGACGTCAAACTAACAGGTCTATAATTGTTAGGTTTACTCTTAGAACCCTTTTTAAACAACGGAACAACATGCGCCGTACGCCAATCCCCCGGCACTATTCCCGTTTCTAATGACATTTGAAATATTTCTGTCATAGCCCCTGCTATTTCTACACTAACTTCCCTCAATGTCCTCGGGAATATCCTGTCAGGACCTGGAGACATATCTGTTTTCATATTTTTCAAAAGTGTCCGCACCTCCTCTTCTTTGAATCTCATAGTTTCCATTGCTACTCTGCTTGTTTCCCTTACCTCACATAATTCCATATCCTTCTCCTTGGTGAATACTGAAGAAAAGAAATTGTTCAGTATCTCCCCCATCTCTTTTGGCTCTGCAGATAGCTGTCCACTGACTCTCTAATGGACCAATTTTATTCCTTGTTATCCTTTTGCTATTAATATAGCTGTAGAAACCCTTTGGATTTACTTTCACCTTACTTGCCAAAGCAACCTCATATCTTCTTTTAGCTTTTCTAATTTCTTTCTTAATATTCTTTTTACATTCTTTATACTCCTCAAGCACCTCATTTACTCCATGCTGCCTATAATTATTGTAGATCTCTCTCTTTTTCTGAACCAAGTGTCCAATTTCCCTTGAAAAGCATGGCTCTTTCCAATATTTACTATTTCCTTTCAACCAAACAGGGACATAAAGATACTGTACTCTTAAAATTTCACCTTTAAATGTCCTCCATTTCTCTTCTACATCCTTCCCATAAAACAACATGTCCCAATTCACTCCTTTTAAATCCTTTCGCATCTCCTCAAAGTTAGCCTTTCTCCAATCAAAAATCTCAACCCTAGGTCCAGTTCTGACCCTCTCCATAATTATATTGAAACTAATGGTATTGTGATCACTGGACCGAAGTGCTCCCCAATGCTTAACTCCGCCACCTGCCTGTCTCATTTCCTAACAGGAGGTCCAGCACTGCCCCTTCTCTAGGAGGCACCTCTATGTATTGCTGCAAAAAACTATCCTGCACACATTATGGAAAACTATCCTGCACACTTTATGGAAAATGGACAAGTGTTTTTTGCCTCATGGAAAATATATAAGTGGTTTTTGCCTCATTGAAAAAGGAAAGGTTTTTGCCTTATGGAAATTGGAAAAGTGGTTGTTGCCAAATGGAAAATGGAAAAGCGGTTTTGCCTTATTGTAAATGGAAAAGTGGTTTTTGCCTTATGGAAAATGGAAAATAGTTTTTTACCTTATGGAAAATGGAAATGTGGTTTTGCCATATGGAAAATTGAAAAGTGATTGTTGCCTTATGGAACATGGAAATGTGGTTGTTGCCTTATGGAAAATGGATAAGTGGTTGTTGCCTTATGGAAATGGAAAAGTGGTTGTTGCCTTATGCAAAATGGAAAAGTGGTTGTTTCCTTATGGAAAATGGTACAGTGCTTGTTGCCTTATGGAAAATGGAAAAGTGGTTGTTGCCTTATGGAAAATGGAAAATGGAAAAGTGGTTATTGCCTTATGGAAAATGGAAAAGTGTTTGTTGTCTTATGGAAAATGGAAAAGTGATTGTTGCCTTATGCAAAAACTTAAAAGTGGTTGTTGCCTAATGGAAAATGTAAAAGTGGTTGCTGCCTTATGGCAAATGGAAAAGTGGTTGTTGCCTTATGGAAAATGGAAAAGTGGTTGTTGCCTTATGCAAAATGGAAAAGTGGTTGTTGCCTTTTGGAAAGTGGAAAAGTGGTTGTTGCCTTATGCAAAATGGAAAAGTAGTTGTTTCTTTATGGAAAATGGTACAGTGCTTGTTGCCTTATGGAAAATGGAAAAGTGGTTGTTGCCTTATGAAAATGGAAAATGGAAAAGTGGTTATTGCCTTATGGAAAATGGAAAAGTGTTTGTTGCCTTATGGAAAATGGAAAAGTGATTGTTGCCTTATGCAAAAATTTAAGTGGTTGTTGCCTAATGGAAAATGGAAAAGTGGTTGCTGCCTTATGGCAAATGGAAAAGTGGTTGTTGCCTTATGGAAAATGGAAAAGTGGTTGTTGCCTTATGCAAAATGGAATAGTGGTTGTTGCCTTATGGAAATTGGAAAAGTGGTTGTTGCCTTATGGAAAATGCAAAAGTGGTTGTTTCCTTATGGAAAATGGAACAGTGTTTGTTGCCTTATGGAAAATGGAAAAGTGGTTGTTGCCTTATGGAAAATGGAAAAGTGGTTGTTGCCTAATGGAAAATGGAAGAGTGGTAGTTGCCTTATGGAAAATCGAAAAGTGCTTGTTGCCTTATGGAAAAAGGAAAAGTGGTTATTGACTTATGGAAAATGTAAAAGTGGTAGTTGCCTTAAGGAAAATTGAAAAGTGTTTTTTGCCTCATGGAAATGGAATACTGGTTTTCGCCTTAAGGAAATTGGAAAAGTGGTTTTTGCCTTATGGAAAATGGAAAAGTGGTTTTTACCTTACGGAAAATGGAAAATTGGTTGTTGCCTTCTGGAAAATGGAAAAGTGTTTGTTGCCTCATGGGAAATGGAAAAGTGGTTGTTGCCTTATGGAAAATGGAAAAGTGATTGTTGCCTAATGGAAAATGGAAAAGTGGTTGTTGCCTTATGGAAAATGGAAAAGTGGTTGTTGACTTATGTAAAATGGAAAAGTGGTTGTTGCCTTATGGAAAATGGAAAAGTCGTTGTTGCCTTATCGAAAATGGAAAAGTGGTTGTTGCCTAATGGAAAATGGAAGAGTGGTAGTTGCCTTATGGAAAATGGAAAAGTGCTTGTTGCCTTATGGAAAATGGAAAAGTGGTTGTTGCCTTATGGCAAATGGAAAAGTGATTGTTGCCTAATGGAAAATGGAAAAGCGGTTGTTGCCTTATGGAAAATGGAAAAGTGGTTGTGGCCTAATGGAAAATGGAAGAGTGGTTGTTGCCTTATGGAAAATCGAAAATTGGGTGTTGCCTTATGGAAAATCGAAAAGTGCTTGTTGCCTTATGGAAAATGGAAAATTGAATAGTGGTTTTTGACTTATGGAAAATGTAAAAGTGGTAGTTGCCTTATGGAAAATGGAAAAGTGGTTGTTGCCTTATGGAAAATGGACAAGTGGTTGTTGCCTTATGGAAAATGGAAAAGTGGTTGTTGCCTTATGGAAAATGGAAAATGGAAAAGTGGTTAATGCCTTATGGAAAATGGAAAAGTGGTATTTACCTTATGGAAAAATGGAAAATTGGTTGTTGCCTTGTGGAAAATGGAAAAGTGTTTGTTGCCTCATGGGAAATGGAAAAGTGGTTGTTGCCTTATGGAAAATCGAAACGTGGTTGTTGCCTTATGGAAAATGGAAAAGTGATTGTTGCCTTATGGAAAATGGAAAAGTGGTTGTTGCCTTATGGAAAAAGGAAAAGTGGTTGTTGCCTTTTGGAAAATGGAAAAGTGGTTGTTTCCTTGTGGAAAATTGAAAAGTGGTTGTTGCCTTATGGAACATGGAAAAGTGGCTGTTGCATTATGGAAAATGGAAAAGTGGTTGTTGCCTTATGGAAAATGGACAAGTGGTTGTTGCCTTATGGAAAATGGAAAAGTGGTTGATTCCTTATGGGAAATGGAAAAGTGGTTGTTGCCTAATGGAAAATGGAAGAGTGGTAGTTGCCTTATGGAAAATCGAAAAGTGCTTGATGCCTTATGGAAAATGTAAAAGTATTTTTTGACTTATGGAAAATGTAAAAGTGGTAGTTTCCGTAAGGAAAACGGAAAAGTGTTTTTTGCCTCATGGAAAATGGAAAACTGGTTTTTGCCTGATGGAAATTGGAAAAATGTTTTTTGCCAAATGGAAAATGGAAAAGCGGTTTTTGCCTTATTGTAAATGGAAAAGTGGTTTTTGTTTTATTGAAAATAGAAAAGTCGTTTTTACCTTATGGAAAATGGAAAATTGGTTGTTGCCTTGTGGAAAATGGAAAAGTGTTTGTTCCCTCATGGGAAATGAAAAAGTGGTTGTTGCCTTATGGAAAATGGAAAAGTGGTTGTTGCCTTATGGAAAATGGAAAAGTGATTGTTGCCTTATGGAAAATGGAAAAGTGGTTGTTGCCTTATGGAAAATGGAAAATTGGTTGTTGCCTTTTGGAAAATGGAAAAGTGGTTGTTTCCTTGTGGAAAATTGAAAAGTGGATGTTGCCTTATGGAACATGGAAAAGTGGCTGTTGCCTTATGGAAAATGGAAAAGTGGTTGTTGCCTTATGGAAAATGGACAAGTGGTTGTTGCCTTATGGAAAATGGAAAAGTGGTTGTTGCCTTATGGAAAATGGAGAAGTGGTTGTTGCCAAATGGAAAATTGGTTGTTGCCTTATGGAAAATGGAAAAGTGGTTGTTGCCTTTTGGAAAGTGGAAAAGTGGTTGTTGCCTTATGGAAAATGGAAAAGTGGTTGTTGCCTTATGGAAAATGGAAGAGTGGTTGTTGCCTTATGGAAAATGGAGAAGTGGTTGTTGCCAAATGGAAAATTGGTTGTTGCCTTATGGAAAATGGAAAAGTGGTTGTTGCCTTTTGGAAAGTGGAAAAGTGGTTGTTGCCTTATGGAAAATGGAAAAGTGGTTGTTGCCTTATGGAAAATGGAAAAGTGGTTGTTGCCTTATGGAAAATTGAAAAGTGGTTGTTGACTTATGGAAAATGGAACAGTGGTAGTTGCCTTATGGAAAATGTAAAAGTGGTTGTTGCCTAATGGAAAAAGGAAAAGTGGTTGTTGCCTTATGGAAAATGGAAAAGTGGTTGTTGCCTTATGGAAAATGGAAAAGTGGCTGTTGCCTTTTGGAAAATGGAAAAGTGGTAGTTGCCTTATGGAAAATGGAAAAGTGGTTTTTGACTTGGAAAATGGAAAAGTGGTAGTTGCCTTAAGGAAAATGGAAAAGTGGTAGTTGCCTTAAGGAAAATGGAAAAGTGTTTTTTGCCTCATGGAAAATGGAAAACTGGTTTTCGCCTTATGGAAATTGGAAAAGTGGTTGTTGCCTTATGGAAAATGGAAAAGTGGTTGTTGCCTTTTGGAAAATGGAAAAGTGGTTGTGGCCTAATGGAAAATGGAAGAGTGGTTGCTGCCTTATGGAAAATCGAAAAGTGGGTGTTGCCTTATGGAAAATCGAAAAGTGCTTGTTGCCTTATGGAAAATGGAAAATGGAATAATGGTTTTTGACTTATGGAAAATGTAAAAGTGGTAGTTGCCTTAAGGAAAATGGAACAGTGGTTTTTGCCTCATGGAAAATGGAAAACTGGTTTTCGCCTCATGGAAATTGGAAAAATGCTATTTGCCAAATGGAAAATGGAAAAGCGGTTATGCCTTATTGTAAATGGAAAAGTGGTTTTTGCCTTATGGAAAATGGAAAAGTGGTTGTTGCCATATGGAAAATGGAAAAGTGGTTGTTGCCTTATGGAAAATGGAAAATTGGTTGTTGCCTTGTGGAAAATGGAAAAGTGTTTGTTGCCTCATGGGAAATGGAAAAGTGGTTGTTGCCTTTTGGAAAATGGAAAAGTGGTTGTGGCCTAATGGAAAATGTAAGAGTGGTTGTTGCCTTATGGAAAATCGAAAAGTGGGTGTTGCCTTATGGAAAATCGAAAAGTGCTTGTTGCCTTATGGGAAATGGAAAATGGAATAGTGGTTTTTGACTTATGGAAAATGTAAAAGTGGTAGTTGCCTTATGGAAAATGGAAAAGTGGCTGTTGCCTTTTGGAAAATGGAAAAGTGGTAGTTGCCTTATGGAAAATGGAAAAGTGGTTTTTGACTTGGAAAATGGAAAAGTGGTAGTTGCCTTAAGGAAAATGGAAAAGTGGTAGTTGCCTTAAGGAAAATGGAAAAGTGTTTTTTGCCTCATGGAAAATGGAAAACTGGTTTTCGCCTTATGGAAATTGGAAAAGTGGTTGTTGCCTTATGGAAAATGGAAAAGTGGTTGTTGCCTTTTGGAAAATGGAAAAGTGGTTGTGGCCTAATGGAAAATGGAAGAGTGGTTGCTGCCTTATGGAAAATCGAAAAGTGGGTGTTGCCTTATGGAAAATCGAAAAGTGCTTGTTGCCTTATGGAAAATGGAAAATGGAATAATGGTTTTTGACTTATGGAAAATGTAAAAGTGGTAGTTGCCTTAAGGAAAATGGAACAGTGGTTTTTGCCTCATGGAAAATGGAAAACTGGTTTTCGCCTCATGGAAATTGGAAAAATGCTATTTGCCAAATGGAAAATGGAAAAGCGGTTATGCCTTATTGTAAATGGAAAAGTGGTTTTTGCCTTATGGAAAATGGAAAAGTGGTTGTTGCCATATGGAAAATGGAAAAGTGGTTGTTGCCTTATGGAAAATGGAAAATTGGTTGTTGCCTTGTGGAAAATGGAAAAGTGTTTGTTGCCTCATGGGAAATGGAAAAGTGGTTGTTGCCTTTTGGAAAATGGAAAAGTGGTTGTGGCCTAATGGAAAATGTAAGAGTGGTTGTTGCCTTATGGAAAATCGAAAAGTGGGTGTTGCCTTATGGAAAATCGAAAAGTGCTTGTTGCCTTATGGGAAATGGAAAATGGAATAGTGGTTTTTGACTTATGGAAAATGTAAAAGTGGTAGTTGCCTTAAGGAAAATGGAAAAGTGGTTTTTGCCTCATGGAAAATGGAAAACTGGTTTTTGCCTCATGGAAATTGGAAAAGTGCTATTTGCCAAATGGAAAATGGAAAAGCGGTTATGCCTTATTATAAATGGATAAGAGGTTTTTGCCTTATGGAAAATGGAAACATGGTTTTTACCTTATGGAAAATGGAAAAGTGGTTGTTGCCATATGGAAAATGGAAAAGTGGTTGTTGCCTTATGGAAAATGGAAAATTGGTTGTTGCCTTCTGGAAAATGGAAAAGTGTTTGTTGCCTCGTGTGAAATGGAAAATTGGTTGTTGCCTTATGGTAAATGGAAAAGTGGTTGTTGCCTTATGGAAAATGGAAAAGTGGTTGTTGCCTTATGGAAAATGGAAAATTGCTTGTTGCCTTTTGGAAAATGGAAAAGTGCTTGTTGCCTTATGGAAAATGGAAAAGTGGTTGTTGCCTTTTGGAAAATGGAAAATGGAAAAGTGGTTATTGCCTTATGGAAAATGGAAAAGTGGTTTTTAACATGGAAAATGGAAAATTGGTTGTTGCCTTATGGAAAATGGAAAATTGGTTGTTGCCTTCTGGAAAATGGAAAAGTGTTTGTTGCCTCATGTGAAATGGAAAAGTGGTTGTTGCCTTATGGTAAATGGAAAAGTGGTTGTTGCCTTATGGAAAATGGAAAAGTGGTTGTTGCCTTATGGAAAATGGAAAATTGCTTGTTGCCTTTTGGAAAATGGAAAAGTGCTTGTTGCCTTATGGAAAATGGAAAAGTGTTTGTTGCCTCATGGGAAATGGAAAAGTGGTTGTTGCCTTATGGAAAATGGAAAAGTGGTTGGTGCCTTATGCAAAATGGAAAAGTGGTTGTTGCCTTATGCAAAATGGAAAAGTGGTTGTTGTCTTATGGAAAATAGAAAAGTGGTTGTTGCCTTATGGAAAATGGAAAATGGAAAAGTGGTTGATGCCTTATGGAAAATGGAAAAGTGGTTGTTGCCTAATGGAAATTGGAAGAGTGGTAGTTGCCTTATGGAAAACCGAAAAGTGCTTGTTGCCTTATGGAAAATGTAAAAGTTTTTTTGACTTATGGAAAATGTAAAAGTGGTAGTTTCCGTAAGGAAAACGGAAAAGTGTTTTTTGCCTCATGGAAAATGGCAAAGTGGTTGTTGCCTTATGGAAAATGGAAAAGTGGTTGTTGGCAAATGGAAAATTGGTTGTTGCCTTATGGAAAATGGAAAAGTGGTTGTTGCCTTTTGGAAAGTGGAAAAGTGGTTGTTGCCTTATGGAAAATGGAAATGTGTTTGTTGCCTTACGGAAAATTGAACAGAGGTTGTTGCCTTATGCAAAAACTTTAAAATGGTTGTTGCCTAATGGAAAATGGAAAATTGGTTGTTGCCTTGTGGAAAATGGAAAAGTGTTTGTTGCCTCATGGGAAATGGAAAAGTGGTTGTTGCCTTTTGGAAAATGGAAAAGTGGTTGTGGCCTAATGGAAAATGGAAGAGTGGTTGTTGCCTTATGGAAAATCGAAAAGTGGGTGTTGCCTTATGGAAAATCGAAAAGTGCTTGTTGCCTTATGGGAAATGGAAAATGGAATAGTGGTTTTTGACTTATGGAAAATGTAAAAGTGGTAGTTGCCTTAAGGAAAATGGAAAAGTGGTTTTTGCCTCATGGAAAATGGAAAACTGGTTTTTGCCTCATGGAAATTGGAAAAGTGCTATTTGCCAAATGGAAAATGGAAAAGCGGTTATGCCTTATTATAAATGGATAAGAGGTTTTTGCCTTATGGAAAATGGAAACATGGTTTTTACCTTATGGAAAATGGAAAAGTGGTTGTTGCCATATGGAAAATGGAAAAGTGGTTGTTGCCTTATGGAAAATGGAAAATTGGTTGTTGCCTTCTGGAAAATGGAAAAGTGTTTGTTGCCTCGTGTGAAATGGAAAATTGGTTGTTGCCTTATGGTAAATGGAAAAGTGGTTGTTGCCTTATGGAAAATGGAAAAGTGGTTGTTGCCTTATGGAAAATGGAAAATTGCTTGTTGCCTTTTGGAAAATGGAAAAGTGCTTGTTGCCTTATGGAAAATGGAAAAGTGGTTGTTGCCTTTTGGAAAATGGAAAATGGAAAAGTGGTTATTGCCTTATGGAAAATGGAAAAGTGGTTTTTAACATGGAAAATGGAAAATTGGTTGTTGCCTTATGGAAAATGGAAAATTGGTTGTTGCCTTCTGGAAAATGGAAAAGTGTTTGTTGCCTCATGTGAAATGGAAAAGTGGTTGTTGCCTTATGGTAAATGGAAAAGTGGTTGTTGCCTTATGGAAAATGGAAAAGTGGTTGTTGCCTTATGGAAAATGGAAAATTGCTTGTTGCCTTTTGGAAAATGGAAAAGTGCTTGTTGCCTTATGGAAAATGGAAAAGTGTTTGTTGCCTCATGGGAAATGGAAAAGTGGTTGTTGCCTTATGGAAAATGGAAAAGTGGTTGGTGCCTTATGCAAAATGGAAAAGTGGTTGTTGCCTTATGCAAAATGGAAAAGTGGTTGTTGTCTTATGGAAAATAGAAAAGTGGTTGTTGCCTTATGGAAAATGGAAAATGGAAAAGTGGTTGATGCCTTATGGAAAATGGAAAAGTGGTTGTTGCCTAATGGAAATTGGAAGAGTGGTAGTTGCCTTATGGAAAACCGAAAAGTGCTTGTTGCCTTATGGAAAATGTAAAAGTTTTTTTGACTTATGGAAAATGTAAAAGTGGTAGTTTCCGTAAGGAAAACGGAAAAGTGTTTTTTGCCTCATGGAAAATGGCAAAGTGGTTGTTGCCTTATGGAAAATGGAAAAGTGGTTGTTGGCAAATGGAAAATTGGTTGTTGCCTTATGGAAAATGGAAAAGTGGTTGTTGCCTTTTGGAAAGTGGAAAAGTGGTTGTTGCCTTATGGAAAATGGAAATGTGTTTGTTGCCTTACGGAAAATTGAACAGAGGTTGTTGCCTTATGCAAAAACTTTAAAATGGTTGTTGCCTAATGGAAAATGGAAAAGTGGTTGTTGCCTTATGGAAAATGGAAAAGTGGTTGTTGCCTTATGGAAAATGGAAAAGTGGTTATTGCCTTATGGAAAATGTAAAAGTGGTAGTTGCCTTAAGGAAAATTGAAAAGTGTTTTTTGCCTCATGGGAATGGAATACTGGTTTTCGCCTTATGGAAATTGGAAAAGTGGTTTTTGCCAAATGGAAAATGGAAAAGTGGTTTTTGCCTTATGGTAAATGGAAAAGTGGTTTTTGCCTTATAGAAAATGGAAAAGTGGTTTTTACCTTATGGAAAATGGAAAATTGGTTGTTGCCTTGTGGAAAATGGAAAAGTGTTTGTTGCCTCATGGGAAATGGAAAAGTGGTTGTGCCTTATGGAAAATGGAAAAGTGATTGTTGCCAAATAAAAATGGAAAAGTGGTTGTTGCCGTATGGAAAATGGAAAAGTGGTGGTTGCCTTTTGGAAAGTGGAAAAGTGGTTGTTGCCTTATGTAAAATGGAAAAGTGGTGGTTGCGTTGGAAAATGGAAAAGTGGTTGTTGCCTTACGGAAAATGGAAAAGTGGTTGTTGCCTTATGGAAAATGGAAAAGTGATTTTTGCCTTATGGAAAATGGAAAAGTGGTTTTTACCTGATGGAAAATGGAAAGGTGGTTTTTACCTTATGGAAAATGCAAAAGTGGTTGTTGCCCTATGGAAAATGGAAAAGTGTTTTTTTCCCTTGGGGAAAATGGAAAAGTGTTTTTTGTCTCATGGATAAAGGAAAAGTTTTTGCCTTTTGGAAAATTGAAAAGTAGTTGTTGCCTTATGGAAAATGAAAAATTGGTTGTCACCTTATGGAAAATGGAAAAGTGGTTGTCACCTTACGGAAAATCGAAAAGTGGTTGTTGCCTTATGGAAAATTGAAAAGTGGTTGTTGCCTTATGGAAAATGGAAAAGTGGTTTTGGGCGTTATGGAAAATGGAAAAGTCGTTTTTGCCTTATGGAAAATGGAAAAGTGTTTTTGCCTGATGGCAAATGATAAAGTGGTTTTTGCCTGATGGAAAATGGAAAAGTGGTTGCTTCCTTATGGAAAATGGAAAAGTGGTTGTTGCCTTATGGAAAATGGAAAATTGGTTGTTGCCTTTTGGAAAATGGAAAAGTGGTTGTTTCCTTGTGGAAAATTGAAAAGTGGTTGTTGCCTTATGGAACATGGAAAAGTGGCTGTTGCCTTATGGAAAATGGAAAAGTGGTTGTTGCCTTATGGAAAATGGACAAGTGGTTGTTGCCTTATGGAAAATGGAAAAGTGGTTGTTGCCTTATGGAAAATGGAAAACTGGTTGTTGCCTTATGGAAAATGGAAAATTGGTTGTTGCCTTATGGAAAATTGAAAAGTGGTTGTTGCCTTATGGAAAATGGAGAAGTGGTTGTTGCCAAATGGAAAATTGGTTGTTGCCTTATGGAAAATGGAAAAGTGGTTGTTGCCTTTTGGAAAGTGGAAAAGTGGTTGTTGCCTTATGGAAAATGGAAAAGTGGTTGTTGCCTTATGGAAAATGGAAAAGTGGTTGTTGCCTTATGGAAAATGGAAAAGTGGTTGTTGACTTATGGAAAATGGAACAGTGGTAGTTGCCTTATGGAAAATGTAAAAGTGGTTGTTGCCTAATGGAAAATGGAAAAGTGGTTGTTGCCTTATGGAAAATGGAAAAGTGGTTGTTGCCTTATGGAAAATGGAAAAGTGGCTGTTGCCTTTTGGAAAATGGAAAAGTGGTTGTTGCCTTATGGAAAATGGAAAAGTGGATTTTGACTTGGAAAATGGAAAAGTGGTAGTTGCCTTAAGGAAAATGGAAAAGTGGTAGTTGCCTTAAGGAAAATGGAAAAGTGTTTTTTGCCTCATGGAAAATGGAAAACTGGTTTTCGCCTTATGGAAATTGGAAAAGTGGTTGTTGCCTTATGGAAAATGCAAAAGTGGTTGTTGCCTTTTGGAAAATGGAAAAGTGGTTGTGGCCTAATGGAAAATGGAAGAGTGGTTGCTGCCTTATGGAAAATCGAAAAGTGGGTGTTGCCTTATGGAAAATCGAAAAGTGCTTGTTGCCTTATGGAAAATGGAAAATGGAATAGTGGTTTTTGACTTATGGAAAATGTAAAAGTGGTAGTTGCCTTAAGGAAAATGGAACAGTGGTTTTTGCCTCATGGAAAATGGAAAACTGGTTTTCGCCTCATGGAAATTGGAAAAATGCTATTTGCCAAATGGAAAATGGAAAAGCGGTTATGCCTTATTGTAAATGGAAAAGTGGTTTTTGCCTTATGGAAAATAGAAAAGTGGTTGTTGCCATATGGAAAATGGAAAAGTGGTTGTTGCCTTATGGAAAATGGAAAATTGGTTGTTGCCTTGTGGAAAATGGAAAAGTGTTTGTTGCCTCATGGGAAATGGAAAAGTGGTTGTTGCCTTTTGGAAAATGGAAAAGTGGTTGTGGCCTAATGGAAAATGGAAGAGTGGTTGTTGCCTTATGGAAAATCGAAAAGTGGGTGTTGCCTTATGGAAAATCGAAAACTGCTTGTTGCCTTATGGGAAATGGAAAATGGAATAGTGGTTTTTGACTTATGGAAAATGTAAAAGTGGTAGTTGCCTTAAGGAAAATGGAAAAGTGGTTTTTGCCTCATGGAAAATGGAAAACTGGTTTTCGCCTCATGGAAATTGGAAAAGTGCTATTTGCCAAATGGAAAATGGAAAAGCGGTTATGCCTTATTGTAAATGGATAAGAGGTTTTTGCCTTATGGAAAATGGAAACGTGGTTTTTACCTTATGGAAAATGGAAAAGTGGTTGTTGCCATATGGAAAATGGAAAAGTGGTTGTTGCCTTATGGAAAATGGAAAATTGGTTGTTGCCTTCTGGAAAATGGAAAAGTGTTTGTTGCCTCATGTGAAATGGAAAAGTGGTTGTTGCCTTATGGTAAATGGAAAAGTGGTTGTTGCCTTATGGAAAATGGAAAAGTAGTTGTTGCCTTATGGAAAATGGAAAATTGCTTGTTGCCTTTTGGAAAATGGAAAAGTGCTTGTTGCCTTATGGAAAATGGAAAAGTGGTTGTTGCCTTATGGAAAATGGAAAATGGAAAAGTGGTTATTGCCTTATGGAAAATGGAAAAGTGGTTTTTAACATGGAAAATGGAAAATTGGTTGTTGCCTTATGGAAAATGGAAAATTGGTTGTTGCCTTCTGGAAAATGGAAAAGTGTTTGTTGCCTCATGTGAAATGGAAAAGTGGTTGTTGCCTTATGGTAAATGGAAAAGTGGTTGTTGCCTTATGAAAAATGGAAAAGTGGTTGTTGCCTTATGGAAAATGGAAAATTGCTTGTTGCCTTTTGGAAAATGGAAAAGTGCTTGTTGCCTTATGGAAAATGGAAAAGTGTTTGTTGCCTCATGGGAAATGGAAAAGTGGTTGTTGCCTTATGGAAAATGGAAAAGTGGTTGTTGCCTTATGCAAAATGGAAAAGTGGTTGTTGCCTTATGGAAAATGGAAAATTGCTTGTTGCCTTTTGGAAAATGGAAAAGTGCTTGTTGCCTTATGGAAAATGGAAAAGTGTTTGTTGCCTCATGCGAAATGGAAAAGTGGTTGTTGCCTTATGGAAAATGGAAAAGTGGTTGTTGCCTTATGCAAAATGGAAAAGTGGTTGTTGCCTTATGCAAAATGGAAAAGTGGTTGTTGTCTTATGGAAAATAGAAAAGTGGTTGTTGCCTTATGGAAAATGGAAAATGGAAAAGTGGTTGATGCCTTATGGAAAATGGAAAAGTGGTTGTTGCCTAATGGAAATTGGAAGAGTGGTAGTTGCCTTATGGAAAATCGAAAAGTGCTTGTTGCCTTATGGAAAATGTAAAAGTATTTTTTGACTTATGGAAAATGTAAAAGTGGTAGTTTCCGTAAGGAAAACGGAAAAGTGTTTTTTGCCTCATGGAAAATGGCAAAGTGGTTGTTGCCTTATGGAAAATGGAAAAGTGGTTGTTGGCAAATGGAAAATTGGTTGTTGCCTTATGGAAAATGGAAAAGTGGTTGTTGCCTTTTGGAAAGTGGAAAAGTGGTTGTTGCCTTATGGAAAATGGAAATGTGTTTGTTGCCTTACGGAAAATTGAACAGAGGTTGTTGCCTTATGCAAAAACTTAAAAATGGTTGTTGCCTAATGGAAAATGGAAAAGTGGTTGTTGCCTTATGGAAAATGGAAAAGTGGTTGTTGCCTTATGGAAAATGGAAAAGTGGTTATTGCCTTATGGAAAATGTAAAAGTGGTAGTTGCCTTAAGGTAAATTGAAAAGTGTTTTTTGCCTCATGGGAATGGAATACTGGTATTCGCCTTATGGAAATTGGAAAAGTGGTTTTTGCCAAATGGAAAATGGAAAAGTGGTTTTTGCCTTATTGTAAATGGAAAAGTGGTTTTTGCCTTATAGAAAATGGAAAAGTGGTTTTTACCTTATGGAAAATGGAAAATTGGTTGTTGCCTTGTGGAAAATGGAAAAGTGTTTGTTGCCTCATGGGAAATGGAAAAGTGGTTGTTGCCTTATGGAAAATGGAAAAGTGATTGTTGCCAAATAAAAATGGAAAAGTGGTTGTTGCCTTATGGAAAATGGAAAAGTGGTGGTTGCCTTTTGGAAAGTGGAAAAGTGGTTGTTGCCTTATGGAAAATGGAAAAGTGGTGGTTGCGTTGGAAAATGGAAAAGTGGTTGTTGCCTTACAGAAAATGGAAAAGTGGTTGTTGCCTTATGGAAAATGGAAAAGTGATTTTTGCCTTATGGAAAATGGAAAAGTGGTTTTTACCTGATGGAAAATGGAAAGGTGGTTTTTACCTTATGGAAAATGCAAAAGTGGTTGTTGCCCTATGGAAAATGGAAAAGTGTTTTTTTCCCTTGGGGAAAATGGAAAAGTGTTTTTTGTCTCATGGATAAAGGAAAAGTTTTTGCCTTTTGGAAAATTGAAAAGTAGTTGTTGCCTTATGGAAAATGAAAAATTGGTTGTCACCTTATGGAAAATGGAAAAGTGGTTGTCACCTTACGGAAAATCGAAAAGTGGTTGTTGCCTTATGGAAAATTGAAAAGTGGTTGTTGCCTTATGGAAAATGGAAAAGTGGTTTTGGGCGTTATGGAAAATGGAAAAGTCGTTTTTGCCTTATGGAAAATGGAAAAGTGTTTTTGCCTGATGGCAAATGATAAAGTGTTTTTTGCCTGATGGAAAATGGAAAAGTGGTTGCTTCCTTATGTAAAATGTAAATTGCTTTTTGCCTTATGGAAAATGGAAAAGTCGTTTTTGCCTTATGGAAAATGGAAAAGTGTTTTCGCGTGATGGCAAATGATAAAGTGGGTTTTGCCTGATGGAAAATGGAAAAGTGGTTTTTGCCTGATTGTAAATGGAAAAGTGGGACTTCCGGTGGCGCCATGGAGCTTTAAGGGCACAGCATTGAGCTCCTCTCCCATTAAAATCGCGAGGAAGAAGATAATGGGATTGTACATAATTTTGATTTTATATTTTTAAAATAGTTAAGGGAAATTAACTAATATTGATGATATATACTAATATACAGTAATTAACTAAAATGTTCATAATAATACAAACAAACTAATACTGTTTGTGAAGGAGGCAGGCACAGTACACACTTGGAAAAGATCCAGAAGTGTGGCTTTGTTTAACCCCTTGCTACCTGCTTGTATTAAAGTTAAAGAATGGGATATCATGTAAGAACTTTGGGTGGATATATATGGTAAAGTTTAGACTAGATTAAGGTTAGATAAATTGGAAAGGCATATATACTAATAGAACTGAATATATGTTGTGTTTTATTTTTTATTTTTTATTTTTTACTTATTTTTCTGAATTCTATCTTTTTACTGGCGCTGGTTTGATAAATTTATTAAAAAAATAGAAATGTAAAAAAAACAACATATGAAACGGTCCGTAGCCTTTCATGAGACCCTGCTAAGGGGATGGAGCTCAATGTATAACAACATCAAAGGAAGTCTATAAATTTTTCGCCACCTTAATTGGCTATCCGTTTTTACGGTATCTTTTCTAAGATACCTTAACATCACTTAAAAAAAAAAAAATCACTATAAAGATTTCTATTTGTTTCATTTTTTTGTAATCAATTTCATATCACAATTTTTCTTTCTTTTTCTAAGGTACTATACAGGAAGGAGATGTAACATGAATTAAAAAATTTGGGATGACCACCCAGCACCCAGAATTCTGAGGTATTTGGTTGCACCATATGATTCAAGAACACTATACTGATATATAATGCAAGATGATAGACAAATAAGGAATGGAGGAATTACATTCTGTAGTTGGAATATAAGGGGTGCCAATGAACCAATTAAGAGGGGTAACATTTTTGCTCAATTAAAATCTTTGAATTGTGACATAATGTTTTTGCAGGAAACAAACATGAAACAACAAACACAGATGAGATTAAAGGCGAAGTGGATAGGTCAAACATATTATTCTTCATTTACTTCTAAATCTAGAGGTATGGCTATTATTATTCGGAAAGGTATACCTTTTAAATTAAAGAATACTATTTCAGATAAAGAGGGAAGGTATATTATAGTTTCGGGAGAAATTTATTCAACCCCACTGACTATGATAAATATTTACGCTCCGAATTTTGACAACCCCCAATTTTTAAATACAATTATAGATATAATATCAGAGTTTAATTACCAAAATGTAATAATACAGGGGGACTTCAATTGTGTTTTAGATCCATACTTAGACCAATCAGTAAAACAAAGGAGGGGTAATTTAAAATCTAAGACTAGTGAACTTCTAAATACATATATAAAAAATACTAATATAACAGACGTATGGAGAACTGCTAATCCAACTGGAAGGGAATACTCGTTTTACTCATCGGTACATAAAACGTATTCACGAATTGATTATTTTTTAGTGGATATAAAATTAATTCCATATACAATTATTCCTTCATACCACACCAGCATTATTTCTGATCATTCTCCGTTGACATTTCTATTAAAATTTGAGGGAATGACGGGTAAAAAATCTTTTTGGAGGTTTAATACACAAATTTTAAACGACACACAAGGTTATAAATATTTAAAACAACAAATGAAACTTTCTTTTGAGACAATTGAAACACCAGGTATTTCGCCTTCTTTATTATGGGAAACTTTCAAGGCATTTATTAGAGGAGTTATAATCTCATATCAAATTTTTCAAAATAAAAAGAATAAGACAGAACTGATGCTAGAACAAGAAATTAGACAATTAGTGTTAGATAATGCTAAAGATTCTACTACAGATAAACATAATAAGATAATACTACTGAAATTTAAACTTAATCGAATTTTATCTGCAAGAGTAATAAGATTATTCCAAATTACAAAACAGGAACATTTCGAATTTGGGGACAAACCACATAAGTTCGTCAATTGAAAAAACAAGAAAAGGAAAATACTATCACTAAAATTAAATCAGAGAAAGGTGAATTACTAATATTACCTAAGGATATTAACAATAGATTTGCTCAATTTTATCAAAAATTTATATACATCTAAAACTAAAATAGAAGATAGTAAAATTATAAATTGTTTAGATAACTGTAATCTTCCAAAACTTGGTCTTTTGGAACAAGAGGAACTAGGTGCTCAGATTACACTTGAAGAAATTGGTGAAACAATAAAATCGTTGAAAAATGGTAAGCCGCCTGGACCAGATGGTTTTAGTAATGAATTTTATAAAAGATCTCATGAGATAACGACTCCATACTTATTTAATTTATATACTCATGCTTTTAAAGAAAATAAACTACCAGAAACATTAGCAGAATCAACTATTACGCTTATTCCAAAAAAAGATAAAGATTTAGATGAACCGGGCTCATATAGATCTATATCACTTTTAAATACAGGTCAGAAAATTTTAGCAAAGACTTTAGCAAGAAGATTGAGTAAATATATCAGTAAATTGATAAATCCTGATCAGACGGGGTTTATACCCAAAAGACACTCATTTAATAATTTGAGACCTGTTTAATATAATGTACTCGCATAAAACAGGGGAGGAAGATATGTCAATTGTTTCTCTGGACGCAGAGAAAGCATTTGATCAGGTAGAGTGGCAGTATTTATATAAAGTACTGCAAAAATTTAATATGGGATAGAATTTTATTGCATGGGTAAAATTATTATATGATAAACCAATGGCAAGAATATTAACCAATAATATGTTATCTCCAAAATTTCAATTATCAAGGGGCAATAGGCAGGGATGTGCGTTATCACCCCTGCTACTTGCCTTATGATAGAGCCCCTGGCTGAAAGTATAAGAATTCATCCGAATATTCAGGGATATAATACTAGGGAATCAAATAATAAAATGTCATTATATGCAGACGATATACTTTTATATATTACAAATTCACAAACGAGCATACCAAATTTATTAAATTTAATAGAGGAATTCGGGTCCTTTTCTGGATATAGAATAAACTGGAATAAAAGTGAAATCATGATGTTAAAACCTCAAGAATCTACACACTTATTGAAATTCTCCTTTAAGATTGCAACAGAAATATTTAAATATTTGAGTATTCAAATTACTAGAAATTATAAAGCATTATTTAATGCTAATTTTATGCCTTTATTAAATAAACTCAACATGTTGATTAAATTCTGGAAAACACTTCCCTTATCATTAATAGGTAGAATAAACGCTATAACAATGATCTTTCTACCACAATTATTATACCTATTTCAATCTATACCATTATATATACCCATTTTTTTTTTTAACTAGACTCTAATATTACTAATTTTATTTGGGACTATAGATCACACAGAAACATTTATGTAGACCAAAAGATGTCGGGGGATTTTCACTACCGAACTTTTTGTATTACTATTGGGCAGTGCATATTAAGAATATAATTTACTGGTTGGACAGTTCTACCCAACAGACAGAATGGATAAGAATGGAGAAAGAGGATTGTTCTCCTTGTAACATAGGAGCGATACTCTTCTCCCCGATAAAACTGAACAACACAATATATAAGAATAACCCAAATATACATGGTACAATAAGAATTTGGAAACAAATAGAATTATCTCTAAAATTAAGAAATCTATAATTGTTAATGCCAATAGTGGATAATCCTTCATTTAAACCATCTCTTATTGATAAAACATATAACCAATGGGAAAGAATGGGAATTAAAAGGATCGGTGATATGTATGAAATGGGAAACCTGTTATCATTCCAACAATTACAATTAAAATTTAAACTGAAAAATAACCAATATTTTAAATATCTTCAGATTTGCGACTTCATGAAGAAATACATACAAAGATATCAAAACATAACTTTTGATCCACTGGAAGAAGCAATGAATATTAAGGCTGACACAGAAATTAATATCATATTTATATAATAGTATTTTAAATATAGACCTACCATCAACAGAGGCACTTAGAGAAGTGGGAACGAGAATTAATGATAAAAATTACGGAAACATGCAAAAAGTATTTGATATATATACACAAATGTTCGATTAATGTAAGACATAATTTAATCCAATTTAAAATTTTACATAGATTATATTATTCCAAAACTAGATTGAATAAATTCTATCCAAATATGTCCCCCATTTGTGATAAATGTTTATCCCAAAACGCAACTATAACACACTCTTTCGTTTCCTGCATAAAACGTTATAAATTTTGGAGTGATATTTTTGAAATATTTACAAAATTATTCAAGATAAAAATGGAACCTAATACTGAAATGATTATATTTGGAGTAAGGGAAGACAGGAATAAATTGAACTGATCTCAAAATTTATTTTTAAATTATGATTTAATAATGGCAAAAAAACTAATACTTCAATTTTGGAAAAATACACCAATACCAACGCTTAAAATGTGAATTTCAAGCATGTTGGACACCGCACACCTTGAGGAAATGCGATTCCTCCTAATAGATAAATCAGACCAATTCTTAACGAGTTGGTCTCCATTTGTCATCCTTTTGGAAGCATATGGTGCAACACAATTGTAGAAGCTAACTGTTCCAGGACTGGGTAAGGGATGGTCAAGATTATAAATAATGATCTCCTCAATTTTTTTTTTTACTTACTACTCTTTCTTTCTATCTTCTTTTCTTCGCTATACTTATTTCACCCTTTCTTCTTTTTCACACACTATATATCACACATTTTTCTATCTTTTATTATCTATTCTCCCTTTTTCTTCATTATAATAAAAAAAAGAAGCTGTACATAAAATGTAATATGTCAATATATATTAGGCACTTTGGTGCCATATGATTGTACTTCTAATAAAATTAAAATATATATATTTTTTTTAATTAAAAAAATGGAAAAGTGGTTGTTGCCTGATGGAAAATGGAAAAAATGTTTTTTGCCTGATGGAAAATGGAAATGTGTTTTTTGCCTGATGGAAAATGGAAAAGTTTGTTGCCTTATGGAAAATGGAAAAGTGTTTGTTGCCTTATGGAAAATGGAAAATTGGTTGTTGCCTTATGCAAAATATAAAAGTGGTTGTTGCCTAATGGAAAATGGAAAAGTGGTTGTTGCCTTATGGAAAATGGAAAAGTGGTTATTGCCTTATGGAAAATGGAAAAGTGATTTTTGCCTTATGGAAAATATAAAAGTGGTTTTTGCCTTAATGAAAATGGAAAAGTGGTTTTTGGCGTTATGGAAAATGGAAAAGTGATTGCTTCCTAATGGAAAATGTAAAAGTGGTTTATGCCTTATGGAAAATGTAAAAGTTGTTTATGCCTTATGGAAAATGGAAAAGTGGTTGTTGCCTTATGGAAAATTGAAAAGTGGTTGTTGCCTTATGGAATGTGGATAAGAGGTTTTTGCCTGACGGAAAATGGAAAAGTGTTTTTTGCCTTATGGAAAATGGAAAAGTGGTTGCTGCCTTAAGGAAAATTGAAAAGTGATTTTTGCCTGATGTAAAATGGAAAAGAGGTTTTTGGCTGATGGAAAATGGAAAAGTGGTTGCTGCCTTATGGAAAATGGAAAAGTTGTTGTTGCCTTATGGAAAATGGAAAAGTGGTTGCTTCCTTATGGAAAATTGAAAAGTGGTTGTTGCCTTATGGAATGTGGATAAGAGATTTTTGCCTGACGGAAAATGGAAAAGTGTTTTTAGCCTTATGGAAAATGGAAAAGTGGTTGCTGCCTTATGGACAATGGAAAAGTGATTTTTGCCTGATGTAAAATGGAAAAGAGGTTTTTGGCTGATGGAAAATGGAAAAGTGTTTTTTGCCTGCGTAAATGGTAAAGAGGTTTTTGCCTTATGGAAAATGGAAAAGTGGTTGTTGCCTTATGGAAAATGGAAAAGTGATTGTTGCCTTATGGAAAATGGAAATGTGGTTGTTGCCTTATGGAAAATGGAAATGTGGTTGTTGCCTTATGGAAAATGGAAAAGTGGTTGTTGCCTGATGGAAAATGGAACAGAGCTTGTTGCCTTATGGAAAATGGAAAAGTTGTTGTTGCCTTATGGAAAATGGAAAAGTGGTTGTTGCCTTATGGAAAATGGAAAAGTGGTTGTTGCCTTATGGAAAATGGAAAAGTGATTGTTGCCTTATGGAAAATGGAAATGTGGTTGTTGCCTTATGGAAAATGGAAAAGTGGTTGTTGCCTTATGGAAAATAGAAAAGTGGTTGTTGCCTTATGGAAAATGGAAAAGTGGTTGTTGCCTTATGGAAAATGGAAAAGTGGTAGTTGCCTTATGGAAAATGCAAAAGTGGTTGTTGCCTAATGGAAAATGGAAAAGTGGTTGTTGCCTTTTGGAAAATGGAAAAGTGGTTGTTGCGTTATGGAAAATGGAAAAGTTGTTTTTGCCTTTTGGAAAATGAAAAAGAGGTTGTTGTCTTATGGAAAATGGAAAAGTGGTTGTTGCCTTATGGAAAATGGAAAAGTGGTTGTTGCATTATTGAAAATGGATAAGTGGTTGTTGCCTTATCGAAAATGGAAAAGGTGTTTTTGCCTTATGGAAAATGAAAAAGTGTTTTTTGCCTTAATAAAGGGGAGGGACTATAAAACCCGGAAGAGTGGGCGTGGCTCAGTCTCTGCAAAATGGGGAGGGAGAGGTCACGTCTTTCGGTCTTTGTTGGCCTTGAAACCTGCATGAAATGGTATGAAACTGTATTTGAATTTGGTGACCTTGCACGCCGCTTGAAGTGGTATGAAACTGCCCTTGAATATGGTGCCTTGCACCCTGCTCGAGGTGGTTGAAACTGCACTTGAATTTGGTGGCCTTGCAACCTGCTTGAAGTGGCATGAAACTGCACTTGAATTTGGTGGCCTTGCACCCTGCTTCAAGTGGCATGAAACTGCACTTGAATTTGGTGGCCTTGCACCCTGCTTGAAGTGGCATGAAAGTGCACTTGAATTTGGTGGCCTTGCACCCTGCTTGAAGTGGCATGAAACTGCATTTGAATTTGGTGGCCTTGCACCCTGCTTGAAGTGGTATGTGTTAAGATGTGTCATAACGCATTGTTTCTTTACTTCTGTTTATTCATACTACACATTATACACATAGGTTTCTGCCCTAGCTGTCCGTGGTCTGTCACTGGAACCAGAGAGACAGAACTGGGTGAGAAGGTTGTAATTATACTGATGATGTGGGGTGTGGTTAGTAGTGGTGAGGTCACTATGTTAAAGGTACATGCACATATCATCTACATCCTTCCCCTTGGAAATAATAAGCAATACCGAAGTGACAGGGCGACCACGTCTCATACGCTACGAGCAGGTGAGCAAACAGTTAAACAAATTCACCGTAACGGATAGGCGGCCTGACCACCCACCCGTACCGGGTACGCATTTCGCCATCCCCCCCTTCTGCAGGCGGAGCATGAGCAGGAGCCGGCGCGGGGGAGAGAACCAGGGAACCGGGAGGAGAACGAGAAAACGGAGAAGGAGCAGGGGAAGCAGGAGCAGTAGCGGGAAGACGGTCAGGCGAGGGAGGAATGGCCGGAGGGGCAGGCAGTGTTGTCGACAATGGGGGGAGATGGGATCCGCAGGCGGCGGTGGTGGCTCGTTAACAAGCCGCAGATGCTGCCCGGACCGGCGGTAAATGGTACCTTCATGGTCGACAAGGTAGGACCGCGGCGAACCAGCAGTACCGACGACGATGGCAAGGCTGGTGTGACCGGAGGGGGATTGCATTCGGACGACTTGGCCTGAGAGCAGAGGCGGGAGAGGACGACAAGATTTGTAATGGGAGCGCCGTTGGATTTCTTGTTTGAGGGCAATGTGCTCCTGGACGGCAGCGGGACGGAGGACAGAGGGAACGAGGGACCGCTGGGTCACCGGGATCGGAGGTCTCGTAGTGTGAGACATCAGCCGTTGAGCTGGAGAGCCCAAGGCAGTGTCACGGCAAATGTTTCGGAGATTGAGGAGGGCCAAGTAAAAATCAGAATGGGGCAGTCTACAATGTTCCAGCAAGTCCTTAGCACTGCGGACAGCGCGCTCTGCCAACCCGTTGCTTTGAGGGTACTCCGGGCTGCTGGTGTAGTGTCGGAAGTTCCAACTGGCAGCGAAACTCTGAAATTCTGCGCTCGAGAACTGGCCGCCGTTGTCCGATTGAAGACTTGCCGGGGTGCCATGAGTTCCGAAGTGGTGACGCAGCTTTGCCGATAACGGCCGAAGAGGTTAGGGAGTGCAGCTGGTCCACCTCGAACCAGCTGGAGTATGAGTCCACAAGAACCAGGAAATGCTTTCCACGCCACTCAAAAATGTCAGCGGCGACGGTCATCCAGGGCAGCTCTGGGGCAGCCTGTTGCAGAAGCGGCTGCCGTTGCTGATGGGGAGCGAGGCTATTGCAGACCGAGCAAGTGGTGACCCTCTCCCGGATGTCTTGGGCCATGCCAGGCCAGTAGAACAAACTCTGGGCCTGAGACAGGGTGGCATCGGCCCCAGGATGACCGCTGTGGGCGGTATGAAAGTATTGGTCCCGCAGGGCAACAGGCACAACCACCTTGTGTCCCTTCACGACCACGCTGCACGAGCTCGTCATGGACCAGGAAGTAGGGCGCGTCTGATGGCAAGGTTCAGGTCTTTGGGGTTGATGCAAATGCGAATTTCACTCTTGTCCTTTTTCGATGCAACAACCATGGTTGAGACCCACCGGGTGGGTTCGCTCACCTCCTTCAGGATGCCCATGGTAACCATGTCGAGCAGCGTTGACTCCACCTTGTCCTTCATGGCGAAGGAGCCGGTGGAGGCGTGCGTTCGAATCCCACTTCTGACACCATGTAAAGATGTGTCATAACGCACTGTTTCTTTACTTCTGTTTATTCATACTACACATTATACACATAGGTTTCTGCCCTAGCTGTCCGTGGTCTGTGACCGGAACCAGAGAGAGAGAACTGGGTGGGAAGGTTGTAATTATACTGATGATGTGGGGTGTGGTTAGTAGTGGTGAGGTCACTATGTTAAAGGTACATGCACATATCATGTACAGTATGAAACTGCACTTGAATTTGGTTGCCTTGCACCCTGCTTGAAGTGGTATGAAACTGCACTTGAATTTGGTTGTCTTGCACCCTGCTTGAAGTGGTATGAAACTGCACTTGAATTTGGTGGCCTTGCACCCTGCTTGAAGTGGCATGAAACTGCACTTGAATTTGGTGGCCTTGCACCCTGCTTGAAGTTGTATGAAACTGCACTTGAATTTGGTGGCCTTGCACCCTGCTTGAAGTTGTATGAAACTGCACTTGAATTTGGTGGCCTTGCACCCTGCTTGAAGTGGTAGAAAACTGCACTTGAATTTGGTTGTCTTGCACCCTGCTTGAAGTGGTATGAAACTGCACTTGAATTTGGTGGCCTTGCACCCTGCTTGAAGTGGTATGAAACTGCACTTGAATTTGGTGGCCTTGCTGCTTGAAGTAGTATGAAACTTCACTTGTATTTGGTGACCTTGCACCCTGCTTGAAGTGGTAGGAAGCTGCACTTTAATTTGGTGGTCTTGCACCCTGCTTGAAGTGGTATGAAACTGCACTTGAATTTGGTGGCCTTGCACCCTGCTTGAAATGGAATTTAAAGGAATAGCCGTGAGTCAACTGCCAGCCCACCAGCCGTGAGTGAGTGTGTGAGCTGCCAGCACACCAGGCTTGAGTGACTGTGCCATCAGCCCAAGAATCCATTCGGCTCACAATGTCCTAACTAGCCCTCTGGAAACCAGTCCCATCAGCCCACAACACCCATACTAGCGCTCCAGAAAGCCCCTCTCCCCCCCCCCCTCTGGCCACCAGAGTTGGTGGAGTGGTGGAATATTGCAATGGAGGACAAGCCCACCCATGTGAAGCTGAGATCCAACGGGTCCCACTTAGTCTTGTAATCTTATATGTTTCAATATGATCCCCTTTCATTCTTCTAAATTGCAGTGTATACAAGCCCAGTCGCTCCATTCTTTCAACATATGACAGTCCAGCCATCCCGGGAATTAACCTCGTGAATCTACGCTGCACTCCCTCAATAGCAAGAATGTCCTTCCTCAAATTTGGAGACCAAACTGCATACAATACTACTGTTGTAGTCCCACCAGGGCCCTGTACAACTGCAGAAGGACCTCTTTGCTCCTATACTCAACTCATCTTGCTATGAAGGCCAATATGCCATTAGCTTTCTTCACTGCCTGCTGTACCTGTATGCTTACTTTCAGTGACTGATGTATGACACACGGATCTCATTGTACTTTACCTTTTCCTAACTTGACACCATTCAGATAATATTCTGCCTTCCTGTTCTTGCCACCAAAGTGGATAACCTCACATTTATCCACATTAAACTGCATCTGCCATGCATCTGCCCACTCACCCAACATGTCACCCTGCATCCTCATAGCATCCTCCTCACAGTTCACACTGCCACCCAGCTTTGTGACATCTGCAAATTTGATAATTTTACTTTTAATTCTTTCATCTAAAAATCATTAATGGATATTGTAAATAGCTGCGGTCCCAGCACCCGTACCCCACGAGTCACTGTCTGCCATTCTGAAAGGGACCTGTTAATCCCTACTCTTTGTTTCCTGTCTGCCAACCGATTTTCTATCCATGTCAGTATCCTACCCCCAATACCATGTGCTTCAATTTTGCCCACTAATCTCCTATGTGGGACCTTATCAAAGGCTTTCTGAAATTCCAGGTACACTACATCCACTGGTTCTCCCTTGTCCATTTTCCTAGTTACATCCTCAAAAAATTCCAGAAGATTAGTCAAGCATGATTTCCCCTTCTTAAATCCATTCTGACTTGGACTGATCCTGTTACTGCTATCCAAATGTTCCGCTATTTCATCTTTTAGAATTTACTCCAGCATATTCCCCACCACCGATTAATTCCCTGTTTTCTCTCTCCCTCCTTTCTTAAAAAGTTGGATAACATTAGCTACCCTCCAATCCTCAGGAACTGATCCTGAATCAATAGAACATTGGAAAATGATCACCAATGTGTCCACGATTTCTAGAGCCACTTCCTTAAGTAACCTGGGATCCAGACCATCAGGCCCTGGGGATTTATCAACCTCCAGTCTCATCAGTCTACCCAACACCATTTCCTGCCTAATGTGAATTTCCTTCAGTTCCTCCATTACCCTAGGTTCTCTGGCCACTAGTACATCTGGAAGATTGTTTGTGTCTTCCAAAGTACCTGTTCAACTCGTCTGCCATTTCCTTGTTCCCCATAATAAATTCACGTGTTTCTGTCTTCAAGGGACTCACATTTGTCTTAACAATTTTTTCCTTTTCACATACCTAAAGAAGCTTTTACTATCCTCCTTAATATTCTTGGCTAGCTTACCTTTGTACCTCATCATTTCTCCCCTTATTGCCTTTTTAGTTATCTTCTGTTGCTCTTTAAAAGTTTCCCAATTCTTTGGCTTCCTGCTCATCTTTGCTATGTTATATGTCTTCTCATTTATTTTTATACTGTCCTTGACTTCCCTTGTCAGCCATGGTTGCCTCTTGCTCCCCTTAGAATCTTTCTTCCTCTTTGGAATGAACTGACCCTGCACCTTCTCTATTATTCCCAGAAATACCTGCCATTGTTGTTCCACCGTCATCCCTGCTAGGGTATCTTTCCAGTCAACTTTGGCCAGCTCCTCCCTCATGCATCCATAGTTCCCTTTGCCCAACTGTAATTCTGACATTTCCGATTTCCCTTCTCCATCTCAAATTGTAGATTAAAACGTATCTTATTATGGTCACTACCTCCTAATGGCTCCTTTACCTTGATGTCCCTTATCAAATCCGTTTCATTACACAATTCATTCCCCGTAGACAACAGAATGGTCACAATCTGTGAAGTGCTTTGGCATATTTTTCTAAATTTAAGCTTTTGCTGTTCAATGGATTGGAGGCACTGGGTTGAGGCAACACATTGACAAAATGTTTCTCTTTTACTTTATATTTTTAAATGCTGACAGAATCTGACCCTGTGACATGTTGCAGCTAACAATAGTCATAAGAAAATCATATTTATCAATAAAAGACAAATATTTCACTGCTCAATAAAACTCCACACTGTTGATAAAACTACAGTCAGCGTAGTTCAGGAGCCATTTACAGAAATCAAAGTCTCTCCAAATATGGGTGGTATGTTTAATAATGATTTCCATGATGGTGCCGCACTGTGGCGACATTATGCCAGCAGCATGACCACAAAGGATCAAACACAACAGTTCTGAATTTATTTGGATCAAAGAAACATCACAAATCAGTGTTGTAAGTAACAAGCTGCTCGTCTATCTAAACCTACTAACGTTCTTGCAATCTCTTGATAGGAATGAAGCTACTGATTGTAAGGGACTCCTCCATTGCAGAGGATTCTCCCATTTGGCAAAGGATCGCAGGTATCGTGAGTACAGTGCCAGGAAACAAGTTCATTGTGTGTGGAAATGTGGTTGACGGGGCCGCCTGCAAGTGAGGTAGAAGCCTGCAAGTACGATATCCCCCATGACCCCCACTTACCATTCTTCTTCTCAATGTACAGACCCTGGAGAATGAAGTTGTAAGACTAGCATGATACACCTGTTGATTAGCAACCACCTCTGTCTGGAACCAATGTTCTCTCCTTTAACAGGGTCACTCAAGCATCTGGTTGAGGTATAAGTGCAATGGGGTGAGCAAACTACAAGATGTGGTGAAATCTCCCTGAAGTCGTTAACCATGACGTATTCATTCAGGTCCAGTGCCAAGTCCATGAACATCACCTAGTCTACCAACTCCAAGCATTCCGCCTCCCCTGACTAGCTCTGTGCAGTCCTCACCGTTGGGGCTGTTCTTTAATCGATGTCTATACGTAGGATGAAGGAACGCAGCCATGTTGTTGGATTTCACAGAGTGAGTGTGAGGGAAGGAGCGCCAGGCACCTCTGACAGTGCAAGAGCAGTGGTCAAGTGTGTTTGATAACATCTGGTGCTTCAGGACACTTGCTGGTGGTAGGCTGGGAGTGATTTCCTCAAGATGGCATTGCTGAAGTCGCCAGGTATGATGGGAAAGAGATCAGGGTACACTGACTGGTGATCGTTGACTATGGTGTGCCATGCTGAGGGTTATTGGGGAAAAGGATGGGTGACGTTTCGGGTCGAGTCTGAAGAAGGGTCACGACCAGAAACGACGTCTATCCTTTATCTCCAGCGATGCTACCTGACCTGCCGAGTTACTCCAGCACTTTGTGTCCATCTTTTACATCAAACTAAAGTTGTCTTGCACAACTTACCACCCCCCCCCCCCTCGCCTCCGCCACACAATTAAATTGAAATATAACTTTGCTGTGGTTCCCTGAACAATTCCGGCTGAAGTGTTCTCTTGGGTTTAAACTCTCTATTACCTGCTGCGAGAGGCAAGAAGAGTCTTTAATTGTATATGCACCAATAAATGCTACAATGAAATCATTACTTGCCACAGAATAACAAGTCTGCAAGCACAGTATTCATAGATAACACAATATCTATTCATATAACCATTATCTATTCATAGATAACCCAATAAACAAAAAAAGAGTAATACGTTAAAAAACATTATTTAGAGCGGCACAGTGGCACAGCGGTAGAGATGCTGCCTCACAGTGCCAAAGACCCGGGTTCAATCCTGACTACGGGTGCTGTCTGTATGGAGTTTGTACGTTGTTCCTGGGACCGTGGATTTTCTCCGGGTGCTCCGGTTTCCTCTCACACTCCAAAGACTTGTAGGTTAATTGTCTTCGGTAAGTTGTAAAATTGTCCCCAGTGTGTAGGATAGTGCTAGTGCACGGGGTGATCGCTGGTCGGCGTGGACTCGGTGGGCCGAAGGGCCTGTTTCCGCACTGTATCTCTAAATACTAAAAAGCCCCAAAGTCCTTAGTGCAACCAAGACGGTTCGTTGTTCTTAGTTTAGTTAGTGTTTGTAGTGTTCAAAAGGTCGATGGCTGTTGGGTCGGAGCTGAAGAAGGGTCTCGACCCGAAATGTCACCCATTCCTTCTCTCCAGAGGTGCTGCCTGTCCCTCTGAGTTACTCCAGCATTTTGTGTCTACCTTCAAGTTTTAATAAAAAACAGCATCACGTTCTTTCCTTCAGAGCTTATTTTAGAGATACAATGTGGAATCAGGCCCTTCGGCCCACCAAGTCTGCGCCGACCAGCGACCCCTGCACACTACCATTATCCCACACACACTAGGGACAATTTGCAATTATACCAAGCCAATTAACCTACGTCTTTTGAGTGTGGGAGGAAACCGGGGGTAGAGGGGAGAGAGGCTGGGGGGGGAGAGAGGCTGGTGGGGGTAGAGAGGCCAGGGCGGGGGAGGGAGGTGAGCGGAGGGGGGGTGAGAGGAGGGGGGTGGAGAGGAGGGGGTGAGAGAGGAAGGGGGGAGAGGAGGGGGGAGAGAGGAGGGGGAGAGTGGAGGGGGAAGAGGGGGAAGAAGAGATGGGGAGTAGATGGGGAGAGGAGGGGGGAGGGGTGAGTGGAGGAGGGGGAGGGGGGAGTGGAGGAGGGGGGTGAGAGGAGGACGGGGAGAGGAGGACGGGGGAGGAGGAGGCGGGGGAGGAGGAGGAGAGGGAAGAGGAGGAGAGGGAGGAGGACGGGGAGGAGGAGGGGGAGGAGGAGGAGGAGGGGAGGAGGAGAGGGGAGAGGAGTAGGGGGTGAGGAGTAGGGGGAGAGGAGTAGGGGGAGAGGAGTAGGGGGAGAGGAGGAGGGGGAGAGGAGGAGGGGGAGAGGAGGGGGAGAGGAGGGGGAGAGAGGAGGGGGAGAGAGGAGGGGGAGAGAGGAGGGGGAGAGAGGAGGGGGAGAGAGGAGGGGGAGAGAGGAGGGGGAGAGAGGAGGGGGAGAGAGGAGGGGGAGAGAGGAGGGGGAGAGAGGAGGGGAGAGAGGAGGAGGGGAGAGAGGAGGAGGGGGGAGAGGAGGAGGGGGGGAGAGGAGGAGGGGGGAGAGGAGGAGGGGGGAGAGGAGGAGGGGGGGAGAGGAGGAGGGGGGGAGAGGAGGAGGGGGGGAGAGGAGGAGGGGGGGAGAGGAGGAGGGGGGGAGAGGAGGAGGGGGGGAGAGGAGGAGGGGGGGAGAGGAGGAGGGGGGGAGAGGAGGAGGGGGGGAGAGGAGGAGGGGGGGAGAGGAGGAGGGGGGAGAGGAGGAGGGGGGGAGAGGAGGAGGGGGGGAGAGGAGGAGGGGGGGAGAGGAGGAGGGGGGGAGAGGAGGAGGGGGGGAGAGGAGGAGGGGGGGAGAGGAGGAGGGGGGGAGAGGAGGAGGGGGGGAGAGGAGGAGGGGGGGAGAGGAGGAGGGGGGGAGAGGAGGAGGGGGGGAGAGGAGGAGGGGGGGAGAGGAGGAGGGGGGGAGAGGAGGAGGGGGGGAGAGGAGGAGGGGGGGAGAGAGGAGGAGGGGGGGAGAGAGGAGGAGGGGGGGAGAGAGGAGGAGGGGGGGAGAGAGGAGGAGGGGGGAGAGAGGAGGAGGGGGGGGAGAGAGGAGGAGGGGGGGAGAGAGGAGGAGGGGGGGAGAGAGGAGGAGGGGGGGGAGAGGGAGGAGGGGGGGGGAGAGGAGGAGGGGGGGGGAGTGGTGGAGGGGGGGGGGAGAGGAGGAGGGGGGGGGGAGAGGAGGAGGGGGGGGGGAGAGGAGGAGGGGGGGGGGAGAGGAGGAGGGGGGGGGGAGAGGAGGAGGGGGGGGGGAGAGGAGGAGGGGGGGGGGGGAGAGGAGGAGGGGGGGGGGAGAGGAGGAGGGGGGGGGGAGAGGAATA
>CM075977.1:184708278-184822135 GCA_038087875.1 Malacoraja senta
GGCTCTTTATTTTCACTTGAAAGAGAAAACAATGTTATTGTTTAACATTTCATTCTATGATAACTAAATCTGAAGAGACATGATTATATATGAACAAACATTGTCTCTCAGGAGTTACTATGTTAGTTTTGAAGAACAGGCGGCTGTGACATCATAGTCTAAAATTAGGTTAACCTCAGTTCTGATGTAAGATGATTGACATGAATGACTTATGTTGCTTCTCCACAGACACTGCTAGACTTGCCGAGCATTTCCAGTATTTCCATTTAATTTCAGATTTCTAGCATCTGCCGCATCATTTATTTGTCTTGCAAAGGGTTCATTGTAATCCAATCTCTTAAACTTGAGAACGCACTAATTCTTGTCAATGAAGGACAATTATGTTCCATTACTTCCAATTCCACCATTGAGAACAGCTGCGAAGAACAGATAAATTCTTGATGATTTACATTGAAAAATATTAGAACAGAAAAGGACAAAAGTTATTACTGCTTAATGACACTGTTAGTCATGCAACTAAAGGGTAACTTGAAATTTGCAAATGATATCGCTGTTCTCCATTAATATTCCAGCGATATTATCAAACGGTGCACAAATTCATGCAGCAGTATTTCCATGCCCATTACCCTGTGAGGATGTTCTGTAAGGCTACACAGCAGGAATTTCAGATCACTCTGGCAGATTAGTTAGTTGGGCCATTGTGGCTTCTAGTAGCATTGGCTGTTTCTACAACCGATGTAATTCTGTATCCGAAATGGCCAGTACTGGTATAATACAGAAGAAGATCCCAGTGAGCAACTAATCATGTATTAGCCTGACCTACACTGAAGTCAGGGGCATACGGGCTGTCTCCTCATTATCATGGCCACACAGAAGGTCTAGTTCATCTTTCTTCAGTTGCCTTATGGATGTGGTTCTCTCTCCCTTACCTGATACCAGTTCCCCTCTTAAAAGGAGCAAATACACAACATCCAAACACTCCAAACTCGATGGTTCATGTTTTTTATTGAAGAATTTCAAATCTTCAATGGAAGAAAATGAAGTGAGCGAAACTTCACAGCTTTTCCTATATAACAGCATAGGAACTGGGGACACGGGAGATGGGCAGGGCAGTATGGTTCCATTTCTGCACACGTGTGTTGGAGTGTGAACCAGAGGTGCAGTGAACAGACTGTGCAAGATAAACCTTTCACTAACTCTGTATAGGTTTTCAGTGTAGTCTGCATCTTGCCTGAAGATAACATCCATTCCAACCCAGCCATTGTCAGAAAGTGGTTGAGGCCATTGACAGGGTCACCCAGGTCTGTGAATTCCTGTTTGGAAAATGCTGGTGGACTTCGTGTAAAAATGAGAAAGAAAAAATTGTATTTACATTAAAAAAAAAAAAATTATCTGGCCACAATCTAACGTGGCTTACAGTGAAGGAAATACATTTTAATAATACATATTTACCGTCATAATGAAGGAAACAAGGCAGACAACTTGTACACAGTAGGCTCTCAAAAATAATAATGTGAGAATGATGTTGTAATGGGCAGTGCATATGTGGCAATGTTAGAGAAGTGCCCTGGTTTTGATCTAGACAATAAAAGAGTAAGAACAAGTTGGGTTGTTTTCTCTTGAGCATTGAAGGTGAAGGGGATACCTGATAGAAGTATTTCAAATTATGTGAGGCATAGATCGGGTAGACATTCAGAATCTTTTTCCCAGGGTGGAAACGTCAAAGACTGGAGGGCATAGCATTAAGATGTGAGGGGATGGTTTAAAGGAGATGTGCGGGGCAGTTTTTTTTTAAAAGAGATTGGGTGGGTGCCTGGAACAGGCTGTCATGCATGGCAGGAAAAGTGAAGATGATATCGGCATTTAAAAAGATTTTAGATAGGCACATGGATCTGCAGCGAATGGAGGGATATGGATCTTGTGCAGGCAGTGGAGATTAGTATAAATTGGCATCATGTTTGCCACGGACATTATGGACCGAAGGGCTTGTTCCTGTGCTATACTGATCTCTCCCTCTCTCTCTGTTAAAAATGTCTCAAAATATTTAAAGCTGTTAGTAACGTTACATGTCCTGGGGACCTTGGTGGTGACATGGGAATCTGTTATCCCTATTCAATTTATTTATTTATGTATTTAGTTTATTTAAATAAACGCTTGGTGTAGCAGGTAGTGCTGCTTCTTCACAGCTCCAGCAACCTGGGTTTGATTCTGACCTTGGGTACTATCTGTTTGGAATTTGCATGATCTCCCTGCATTGACTTGACGGGGCAAATGGCCTCCTTCGATGGTGTGAAGAACGTGAAACTTCCTCTGCACAAAATGTAAAGCAGAATGCAGCACTGTTGAAGGCAGAAGGCAAGCTTCCCTCAGCAAAAAACCTCACTGATTGCACCTGTTGGTATTTGTCTCTGTGTGTACATGGAGCACAGTCTAGAAGTGAAAAAGGGTTCCATTGTTTCGATGCTCAGCCATCGTGTGGTCATCAGAACACAATCACACTGATCAAAGCTGCTGGGGACTCACTTAAAATTTTCATTCTAAAGTAAGCTTCTGCAGAAGGGAAACACAGAATGAAAACTTCCTGAGAGACCAAGTTTATTCTTTGGAATGATTGCTCATGACCCCTTGTGCTAACCACAGGCAAAAACACATTTTACAGCTGCAGACACATTCTACATGAAGAATGGTTATCAAAATTACCACTGGGAGCTCAAAGCAGTATTTCAGTTGCTTTTATCTATTTGTTCATTGTCCTTGATACAGTATAACCCCCTTCACATTTCTCAAATTGTTTTTTGCCACTCCAGTTATGATTCCATTCCGAATGTCTGAAATTCTCAATTTGCCCAAACCCCATATTATATTAAAAGTGTGACAAACAATAATGACAAAAGCCAAAAGCCAAAGTCTGATGAGCACTAGTACCACTGAAACAAGAGCCCTCTCTGCCAAGTCAGAGTGGATGTGGTAGCTGTATGCAACGGGCCAGCATTAAAATATTCTTCAATTCCCCAGGGCTGAAACAAGCCTTGTGGGACTGCCTCAGAAAAAGAAGAATCAAAAATTCCTGCAACCTTTTGTTCAGCCATGAAATTTACTTTCGCAAAATCTTCTTGGTATTTTCTCGCTCGAGCAGTTCCCAAAGTAACATCAATTTATTTTTGTCAAACTCCCAATCGATTCCATACAAACTAACCAACTGCACAGTGATTGAATCAAATGTTCTGTATTTAATTCATTTCAAAAATTGTGATGGTTATGAGTAGGTTTTATTTCTTTTCTTGAGATGATGTTAAAGTTTAACCTACCAAGTAACTCCTTAAGTATGAAATACTATTTTTTTGTGTCACTGTGGCACCTTGCAATGTGCATTATGAGGGGACTTACAAAGACATTCAAGAGACTCCAGGCAGTGATGTGCGGATTGACAAATGCTGCAAACTTACTGGAACTTTATTGCCATTTTAATGGAAGGGCAAAGGTACTTCATTGTTTGAAAGGTACTTCATTTGTCATCTCTACTCTGATAACTGTAGGCATGATGTGCATAAGAATGCAACCTTGGAATTTGGTTGAGATCTCAGATTCTTTCTCATGGCTGCCGCCACAAAATTAGACCAAGATGATCTCTGCGATGTACAGCAAAAGTGTCTGCACTTTAATGGCTTATAGACAGTGCTTGGTTCAAGAGTATTCAATCGCACCCCTGACCTGATCTTTGTTGATGATGGCCAGGAATTGGAGTTAAAAGCCAAATGACTCGCATTGGATTGCTAGCCTCTGACTGCTCATAGCCACACTGTGTAAATGACTCCTTAAGTTTGAGTTTAGTTTATTGTCATGTGTACCGAGGTTCAGTGAAAACTTTTGTTGCATGCTAACCAGTCAGCAGAAAGACAATACATGATTACAATCGAGCCATTCGCAGTGTACAGATACATGACAAGAGAATAATGTTTAGTGCAAAATAAAGCCAGTAAAGTCTGATCAAAGATAGTCCGAGGGTCTCCAAATGAGGTAGATCCAGTTCAGTTTCTGGTCAATGGTAACCTCCAGGATTTCGATAGTGGGAGATTCCATAATGGTAATGCCATTGATGCCAGGGGTGATAAATAGGTTTTCTCTTGTTAAGGGCCTGTCCCACCAATGCTACTTTTCAGTGACTGTCTTCGACCTTCAAGCTCGAGGGCACTCGCCTGAAAAACCTCGAGCTGGATCGACCGTCAGCGATGAAACCGCGAGCTGGATTGACCGTCAACACACACACACACACACACACACACAAACACACACACACACACACACACACACACACACACACACACACACACACACACACACACACACACACACACACACACACACACACAAACACACACACACACACACACACACACACACACACACACACACACACACACACACACACACACACACACACACACACACACACACACACACACATCGTAAAGGCGGGGGCCAGGGAAAGCGGGTGAGCGATGTCTGAAATTCACACCTGCGATGAACAGGAAGGTAAAAGACGTCTGGCACAATGTACGGTAATTCCTTTAGAGAGTGCCGGGGGGGGGGGGGGGAGGAGAGAAGGGGAGAGAGGGGGAGAGAAAGGGAGAGAAGGGGAGAGAAGGGGTGAGAAGGGGGGGGGAGAAGGAGTGGAGACTTTTAAGAAGCCAGACAACATAATAAAGTTTAGCAGGCATTTAGCATTACCGGTCGGCTTTCATTGGTTCTGAAAACTCCAATGAGCCAATTAAAATTCCCGGTCAGCAAAGGAGATTGCCTATGGCTACCTCGACTGCCTAGCGACCCCACTCCACTGCACTACGAGTTCAAAAGAACCATGCCGACCAATTTTTACTCGCGGAAAAATTTTCAGTATGCTGAAACATTTTCCTCGACCAAACTGAGGCCGCGGGTATGCGGGAACTTCCCTCGAGCATGAAGGAAAGTTCCAGTGATCTCCTAGGACCACGTGTCGACAATGCTGCGAGTTTGAGTCGAGCGCAAAGTATTCTAAACTCGCAAATTAGGTCGCCGCAGTGGGACAGGCCCTTTAAGTAGCATCATTGCCTGGCATTTATGTGGTACATATAATAATTGTCACTTATCAACCCCGGCCTGGATATGAATTTGGATGCAAGGGAGTAGATAGGTTTTTTAGAAGGTATTTTGCTCTAGTTTCATTTTTCAATATTTTTTGCAATTGTTTTATTTACCTTCCTATAAGTTTTATTATTTTATGGTGATGCCTCTGCACCTGAACAACTTAGGGGAGCATCAGGTGCCATCGGTTCCCCCTCCCCTGGACGGCCAGGAGCAGAGAATCAGTGCAATCAACCTCGGCCCAGGTAAGGGTGGGATGAGACCCGGTGATGTGATTCACAGTAGTTGGCCTTGCCCAGTCAAGATCTAATTAATAACAAATTATTCTTCAGAGACAATTAACAGCTATTCAAATGGCTTTAAGTAATTCAAAAAGTGATTAAAGGAAGGACCATTATAAACTATTGATATTCTTTGATCCCACAAAAGAACAGTTGAAAAAATCTCTGTAATATCATTTGCAGGACAAATTATACTAAAATGGCCACTTTCACCTTTATTTACAAACTGAGGTTATGGAATGTAAAAGTCACTATAATCAGTCTGGAAGTTTGTACAGGGCTGGATGGTGCTGTTCAACAGCCAGCAGTTCTGCAGGGAACTGACAACTGACAACAGTGTGCAGGGCAGCGTGTTCCCGACCTCTGTGCCTGTTTTGAACTGAGTATAAGACTGAGGTCTGATGGCAGCTCAGTTGGTCTCCTGCTCTCTGCTGGAATCAGCTCTTGGACCAGGTGCACAGCCAGCATGTCCCTGCTGAGGGCCGGATACATCTTCCATCCAGCCCCTCAGCTTTACACAAGAGATTCATTCAAATAGTTCATTTGACTGGGCTTTCAAAAGGGAGTTGCTGATAAGTTTTGGTTTTGGATTAACGGTTTTAATTAATTCTCAACAATTCAACAGGTTGGGTACATTTATTACATCTTAATTCTTCCATTTAAAACTAAAACAGAATATCTACATCCATTTGAACAGATTGAAAATGTTTCCAATGCAATATAATTTTGTGGAGGAAGGAATTGCAGATGTTGGTTTAAACCGAAGATAGCTAGAGAAAGCTGGAGTAACTCAGCGGGACAGGCAGCATCTCTGGTGAGAAGGAATGGTTGGCATTTCGTGTCGAGACCTGAAAAGTCAACCAACCATTCCTTCTCTGCAGAGATGCTGCTTGTCCTGATGAGTTATTACAGCTTTTTGTGTCTATCTTCAATATAATTATGTGATTGTTGAAAGTGGCTTTTGGAAGAATCTTGGACCCAGGGTTTTGTTCCACGGCCACCAGAGACCCATTGAGCGCTCCTAGAATGGCCAAGGACTGCACTGGACTCCCAGAATATTGCAAGTAGGTAATTGACCATCTGAGGCAACAGCAGCCAGAGTAACTCTTCCACAATGGAGTTGAGTTTAAGAACTGGAATACAATCCACAACCCTCATTACGTCAAATGGTTATTGATGGACACACAAATAAATTCCCTCTGTAAATGTAGATCTTATGTCCTCTATGGTATTTATAAAAATCTGCTTTCACTAACTTGTTTATTAATAATTTCAGGGTTCATTGGAAAGACAGGAAATAAAGTTTTCAATTCCTTTACAAAATTGCAAAACTCAATGACCAAACTCTTCGGAGAGAAGAGAAACAGTGTTGTTGGTCCATTCTGAAGCATTGTTAAATTTTGCAATGCATTACTTTAATCCTAAAGGGCCTGTCCCACTTGGGCGCCATTTGCGTATCATTTACGCGATAGGCTGGTAGTGACCGTCGCACGAAAATTGTCTATCAGTACGACAGTCGCGTGCCAAGTGCTCTTGAGGGCCCTGCTTCTTTTGGGAGCCATTTGCGATGATGTTCGTACTTAGTCTGATCACCATGGCAAGGATTTTCCCAGTGAAAATCAAAGATACTATGGTGAACATTTTTCAAAACTACACACGCTTTATACCCGGGTGGTCACGTGGTGTGGCGCTCAAATGATGTGCAAATGGCCGCCGATGGCGTGCGGGCGGCGCATGGTTACGGACATTGACACATGGTGTTGCATAATAAATTAGCATAGGCAACGTCTGTGTGTCACCGTGCGTAACCATGCATCACCACGTGCTATACGTATGCCGTCAGTACATCAGTGTACGCCATCAGTACGTCAGCGTGCGCAAGGGATACGTCACGCAGGAGGCACGCGTCGATTTTGAGCATCACAAAATCCTGGGGCGCCGCGCATTACCACGCATCACTGCATACGCCACCGTGCCTCACCACGCCCCATGCGCACGTCACGACACGCCAACCAATTGTTAGGATGCGTAAATGACATGCAAATGACGCCCAAGTGGGACAGGCCCTTAAGTCTTTCTTTTCTATTCTAAAACAAGCAAAGCTTCAGTTTGTACTTGCAAAGCAGGAGAAACACATTATTTAGTATCAGATGCAGAATATACAAGAATTAAATTTTTCTGAAATTGGGAATAATTAGATGAATAGTATTTGTTGTTTAAACTTTAACGATACAGAAAATGCATACTTATGCAAATTTTCAAATATTGGAATCAAACCAGTGTGTTTGCATTGATTATGCTGCTTTTGTCATGGCTTTGTACAAAACTCAACAGGTCCTTCAGCCCATCATGTCCTCACTGACCTATTTGCTCATTTACATCGATCCCATTTCATCTATTGATTCGCATTATGTCTGTATGCTTTGTTGGCTTTCCTATTTAAGTGCCTGCCTAAATGTCTCTTAAATGTAATGATTGTATCTGATTCCACCAACTCCTTTGTTAACGAGTTCTAAATACAAACTGTATAAACTCGCTGTATAAACAAATTATCCTCATGTCCCCTTGAAAACTCTTTCCTTAAACTATCTTCAAACTATGTCCAGTTTGATATGCCTGCCATTGGAGTGATTCTGACCATCCACCCTAACAATGCCTTCCATAATTGTATCTACCTCTCTTAGATTACCCCTCACTTTGTGCTTTCATCATGTACTTCTTGAGGTTATTCTCAATCAGGTTGAAACTGACTCCTGCTGGCGCAGCCGGGTCCAGTCGCCATCGTGGTAGCTCTGCGGAGATGGTGCTTTTTTCACTTTTATGTTTATTTTTAATATCTTTCTCACTTATAACACATCAGCTGACACTCACGATCAAAAACACGCTTGAACTTAACTTTAGCGTAACCCAAGGCTTTTTAGATACTTAATCCACCGATCATTTTGTGATAATTTTTCAAAACTCTTTAGATTCTGGAGTAGTTCCTGAGGATTGAAGGGTAGCTAATGTAACCCCACTTTTTAAAAAGGGAGGGAGAGAGAAAACGGGGAATTACAGACCAGTTAGTCTAACATCGGTAGTGGGGAAACTGCTAGAGTCAGTTATTAAAGATGGGATAGCAGCACATTTGGAAAGTGGTGAAATCATTGGACAAAGTCAGCATGGATTTATGAAAGGTAAATCATGTCTGACGAATCTTATAGAATTTTTCGAGGATGTAACTAGTAGAGTGGATAAGGGAGAACCAGTGGATGTGTTATATCTGGACTTTCAGAAGGCTTTCGACAAGGTCCCTCATAAGAGATTAGTATACAAACTTAAAGCACACAGTATTGTGGTTCAGTATTGATGTGGATAGAGAACTGGCTGGCAGACAGGAAGCAAAGCGTAGGAGTTAACAGGTCCTTTTCAGAATGGCAGGCAGTGACTAGTGGGGTACCGCAAGGCTCAGTGCTGGGACCCCAGCTATTTACAATATATATTAATGATTTGGACGAGGGAATTGAAAGCAACATCTCCAAGTTTGCGGATGATACGAAGCTGGGGGGCAGTGTTAGCTGTGAGGAGGGTGCTAGGAGGCTGCAAGATGACTTGGATAGGCTGGGCGAGTGGGCAAACTCATGGCAGATGCAGTATAATGTGGATAAATGTGAGGTTATCCACTTTGGTGGCAAAAACAGGAAAGTAGACTATTACCTGAATGGTGGCCAATTAGGAAAAGGGGAGATGGAATGAGACCTGGGTGTCATGGTACACCAGTCATTGAAAGTAGGTATGCAGGTGCAGCAGGCAGTGAAGAAAGCGAATGGTATGTTAGCATTCATAGCAAAAGGATTTGAGTATAGAAGCAGGGAGGTTCTACTGCAGTTGTACAGGGTCTTGGTGAGACCACACCTGGAGTATTGCGTACAGTTTTGGTCTCCTAATCTGAGGAAGGACATTCTTGCCATAGACGGCGTAGAGAGAAGGTTCACCAGACTGATTCCTGGGATGTCAGGACTTTCATATGAAGAAAGACTGGATAGACTTGGCTTGTACTCGCTGGAATTTAGAAGATTGAGGGGGGATCTTATAGAAACTTACAAAATTCTTAAGGGGTTGGACAGGCTAGATGCAGGAAGATTGTTCCCGATGTTGGAGAAGTCCAGAACAAGGGGTCACAGTTTAAGGATAAAGGGGAAATCTTTTAGGACTGAGATGCGAAAAACATTTTTTACACAGAGAATGGTGAATCTCTGGAATTCTCTGCCACAGAATGTAGTTGAGGCCAGTTCATTGGCTATATTTAAGAGTGAGTTAGATGTGGCCCTTGTGGCTAATGGTATCAGGGGGGATGGAGAGAAAGCAGGTACAGGATACTGAGTTGGATGATCAGCCATGATCATATTGAATGGCGGTGCAGGCTCGAAGGGCCGAATGGCCTACTCGTGCACCTATTTTCTATGTTTCTATGATCCAGCGTGGCCAGTAGAGATCATAAGAGCGAGCTGCGGCAACAACAATGAGAGCGTGTCTCCGGGATAAAGTCGGAAAAAACATCGAGGTAAGTGGGGGGGTGGATTCAGAACAGATTAAGAGCTCTAGCCTACCGTTCACCTCTGCCCAGCATTCTTCTTGCTAATATCCAGTCCCTGGAAAACAAGATGGATGATCTCAGGGCGAGAATTAAATTCCAGCGGGACACAATAAACTGTAACATCTTTTGTCTGACGGAGACATGGCAGATCAAGTAATATGTCCAACCGAGTCCTTCTCTGTTTTTCGTGCGGACAGAGCGGAAGAATCCGGAAAATGAAAGGTGGAGAGGTTTGCTTCATGACCAACAACAACTAGAAGTAAGTAAGTAAGTAAGTAAATTTTATTTATATAGCACATTTAAATCAACTCGCGTTGAAACCAAAGTGCTTTACATAGAAGAAATAATTAACTTTCCGTACATCCATAGAAAAATAAAAAATAAGAAAAAATGACACAACACATTATAGAATTCAACATGAATGTCCCCCCACAACAGAATCAAAATTTTCCACTGTGAGGAAAGGCAACAAAAAGTTAAGTCCTCTTCCTCTGTGAATCACCCGAGGTCGGCGCCTATTTGTGGCCTCCGCAGCCAGTCCGATGTTTACAGGCCCTCTTGCCGGAAAGCTGGAAACTCCGGTGCAAACCTAAAAATATTAAGATGCTTTCTCATACCTGCTCGCCGGTCCTGGAACATCTGACGATCTGATGCCGTCCATTCTACCTTCCCCAGGAGTTCAGCTCAGTGATTATCACAGTCGTCTACAGGAATGAATGAATGAATGAATAAGTTTATTGGCCAAATATTCACATACAAGGAATTTGCCTTTGTGCTCCACCCGCAAGTGACAACATGACATACAGTGACAGTTAGAAATGACACATATAACATTAAACATTAATAATAAAACATTATTGATTAAACATTTGAATTAAATAAAATACTAGAGCAAAAGGTGGTTACAGATTTTGGTTATTGAGTAGAGCTACTACTTGTGGAAAAATGCTATTTTTATATCTGGCTATGGCAGCTTTGACAGTCCGGAGTTGCCTTCCAGAGGGAAATGATTCAAAGCGTTTATGTCCAGGGTGAGAGGGGACAGAAATGATCTTACCCACTTGCTACATACCACCGCGTGTGGACACCGATGCGGCACTATCGGTCCCATGTGTTATGTCGGCATCAGAACAAGCATCCTGACGCACCTATGGTGGTGGCTGGGGATTTTAATAAGGCAAACTTCAAAAAAGTTACGCCTATCTTCTGCGAACACATCATGTGTGTCACCAGAGGGTAAAGAACTTTGGACCACTGTTACACACCGTTCAGGGAAGGATACAAGGCCGTTTCTCTCCCTCCTTTTGGAAAATCTGACCACACCGCCATTTTCCTGCTGCCGGAGTATAAACAATGGATAGTACGGGAAACGGCAGTGACGAGGGATGTAAAGCGGTGTCTGACCATTCAGAGTCCTTGCTACAGGATGCACTGAGTGATGTCGACTGGACTATGTTCCAATCAAGTTCCAGAGATGTCAGTGAGTTTGCGGAAGCTGTCACGGACTTCATAGCAACAATAGCCGACAACTTCGTCCCCACGGTAAGGGTTAGCCTCTTTCCTAACCAAAAACCCTAGGTGGACAGGTCCATTCGTGTTGCTTTGAACGCTCGCACCGCTGCTTACAACTCCGGCCTGGCATCCGGCAACATGGATGATTACAAGGCAGAGTCCTACAGACTGCGAAGGGTGGTGAAGGATGCAAAAAGGAGGTACAGGGAGAGAATGGAGTCGCAGATGGAGCAGCGGGATGCCAGACGCCTATGGCAGGGACTACAGACTATAACAAATTACCAGAGCAGCCCCCCCTCAACTGGGAGTGCCGGTGCCTCCTTAGCTAATGACCTGAACTCTTTTTATGCATGATTTGAGGAGGGCAACATCACCCCTAGCTCGCCGGCAAACAACAACATCATCAGCACGCTGGCTAGCGAGACTGGAGTGAGGCACACTGCTGGGGATGTGCACACATTCTTGGTGTCTGAGCACGACATGAGGAGGGCTCTGACGTGTGCGAACACGAGGAAAGCTGTAGGCCCAGATGGTATATCTGGGCGAGTACTAAAGTCTTGTGCTAATAAGCTAGCTCCAGAGTTCACCACAATATTCAACCTCTCCCTGGTCAAGTCTGTGGTCCCTTCCTGCTTCAAAATATCCACTATTGTACCAGTGCCTAAGAATGCCTCTCCTGCCTGCTTGAATGACTACTGGTGGCCCTCACCTCAGTGGTCATGAAATACTTCGAGAGGCTGATCAAGAACTATATCTGCGCCTTCCTCCTTCGCACCATGCACCCGCTGCAGTTCACATACCGCCCAAACAGATCCACGGATGATGTGGTCCTGGGTCCTGGACTTTCTGACCACCACGCCCCAGGTGGTCAAGATGGGGAGCCATACCTCCAATCCCCTCACACTGAACACAGGATCCCCCCAGGGTTGCGTCCTCAGCCCCCTACTGTACTCCCTGTACACACATAACTGTGTGGCCAGGTTCAGCTCCAACTTCATCATCAAGTTTTCTGAAGACACTGTAGTGGTGGTTCCTTGCTAGTAATAGCCATTTGCAGGATTTCATGCAAGCAAGTCACAACCATTATCGGCTTGGATCTGAGTGTGTCTATTAAGATAAGATTTAAATAATGGATTGAAAAGATGGTACGCTTTCTTTTATTTTACGAAATACAGAACATGAAAGCCATAAGTAATTGATGAGACTGAAATTTCAATGCTACAGATGGAAAACTATGCATTGTTAGCTTTTACCATGCAGGGCAGATACTGGGACAAAAAAAGGTACAAGATACAGTTACTTGGCTTCTGGTTTTCCTTATAAGATCAAAATATTGTTAAAGCAAGAAGGTTTACATGGTAGAATTGTGTAAGAGGAAGAAATTACAATGGTAGGTTGGTATTAGTCTCTTGTTTTCACATCCCTTTTGTAAAGAGGAGTCATAACACACTGTGTCTTTACTACTGTTTATTCATGATACACATACTTTACTGCCCTAGCTGTTCGTGGTCTGTCACCGGAACCAGAGAGAGAGCACTGGGTGGGAAGGTTGTAATTATACTAGTGATGTGGGGAGTGGTTAGTAGTGGTGAGGTCACTATGTTAAAGGTACATGCACATGTCATCTACATCCTTCCCCTTGGAAATAAAAAGCAATACCGTAGTGACAGGGCGACCACGTCTCATACGCTACGAGCAGGTGAGCAAACAGTTAAGCAAAATCACCATAACGGACAGGCGGCCTGACCACCCGCCCGGACCGGGTACGCAGCTCGCCATCTCCCCCCTCTGCAGGAGGAACATGAATAGGAGCAGGCGCGGGTGAGAGAACCGGGGAATCGGGAGGAGAAAGAGAAAACGGAGACAGAGCAGGGGAAGTAGGAGCAGTTGTGGGAAGATGGGCAGGCGAGGGAGGACTGGCTGGAGGGGCAGGCAACGTGGCAGACAGTGGGGGGGAAAAGGGGTCTGCAGGCGGCGGTGGGGGCTCGTTAACAAGCCGCAGATGTTGGCGGGACCGGCGGTAAATAGTACCGTCATGGTCGACTAGATAGGACCGCGGCGAACCAGCAGTACCGACGACGATGGCAAGCCTGGGGTGACCGGAGGGGGACTGCATCCGGACGACTTGGCCAGGGAACAGAGGCGGGAGGGGACGGCAGGACTTGTCGTGGGAGCGCTTTTGGATATCTTGTTTGAGGGCAATGCGCTCCTGGACAGCAGCGGGCTGGAGAACAGAGGGAACGAGGGACCGCTGGGTCACAGGGATCGGAGGTCTCGTAGTGCGAGACATCAACCGTTGTGCTGGGGAGCCCAAGGCAGTGTCACGGCAAATGTTTCGAAGGTTGAGGAGGGCCAGGTAAAAGTCAGAATGGGACAGTCTACAATGTTCCAGCAAGTCCTTAGCACTGCGGACAGCTCGCTCTGCCAAGCCGTTGCTTTGAGGAAGTTCCAGCTGGCAGCGAAACTCCGAAATTCGGCACTCGAGAACTGGCTGCCATTGTCCGATAGAGGACTTGCCGGGGTGCCAAAGGTTCCGAAGTGGCGGCGCAGCCTCCCGATAACGGCCAAAGAGGTGAGGGAGTGCAGCTGGTCAACCTCGAACCAGCTGGAGTACGAGTCCACAAGAACCAGGAAATGCTTGCCACGCCACTCAAAAATGTCAGCGGCGACGGTCATCCAGGGCAGCACGGGAGCAGGCTGTTGCAGAAGCGGCTGCCGTTGCTGATGGGGAGCGAGGCTATTGCAGACAGAGCAAGCAGAGACCCTCTCCCGGATGTCTTGGGCCATGCTGGGCCAGTAGAACAAACTCTGGGCCTGAGACAGGGTGGCCTCGGCCCCAGGATCACCGCGGTGGGCGGTGTGAAAGTATTGGTCCCACAGGGCAGCAGGCACAACGACCTTGTGTCCCTTCACGACCACGCCGTCGTGCAGCACGAACTCGTCACAGACCAGGAAGTAGGGCACGACTCCAGGCGGCAAGGATGAACGACGGTCTGGCCAGCCCCGCCTGATGATGTCGGCAAGCTGCTGCAGGGCAGGATCCTTGGCAGTGTTGCTGACCAGGGACTGCATCTGCTGGGAAGGCACAATGTTGACGTTAAGCACCATCAGGTCAGATGATTCATATGGATGGCAATCGGTGGACGTTAGCGGTGCGCGGAACAGCGTGTCGGCCACGAACATATCCTTGCCCTTGCGATATACAATTTAGAACATAAAACGCTGGAGCTGCAGCATCATGTGCTGCAAACGGGACGAGGCAACGTGGATTGGCTTGTTGAGGATAGAGACCAGCGGCTGATGGTCGGTCTCGATCGTGAAGCTGTTGCCCAGAATATAGTCCTTGAACTTGGAGCAGGCAAACACCACAGCAAGCAGCTCCTTCTCTATCTGAGCATAGCGCTGCTCGGCAGGAGTCATGGTGCGGGACGCGTAGGAAACAGGCAGCTGCAGGCCATCGTGGAGCTGCAGGCAAGCAGCACCAAGACCGAACTTGGAGGCGTCGCAGGTAAGAACAATGGGATGCTGCAGATCGAAGAATTGGAGAGTGGGGGTACTGGCCAGCCTGGACTTCAGAACGTCAATAGCTTTCTGGTGATGCGGGAACCAGGCCCAGGCAGTGTCCTTCTTGATCAACTCCCTCAGCGGCGCGCTCAGCTCGCTGAGGTCGGGGATGAACTTCCCCAAGTAATTAACCATGCCCAGGAAACGCTGCAGGCTGGGCACGTCGGTGGATGAAGACATCCGGAGACCGCAGCCATCTTCTGCGGGTCAGGCTTCAGCCCCGATGCGGTAAAGACGTGGCCCACATAGGTGACCTCCGGGACGCGAAAACGGCACTGCTTTGGGTTTAGTTTGAGGTTGATTTCACGGGCACGGTCCAGGACTTGACGGAGGTGGAGATCGTGCTCAGCAACATCCTTACCGTAGACCAGGATGTCGTCAACGATGATGGCACATGGCAGACCGGCGAACAGCTGCTCCATCGTCCGCTGGAAGACCTCGCTGGCAGAGTTGATCCCGAATGGCATGCGGAGGAATCAGAACCTGCCAAAGGGTGTGCTGAAGGTAGTCAGGTAGGAGGACCGCTCGTCCAGCGGTATCTGCCAGAAGGAGCTCTTGGCATCGAGAACCGAGAAGACAGTGGCCGGGCCAACCTGTGCAGCGAAGTCCTCCACTGTTCGCATGGGGTAATGAGGGCATCTGATGGCAAGGTTCAGGTCTTTGGGGTTGATGCAAATGCGAATTTCACTTTTGTCCTTTTTCGCAGCAACAACCATGGTTGAGACCCACCGGGTGGGTTCGCTCACCTCCTGCAGGATGCCCATGGTAACCATGTTGAGCAGCGTTAACTCCACCTTGTCCTTCATGGCGAAGGAGAAGCGGTGTGGTGGACGGATCATAGGTTCAACACCGAGGTCGACAACGATCTTGTAGCTGCAGGGCAGCTTGCCCAGCTTGTCATCAAAACGGTCAGGGTATTCGTGCAGGGGGTCCATAAGGGTCCGCACCTGGTGGATATCACGGTGGAAAGAGACCAAGCCGAGGTACTGGCAGGCCCGGGCACCCAACAGCGTGATGTTGTTAGTATCCAGTAGATAAAAAGTGAGGGGCCGAGAGGCATGCAGTACCTTGCAGTGCAGGGTAGCCCTCCCCACCGGAACGAGCACGCTCCCCCCGTAGGCATGCAACAGGGAGTTATCGGGAGTAACTTTCTCATCAGTCCTTATCTTCTTGAAGAGGCTTATTGACATTACATTGGTCACGGCCCCCTTGTCGAGTTTGGCGGTGAAGGTCGAGCCGTTGACAGTAACGCGAACCGAAGGGTCCGTTATTAGTGCAGGTGCATCCGACACCGAAAATATGCTGGTCTCCCCCTGGGAGGAACTTGTATCAGACAAAGGGAGTTCATCAGGCTGGAACTCTGAACCAAGCGCGCTATCAGCTCGAGCAAGGTTGTTTAACATTCGGCGAGGAGCAGGAATTGGCTTCCCACGGGAGCGACAGGCGGCAGAGAAATGGTTCAATTTCCTGCAAAAGTTGCACGTTTTTCCCCGTGCAGGGCACACATTAGACTGATGGGAGGTAAAGTTGCAGTTGGGGCACCGCTGTGGGCTGCTACCCCCGGGTGCAGGGGACCCCCGTTGCCGTTGCGGGCCAGCGTTCCGCCGGCGGCCAGCAACACTGGCAAAGTTAATGTCATGATCAGCAGACGACACCGCCGAGGCGACAGCCTCAGCCATGCGGGAGGCGTGCAGAGCCTCGGCTAAAGACAGGTCGTGCTTCCGCAGAAGTTCAGCCCTTAGTTTTTCATCTTGAAGACCATACACTAAAATGTCCCGGGTCAGTTGATCGGGGGTCAGCGTGTCCAGGCTGCAACGCCTGGCCAGGTGACGCAACGCAGCGATATAGTTATCGATTGACTCTCCAGAGATCTGATGCCGGGTGAACATTTTAAAACGCTCTAGAATGCAGTTAGTGGGGATGTCGCACATTGCGGTAAACTTAGCCATAAGACATACCGGGTCCCGAGCATCTTCACCTGCACCATAGACAAACGACACAGCCCATTCCAGGGCATCGGGACCAGCCAGGTTGAGAAGCAGAGAAGCCCGTGTAGCAGGGGTGGCAGCAGGATGGGCGATCGTGACGTAGTGTTGGAAGTCACGTCTAAAGACACCCCACCGATGGGCAATGTCCGAGTCGAAGACCAGCATATCGGGTTTACGGCAAGAAGTAGCCATGGCACGGGAGATAAAAAAACACAATGGGGAAATGGGTCAAAGGAAAGAAAACCCGTTAAACTGGAGGCGCAAAGGTACGATGCTGACACCATGTAAAGAGGAGTCATAACACACTGTGTCTTTACTACTGTTTATTCATGATACACATACTTTACTGCCCTAGCTGTTCGTGGTCTGTCACCGGAACCAGAGAGAGAGCACTGGGTGGGAAGGTTGTAATTATACTAGTGATGTGGGGAGTGGTTAGTAGTGGTGAGGTCACTATGTTAAAGGTACATGCACATGTCATCTACAGGATGTGTAGATGTGGGGAGTGGTTAGTAGTGGTTAGTAGTGGTGAGGTTACTATGTTAAAGGTACATGCACATGTCATCTACACCTTTCCATTGTCATTTACTGAAAATGAAGTACTTTTTAAATGTAGTCCATTTATCAGTGTCGGAAATACACCTTCCAACCTGTGGACAATAAGATCCCATTAAGTAGTGTGATAATAACCAGATGGGATCAGTTTAAGGTCTCGTCTGAAAGATTGTGACTCTGACAGTGAGGTACTTCCTCAGTACTGCCCTGGAACTTTAGCCTTTATAAAAAACATTTAGAAGAGAAAATAGAAGAACGTTTGTCAGATCATGAGCTGCAAGGCTGTCAAAGGCATTTCTTGGATAGAACTTGTGTCAGTATTCAATATTCAACGTGGCTAGTCCTAGTAAAGGAATTGACACACCTACAGAGGGTAAGTCAAGTCAAGTCAAGTCAAGTCAAGTGAGTTTATTGTCATGTGTCCCTGGTAGGACAATGAAATTCTTGCTTTGCTTGAGCACAACAGAATATAGTAGGCATTTACTACAAGGCATTCTATAAATATATACACAATGGTCAATATACTGATAAAGTGCAAATAACAGTATTGGCTAGTAAAGTTCAGTGTTATGTCCGAGCCAGGTTTAATAGCCTGATGGCTGTGGGGAAGTAGCTGTTCCTGAACCTGGTCGTTGCAGTCTTCAGGCTCCTGTACCTTCTACCTGAAGGTAGTAGGGAGATGAGTGTGTGGCCAGGATGGTGTGGGTCCTTGATGATGCTGCCAGCCTTTTTGAGGCAGCGACTGTGGTAGATCCCCTCGATGGAAGGGAGGTCAGAGCCGATGATGGACTGGGCAGTGTTTACTACTTTTTGTAGTCTTTTCCTCTCCAGGGCACTCAAGTTGCCGAACCAAGCCACGATGCAACCGGTCAGCATGCTCTCTACTGTGCACCTGTAGAAGTTAGATAGAGTCCTCCTTGACAAACCGACTCTCAGTAATCTTCTCAGGAAGTAGAGGCGCTGATGTGCTTTCTTAATAATGGCATCATTGTTCTCGGACCAGGAGAGATCTTCAGAGATGTGCACTCCCAGGAATTTGAAGCTCTTGACCCTTTCAACCATCGACCCGTTGATATAAACGGGACTGTGGGTCCCCATCCTACTCCTTCCAAAGTCCACAATCAGTTCCTTGGTTTTGCTGGTGTTGAGGGCCAGGTTGTTGTGCTGGCACCATATGGACAGTTGCTCGATCTCTCTTCTATACTCTGACTCATCCCCATCAGTGATACGTCCCACAACAGTGGTGTCATCAGCGAACTTGATGATGGAGTTCGCACTATGTCCGGCTACGCAGTCATGAGTATAGAGTGAGTACAGCAGGGGACTGAGCACGCAGCCTTGAGGTGCTCCCGTGCTGATTGTTATCGAGTCTGACACATTTCCACCAATACGAACAGACTGTGGTCTGAGAGTGAGGAAGTCGAGGATCCAATTGCAGAGGGATGCGCAGAGACCCAGTTCTGCGAGTTTGGTAACCAGCTTGGAGGGGATGATTGTGTTAAATGCCGAGCTGTAATCGATGAATAACAGCCTGACATATGAATTTTTGTTGTACAAGTGGTCCAGAGCGGAATGCAGGGCCAGCGAGTGTTGGAAGTATAAATAAATTGTTTGCCAGCATGTGAAACTAAACATCAAATTGTTGGCCTGAATGGTTTTAAATTCTGCTTTATAAATACTACTCCTTGGAGTCTGACATTGCTGTTGAGATAGCTCCAACAGGCTAGACTGAGAAATGTTTCCTTAATGACCGAGGGTGACTTCTTTCTACTCCAGTTCTCTAAACTATGAAGGTGCACAAAAATGCTGGAGAAACTCAGCGGGTGCAGCAGCATCTATGGAGCGAAGGAAATAGGCAACGTTTCGGGCCGAAACCCTTCTTCAGACTGATATGGGGTGGGGAGAAGAAAGGAAAAAAGGAAAAAAGGCAGAGGAGGAGCCCGAGGGCTGGGGGATGGGAGGAGACAACCAGAGGACTGATGAAGGGGAGGGGACAGCAAGGGCTAGCAGAATTGGGAGAATTCAATGTACATGCCCCCAGGATGTAGACTGCCCAAGCGGAATATGAGGAGCATTTCCTCCAATTTCCGGTGTTGCTCGCTGTGGCCTTGGAGGAGACCCAGGACAGAGAGGTCAGATATGGAATGGGAGGGGGAGTTGAAGTGCTGAGCCACCGGGAGGTCAGGTTGGTTATTGCGGACCAACCAGAGGTGTTCGGTGAAACGATCGCCAAGCCTCCGCTTGATCTCACCGATGTAGATTTCTCCTCCTCTCTAAACTATGAGGTGGCCAGGACTGTCTTCGATCTACAAAGTAAACCATCACGCGACAACCACTAGCACTGTGGGGAATACAGCCAAGAGAGGCAACGCCAACGTTGTTTGGAAAAATCCTCCAACTCCACTGGCAGATTGAGTGGTCTAATGTCAGTGCTCTCTCCCAGGCCGACATCCCCAGTACTGAGACGCCAATTACACCCTGTCAGCTACTTCCCGACATCAGAACAATTATGATTCCAAGCTCTGTCACAGCAAGAGAATACCAGGTGGACACAGGGAAAGAAAAAATAAAGTTCTCAAATCCTTCTTGAAAAATGTGCACATTCCCACAGACTCCTGGGAATCCCTGGTCCACAGCATGTCAAAGTGGAGAGGGAGCATTTTGAATGGCATTGTGAACTACAAGTACGTGCATTGGGAGTTCGCAGAGGTTTAGCAAAAGAAAAAAAAGAGAGGAAGGAGCGTACAATCTTGCAAATTACTTTCCCACTCATCTTGTCTGGTATCTCCACCATGCCAGAGTCTACTACTCCCACATTGGCCTCACATATCACCTCAGAAACTGTAGAATTGGAGTAGAAACAAATTATCCTTAATCCTCAGGGACTGCCAAAAAGGAATAAATGGGTATGTTACTTGATTGGTAACAGATTAATGGCCTGAAAATATGTTTAAATTCCATTATGCCATTTGAGGACATTCTTTAATTAAAAATAAATTAGTTTAGTTTTGTTTTTAGTTTGGAGATACAGAGTGGAAACAGATCAATTGGTCCACTGAGTCCACACTGACCAGCGATCCCCACACATTAACATTATCCTACACACGATAAATTTGTGTTTATACCAAGCCAATTAACCTACAAACCTGTACATCTTTGGAGTGTGAAAGGAACCCGAAGACCTCGGAGAAACCCAAGCGGTTATGGGGAGAATGTAAAACCTCCATACAGACATCACCCCTAGTTGGGATCAAACCCAGGTCTCTGGCTCTATAAGCGCTGTAAGACAGCAACTCTACAGCTGCGCCATCGTGCCGTGCTAAAAGTAGATGGTCTTTTACAGAAGAATTCTTGCCCTGTAGGGAAGAAAATGTGCTTGTTCTGGCTGATATGTGGTGCCTCCTTGCCCACAACCAAGTCATTGACTTTTAACTATCCTCTAAAGTGGACCAACATGACACAGTGCAATTGCAATTAGAGGCATGTAATGAATGTTGGCAACATTCAATAAGTGAGTATTTATTTTGCTAGATAATAATGACAAAGAAATAATGGGGCATTTTTGTAGTTTGTTGTTGAATGCTGCAGTATTTAAGTTTTGTTTTGAGAGGCTGAGAATTTGACTTTCATCATGATTTACCTTCCAGCTGTAGACACAAGAGTTTAACACTGTTTGGCACTCAACCCAACATTGTGAAGATCCTAACCAAACCAATGGTTACAAATCTTGCACATCCACAGGTTTATTGTTATTGCTATAAACTGGGCAATTTAACACCATAGGAATTCAATTGCGCTGAAGGAGCTTTAATTAGAATTATTTGCTGGCAGGAAGGAAAATGCCTTCCCAGAATAGCTGAGTGGACCAGCGGCATATTGCAGCTACCTATTTTCACAGGAACATATCACAATGGCTCAATTTTTCACATTTTTTATATGATAACTTTATACAACAACCAATATCATTAAAACCAGATTGGTCTGAATTTTGCTGGTAAATATTAACAATTCTGCAGGGAATTTCTCAGTACAAAAGCGGAGAGTTTTGGGTCTCCTGCAGTTGTTCCAAAACTGCTGACTGATCTGTGCTGGTTGGTTCCCAGCTGTGTTCCTCCATGGAGTCATGCTGAGATCCCCCAGCATTTTAAGCTGGATAATTTATTTTCAGTTCATTCCCCAGCTTAGACCTGCTCCATGATCTACAAGTTTTGCCGTTTAGTTTAATTTAATTTGGAGATACAGCATGGAAACAGGACCTTCGGCCCACTAAGTCCGCACTGACCAACAATCTCCTGTACACTACTTCTATCCTACACACCAGGGACAATTATCACTGAGCCAATTAACCTACAAACCTGTAAGTCTTTGGAATGTGGGAAGAAACTGGAGCTCCCTCCCACAGGAAACCCTCGTGGTCATAGGGAGAACGTGCAAACTCCATACAGACTGCACACTTAGTCAGGATCAAACCCAGGTCTCTGGTGCTGTAAGGCAGCAACTCTACCACTATGCCACTGTGCCACTGAATAGCTATTAATGGGAAGAAAACCTTTCTTCTAAATACTTGTAATTTGCTTAATATTTTTAATTGTTCAAAATTGTCTTTATTTGATTATTTTTAAGCTACTAAGTGAAATATGAGGTGCTGTTTCTCCAATTTGCGTGTGGCCTCACTCTGGCAATTTTCTCCAGAGATGCTGCCTGACCTGCTAAGTTACTCCAGCCCAATGTCTTTCTTTGGTATAAACCAGTATCTAAGGTTCTTTGTTACTCAAATAGGTAAAACATTTTCTTTTAGCTCTTCCAGAATCATAATGATTGCAGCAGGGACCATGTCTTGATGCTAACATGCTTTCGTTGGTGTGAGAAGTTTTAACAGTGAACTGTACTCACGAAATTAGTGAACAATGCAAGTGCTGGCGGCAAACATGTTCCATCATGATTCCTGTCTTTGGGTATTATCTATTTTTATTGGGCCCTCAAAGTTCCCTCAGCACTTTTTGAAGAATGGTGCGACACGGTGGCGCAGCAGTAGAGTTGCTGCCTTACAGTGCTTGCAGCGCTGGAGACCCAAATTTGATCCTGACTATGGGTGCTGTCTGCACAGAGTTTGTACGTTCTCCCCAAGTGCGTGTGGGTTTTTTCATAGATCTTTGGTTTCCACCCACACTCCAAAGACGCACAGGTTTTGTAGGTTAATTGGCTTGGTGTGGGTGCAAATTGTACTTAGCGTGTGTAGGATGGAGTTAATATGCAGGCATCGCTGGTCGGTGCTGACTTGGTGGGCCGAAGTGCCTGCTTCCGCGCTGTATCTCGAAACTAAACTAAACTAAACTAAATTGATAGTACTTTCTTCCTAATAACCCGATAATATTTATTAATTAATAGAACAATAAAGCGATGACCTGGTCATAACACTTTTGTCTGTTGGAGCTTGTTGTGCAACATTTCCTACATTGCAACCAGATCTTCAAAAGTATTTTATTGCCTCCAAGCACTTTGGAATATTTGGAAATTGCAAAAGGGTCTCTATCATTATATTCTTTCATTCATTCTTCACCATACCATGTCCACTAGTTGTAAGAAACCAATTTTATGCTGAACCAAAGTAATAGCTGAGGACCAGTGGCAGGTGACACTTGCTCTGCCTGTCTCTGATGCACCTGTTCCCATGTTTACTGTGGCAGACGTAAAATTGACCTTCCTGAGAGTGAAACCATAGAAAGCAACAGGTCCAGATGGAGTTCCTTGCCATTACCTCAGGACCTGTGTGTGGTATCAGCTGGGAGAGGAATTCACAAACATTTTTAACCTCTCTCTACACAATTCTGAGGTCTTCATCTGCTTCATAAAGACCACTATCATCCCAGTGCCGAAGAAAAGTAAGGTAACGAGTCTTAATGACTACCATCCTGTGGCTCTGACATCCACCAGTTTTGAGAGAATGGTGATGGCCTCCCAGCTGGAGATGGCTTCTGATGTGGACTTGTTGCAACGGTAAGCAGTGTATCAAGGCTGGCTGGGTGGCTGGAGTTAATATGAACCAATGATTTACCAATGATTTGTCATGAACCATCCGCATTGATGCGACAGCTAAGAACTCACACCAATGCCTCTGCTCAATGAAGAGACTGAGGAAAATCAGCATGAGTCCAGTGACTCTTACAAACTTCTAGTGATGCACCATAGAAAGCAAACTGTCATGTTGCATCACAGCTTGGTTTGGGAACAGCTCTGCCCAAGATCACAAGAAATTGCACGGAGAGGTAGATGTCGCCCAGTCTATCACATAGTCCAGACTTCCCTCCATTGACTCCATTTACACTTCGTATGGCCTCAGAAAAGCAGTCAATATTATCAAAGACTTGTCCCACCCCAGTCATTTCTCTTCTCCCTGCTCCCGTCATGGCATAAGGTACAACAGCTTGAAGGAATAGGAATAGGAATACTTTATTGTCACATGTGACTAGGCACAGTGAGATTCTTTGCTTGCATACACAATGTATACAAATAGCAGCCACCTACAGCGCTGACAAAGTAACAAAGCACGCCGGCTCCTCCTTTTGTCCCACACCAACAGTTCCCCCATGCCGGGTCCCCGTTGTCCTTTGTCCTCTCCCCCCCTTATTGTCCATTGTCCTCCCCCCTCCTCCCTCATGGTAGTCCCCCCACGCCGAATCCTCCATTATTCTTCCCCTCCCTCACCGGGGTCCTCCACGCTCTCATCGACCATCAACCGTGAGTCGACCCGTGAGGCGTTGCCGCTGCCAGGAGGCGTTGCCTTCGCTGAGGCCCCATCGTCTCGAGGCTTCATTGCTGCTGCTGCCGACACCTCACCGCTATCAATGCCTGGGCCCCAGCCGTGGGCTCTGCCGGCTGCTTTGCCAGACCCAGACTTCTACCCATGAGGCCCCGACCTGGGCTTCTACACGGCGATCCTGGACGCATCGAGACTGCGGCGCCTCACTAAAGGCCACCGGCCACGTCCCCAGTCCACAGCCACGGCCCGTGGGGAAGCCTTCTGGCCGCACGGCCTGTCGGGAAAGGTACACCATGAGACTCAGAAATAGCTTCTTTCCCTCTGTAATCAGGCTTCTGAACAGTCCAAAGCTTTACACTGTACCTTCGTACATGTGACAGTGTTAAATCTAAATCTAAACCTAGGATTCTTCTCAAGATTGGTTAAGGACAGAAAAACTATTTCCAAATCATCACACACACTGTGTTTGTATCAATGCAAATTATTGCATTCGCCGCATTCAAAATAAATTGAATATTAAATATGGATTTGAGTCACTTACCCATGAATACGTTTGCATTAATGTTTTAGAGGTCAGTGACAGAGCTGCTATACTTTCAGTCTAGGCTGCTGTATAACCCAATTATCATAGATGAATGGACATTGAGCTTACAATTTGCTAGTTCTTTCCAAATGTCATTTAATTGTGCTGAGGTATTCTTATTTGCTTCTAATTATGCAGCCACCAGCCAGCCTGAAAACCAGCCTTTTGACAAGCTTGTCTGAAAATTGTCATTACCATCGCTTCTTTAATTGAATTATTTAGCAACCTTAAAATAAATCATTATCGATTTTCCCGTTGAAGGGAAATTCATTGTATTTGTTATGTAAACTACTATAATGTATCACTGAATGTTCGAAGGAGGTGATATACAAACTAGTTTGGTGTTCATTAGGCTTGCAACTTATACCTTAAGAGTGCATCAGACACATCAAGGAATGGTTGGAGGGGGTTTTGAGTAATTTTAAGAATCATTCTTGTGAAAAATTATTATTGTGTGTTTACCAAAGAATTAAGTAGCTATTAAAAATACTGATCAAATACCAGTATGATACTGCCAATAGCCCATTGGAAGTTAGTTCTTGACTTTTTATGGCTTATTTGCCTTTTGTCACTGGCATTGTCAGGAATTGAAAATGAAATTGTAATGTTAACATTAAGTTAGGCTGAAGAAGGGTTTCGGCCCGAAACGTTACCTATTTCCTTCGCTCCATAGATGCTGCTGCATCCGCTGAGTTTCTCCAGCATTTTTGTGTACCTTCGATTTTCCAGCATCTGCAGTTCTTTCTTTAAAACATTAAGTTAGGCTCATTGTCCTGCTAAGAAGGAATGGTTGACGTTTTGGGTCGAGACCCTTCTTCAAGGTCTCGATCCGAAACATCACCCATTCCTTCCCTTCAGAGATCCTGCCTGTCCCGCTGAGTTACTCCTGCATTTTGTGTCTATCTTCAGTTTAAACCAGCATCTGCAGTTCCTTCCTATACTCTTTATCTTGCTGATGGCTTCAGTGTTGAAAGTTGGGATATGTTTCAATGGTGCTTCCAGTATCTGTGGATAAAATCATTGATTTGACTGTCTGCAGTACTAAATATAAACAGAATACATTGTAGGTATTCCTAGGCATGCTATGCTTCTATGGTTGATGGTATCTTCACACTTCTTAATTTTTGCCTCTATTTATTGTTCACAAGACCACAGGAACTCAAGAAATAAGAGCAGGAGTAGGTTATTCACCCCCTCAAACTTGTCCCGTCACACCAAGGTTAATGCCAGAAAATTAGAAAAAAAACTAACATTAGAAATTTGAGACAAAAATGAATGTGTTGGAAATGGATAGGTCAGATAGCACTTGTGGAAAGAAACATAGAAACATAGAAACATAGAAAATAGGTGCAGGAGTAGGCCATTCGGCCCTTCGTGCCTGCACCGCCATTTGATATGATCATGGCTGATCATCCAACTCAGTATCCCATCCCTGCCTTCTCTCCATACCCCCTGATCCCTTTAGCCACAAGGGCCACATCTAACTCCCTCTTAAATATAGCCAATGAACTGGCCTCAACTACCTTCTGTGGCAGAGAATTCCACAGATTCACCACTCTCTGTGTAAAAAATGATTTCCTCATCTCGGTCCTAAAAGTCTTCCCTCTTATCCTTAAACTGTGACCCCTGGTTCTGGACTTCCCCAACATCGGGAATAATCTTCCTGCATCTAGCCTGTCCAACCCCTTAAGAGAGAAACTGAGTGAACATGGCAGGTCAAAGTCCTTTATTAGAATCAAGATTAATTCCTCTCTTCTTTGAATCAATGCTTTAAGGCCTTTTAATTCTGCTAGAGAGACTAGGCAGGGCCTCAGTGTAATACCTCAGCAGACTTGTTAGTGCAGTGCCCAATCAATCTACATTACTAAAAGTAAGATCTTGACCACTTCCTGTTTTCTGTTTCATGATTTTTGAAAAAAACGCTGCCACTTATGGCTGTGATTTTTGGCCATCTTACTCAGAGTCCCCCTCCGCTGCGCAGGACAAGAGGATTTTTCCCATCGATGAAAAATCAAAGACTTCCGGTGGCGCCATGGAGCAGTAAGAGGCACTCCATTTAGCTCTGCTCCCGAAAATGCGCTAAAAGCACTATAAAGCCTGCAAAGGAAAACGGGACGGATTAAAAAACACTCACCGGGATTACCTGACATCGAGTCAGAAATCGTCGCAAAATAACGGGGATACCGGCACTTTTAAATGAGAAAAAGGAATTTACCGAAACGACCCCGAACAAGACCTCTGACCAGTCTGCGGCTCGCTCAAGAGTTGGAGAAAACATCTCAAACAACTCCTGAAGGATCTGAAGAGGAAACTGAAGGACTAAGATTTATTGCTGATATGGAAGCAAAAGTAAAAGAACAAGAACAATCTTTAAGAGAAGCTGTGACAAAGGGCTTTGCTGAGATGTTGCATAAAGAGCTTTCCCTGCTGTCTTCTCAGCTGGGAAAGTTAGAAACAAGATTGGATGTCGGGAATAAGGATATTGTCGATAAAATTGGTATTCTACAGGACCGTATTGAAGAAGTAGATACCGATCTAAGAGAAGAAATTCAACGGGTTGAAGAAGATTGCAATAAAAAGCTGGAGCCCATTCTCATTACTTCTGCAGAACAAAACAAAGCTATTAAAGATCTGGAAACTATGACTAAGGATATATCTGAAGCGATGAAAAGATTGAATGAAGATCTAGACCGAGTTTCTGGGCAACTGGCCAGAATGACCGACAAATGCCTTGATCTCGAAGCTCGGTCCAGACGGCAAAACCTAAGGATAGTTGGAGTGAAAGAAGTGAAAGAAGGGAAGGAAACTGGAACAGACCCTCGGGTTTTCACTGCCAACCTACTTCAACAAGTATTCAAGCTGTCGGAAAGACCGAAAGTAGATGCTGCACACCGAGTTCAGAGAGCACACTCAAGGGCCGGAGCTCCACCAAGACAGATTATCCTGAAACTTCATGACATAGCAGTTCTTGAAGACATTATGAAGAAAATACAAATCGGAAAAAATCTGATGTTTGAAGGAGCAAGTGTAAGATTCTTCAGAGATTATCCCGCAGAATTGGCGAAGAAATGTGCGCTTTTTACAAGGACCCGGCTGATTTTTAAAGGAATTCCACACCTGAGATATGGAATAATATATCCTGCCAAACTGAGGGTCACATATAATGACTCAGAGCGTTTCTTTATTGATCCAGAAGAAGCATTTAAATACGCGCAAGACTTAAAAAAGGACATTAAATGATAAGTTAAATGCCACGGCTTTGCTGATGTATACATAGATACATAGATACATAGAAAATAGGTGCAGGAGTAGGCCATTCGGCCCTTCGAGCCTGCACCGCCATTCAATATGATCATGGCTGATCATCCAACTCAGTATCCTGTACCTGCCTTCGATCCATACCCCCTGATCCCCTTAGCCACAAGGGCCACATCTAACTCCCTCTTAAATATAGCCAATTAACTGGCCTCAACTACCCTCTGTGGCAGAGAGTTCCAGAGATTCACCACTCTCTGTGTGAAAAAGTTTTTCCTCATCTTAAAGGATTTCCCCCTTATCCTTAAGATGTGACCCCTTGTCCTGGACTTCCCCAACATCGGGAACAATCTTCCTGCATCTAGCCTGTCCAACCCCATAAGAATTTTGTACGTTTCTATAAGATCCCCTCTCAACCTCCTAAACTCTAGCGAGTATAAGCCAAGTCTATCCAGTCTTTCTTCGTATGAAAGTCCTGATATCCCAGGAATCAGTCTGGTGAACCTTCTCTGCACTCCCTCTATGGCTATAATGTCCTTCCTCAGATTTGGAGACGAAAACTGTACGCAATACTCCAGGTGTGGTCTCACCAAGACCCTGTACAACTGCAGTAGAACCTCCCTGCTCCTATACTCAAATCCTTTTGCTATGAAAGCTAACATACCATTCGCTTTCTTCACTGCCTGCTGCACCTGCATGCCTACTTTCAATGACTGGTGTACCATGACACCTAGGTCTCGCTGCATCTCCCCATTTCCTAATCGGCCACCATTTAGATAATAGTCTGCTTTCCTGTTTTTGCCACCAAAGTGGATAACCTCACATTTATCCACATTATACTGCATCTGCCAAACATTTGCCCACTCACCCAGCCTATCCAAGTCACCTTGCAGTCTCCTAGCATCCTCCTCACAGCTAACACTGCCCCCCAGCTTAGTGTCACCCGCAAACTTGGAGATGTTACCTTCAATTCCCTCATCCAGTTCATTAATATAAACTGTAAATAGCTGGGGTCCCAGCACTGAGCCTTGCGGTACCCCACTAGTCACTGCCTGCCATTGTGAAAAGGACCCGTTTACTCCTGCTCTTTGCTTCCTGTTTGCCAGCCAGTTCTCTATCCACATCAATACTGAACCCCCAATACCATTTGCTTTAAGTTTGTATACTAATCTCTTATGTGGTACCTTGTCGAAAGCCTTCTGAAAGTCCAGATACAACACATCCACTGGTTCTCCCCTATCCACTCTACTAGTTACATCCTCGAAAAATTCTATAAGATTCGTCAGACATGATTTACCTTTCGTAAATCAATGCTGACTTTGTCCAATGATTTCACCACTTTCCAAATGTGCTGCTATCCCATCTTTAATAAGTGACTCTTGAAGTTTCCCCACTACCGATGTTAGACTAACTGGTCTGTAATTCCCCGTTTTCTCTCTCCCTCCCTTCTTAAAAAGTGGGGTTATGTTTGCTACCCGCCAATCCTCAGGAACTACTCCAGAATCTAAAGAGTTTTGAAAAATTATCACTAATCCATCCACTATTTCTGGCTACTTCCTTAATACTCTGGGATGCAGCCTCTCTGGCCCTGGTGATTTATCGGCCTTTAATCCATTCAATTTACCCAACACCACTTCCCGACTAACCTGGATTTCACTCAGTTCCTCCATCTCCTTTGACCCGCGGCCCCCTGCTATTTCCGGCAGATTATTTGTCTTCCTTAGTGAAGACGGAACCAAAGTAGTTATTCAATTGGTCCGCCATATCCTTATTCCCCATGATCAATTCACCTGTTTCTGACTGCAAGGGACCTACATTTGTTTTAGCTAATCTCTTTCTCTTCACATATCTATAAAAACTTTTGCAGTCAGTTTTTATGTTCCCTGCCAGTTTCCTTTCATAATCTATTTTCCCTTTCCTAATTAAGCCCTTTGTCCTCCTCTGCTGGTCTCTGAATTTCTCCCAGTCCTCTGGTATGCTGCTTTTTCTGGCTAATTTGTGCGCATCATCTTTTGCTTTGATACTATTCCTGATTTCCCTTGTTATCCACGGATGCACTACCTTCCCTGATTTATTCTTTTGCCATATATATATACCTTTTATATATACAGTATTTATAGGGGGTAAACTGAGAGAATATGCCTCTTTACATAAAAAGAAGTACAAATGTTGCAGATAAGATGGCCGACTAACTCGTCCGTGCTAATGTCTAGACAGCTTATCAGGTTTGGAATGTAACATAAGCAGCCTCAAGGCCACCATGTTTTCGAAAGAAAGATTTAATAAAAGGGAATTATGCAGTATAGAAAACAAATTAAAAGGAGCGGATCGTAATAATCTGTTAACAAACGATATAATTAATGATATACTAACACATAAATAATTGGACTAACTCATTTATTTTAATCTAAAATGTAATATCATAACCGAATAATGATTCATTCCTCTTTAAACCTAATACTGAATAATCTTTAGATCTAGGATCTCTAGTTTAGGTTCATTGGATCGGTATATTAAAATATGTTTAATCGATTTGTGTGGGCAAATTCCCAGAAATGCTCAGGCCAAACTGACAGAGAATCATCCAAGCTGGAAAGGAGCAAAGAAAGATAGACTGAGATAAACCTGGCAGGCAGCCAAGACGCGGATCCAAGACTGAATTCGTAGTTAACCCCTTCCAGCCAGCTGATTCTTACCTAAATATGATGATTATTAATAAAAAATAAATATTGGGGTTTGTCTTTTAAGTTAAATACAGCAATTAAATAGCAAATACTTATTTAGTTTAAGCTATTAGATGAACTACTTATAGTACATGCTTGGTTGTTTTCTCTTTGAATATATTATCCGGTTTTGGCCTGTTCTTCTCTTCCATAATACTTGTTCATAGGGAACGGAGCTAAATGTAATTTACATCTACTGAAGGTTACCCAAATTCTTCCACCATTTGGTGGCTTCTTCACACAGTATTTTCAAATACTGTCTTTTCATATCATTTATGTTATTTAGCACTTTTTATGATTTTTCTTTTTAGGGCACATTTTTCGGGGATATACCTACAGAGTTCAGCAACTGGGAGCACCCACCCAACACCCAGAAGGTTGAGGTATTGTGTTGTACCATCTTAAATAAAGGAACCAATGTAATTTACAATGCATGCCGACCCTCAAAAGAAAACTGGAGGAATTACGTTTTGTAGCTGGAATATTAGGGGCGCTAATGAGCCAATTAAAAGGTGTAAGATTCTTGCCCAATTAAAATCACTCAATGCCGATATAATATTTTTACAGGAAACATATCTGAAAGTTCAAGCTCAGACCAGGCTGAAGGCCAATTGGATCGGTCAAACATATCACTCCTCCTATCTCTCTAAATCCAGAGGTACTGCAATTATAATTTGTAAGGGCATACCATTTAAACATAAAAACACCATTGCAGACAAAGCGGGGAGGTATGTTATAGTCTCTGGAGAGATACACTCTACCCCACTTACCATGGTAAATATTTATGCTCCTAATTTTGATAACCCACAATTCTTTATCAAAATCTTGAATATAATTTCTAAGTCCAATCAGTAAAACGTGATAATCGGGGGAGATTTCAATTGCATTTTGGATCAATACCTTGATAAATCTGCCCAACAAAAGAGACTTAATATAAAATCAAAATCCAGTGAACTTTTAAATACATATATAAAAAATACAAATATAACAGACATATGGAGGATTGCAAACCTGCCGGAAGAGAACACTCTTTCTATTCATCAGTACATAAAACCTATACACGTATTGACTACTTCCTAGTGGACACAAAATTAATCCCCTTTACAACTAACCCTAAATACCATAGTAGTGTCATTTCCGATCATTCTCCGCTAACCTTCTCCTTAAAACTAGAAGGAATGTTCAATAAAAAATCATTTTGGAGGTTCAATCCTCAAATACTAAACAATCCGGACGGTTGTAAATGTTTAAAACAACAGATGGAACTTTTTTTTGAGACCAATGATACCCCAGACATCTCGCCCTCCCTATTATGGGAATCTTTTAAGGCATTTATTAGAGGGTCTATAATTTCATACCAAGCTTATCAAAATAAAAAGAATAGGACGGAACAATTGCAACTAGAAGAACAGATTAGACAACTTGATTTAGAAAACGTGAAAGATCAAACTATAGATAAACACAACAAGATAGCAATATTGATATTTAAACTAAACCAAATTTTATCTGCAAGAGTTATTAGATTATTTCAAATTGCAAAACAGAAAAATTTCAAATTCGGCGACAAGCCACACAAACTTTTGGCACGTCAGCTGAGAAAAGTTGAAAAGGATCAGACTATTCTAAAAATCAAATCAGATAAAGGTGAATTGTTAATGCTTCCCAAAGACATTAACGAAAGATTTGCCCAATTTTATCAAAATTTATACACAACCAAAACATCAACAGAAAGCAGAAAAATTACAAACTTTCTTGACAGCTGTAATCTTCCAACACTTAACCCGCTGGAACACGAGGAAATAGGAGCACAGATTTCAATCAAAGAAGAAGAGACAATCAATTCACTGAAGAATGGTAAAACACCTGGACCAGACGGGGTCAGTAACGAATTTTATAAAAGATTTCACGAGATAATTTCACCACGTTTACACAAGCTTTATACATATGCATTTAAAGAACAGACATTACCACAAACACTAGCTGAATCAACTATCACACTTATACCCAAAAAAGATGAAGATCTAGAAGATCATACAGAGCAATTGCCCTGCTAAATACAGATCAGAAAATATTAGTGAAAACTTTGGCAAGAAGATTAAGTAAATATGTTAATAATTTAATACATTCGGATCAAACGGGGTTCATACCTGTAGATTGATGATGCATGTGAACCAATCACACATAAGCCAGCATCACTAACTCTACCCCACTATAACACTTATACTAACGCTTGTTCCCGGCACTGCCAGTCTGAGCAGCTAGGATGTTGTGACAACCTATTGTCCTCAACGCTGCTAAGTTTTAGTGCTGATTAAAGATGTGTTTAAATCATACACTGTCTCTGGTGCCTGTTTACAATACCCAAGAGACATTAATTTTATAATTTGAGACGTCTTTTTAACAAAATGTACTCACACAGAATTAAAGAAGAAGACATCAATTATTTCATTTGATGCAGAAAAAGCATTTGACCAAGTAGAATGGAAATAACTTTTCACCGTACTGCAAACATTTCAGATGGGTGAGAATTTTATTTCATGGATAAAATTACTATATGATAGGCCAACTGCCAGAATATTGACCAACCACATACTTTCTCTGAAATGTCAACTATCCAGGGGCAATAGACAGGGTTGTGCATTATCACCCCTGTTATTTGCCCTTGCGATTGAACCTTTAGCGGAAAGTATACGAGTACATCCGAACATTTACGGCTATAATACTAAACATTCCAATAACAAAATATCATTATATGCAGATGATGTATTATTATATATCACCAATTCTCGAGTTAGTATTCCAAATATATTAAATCTTATAGAGGAATTCAGTTCCTTCTCAGGATATAGAATAAACTGGAACAAAACTGAAATTATGGCAATAAAACCTCAAGACCCGACACACCTTTTAAAATTCCCTTTCAGAATTGCTACAGAAAAATTTAAATATCTGGGTGTCCAAGTAACCAGACAATATAATTCTTTATTCAATGCAAACTACCCGCCTTTACTTACTAAATTAAACACTCTTATTCAATTCTGGAAAACATTTCCGATGTCTCTAATAGGCAGATTAAATGCCATAAAAATGATTTTCCTCCCACAAATGTTCTATTTATTTCAATCAATACCGATATACCTACCCAAAAAATGTTTTTAAAATTTTGATTCCCTGATTACAAACTTTATCTGGGATTATAAATTACATAGAATTCATAAACGACATCTATGTAAACCCAAAGAAATGGGCGGATTGGCGCTCCCCAATTTCTTATACTACTATTGAGCAATGAATATTAAAAATGCAATTTATTGGCTGGATAACGCATGCCAACAGGTAGACTGGTTAGTAATGGAGAGAGAGGATTGCTCGCCTTTTAATATAGGCGCGATTCTTTTCTCCCCAATTAAGTTGAAGAACACAATATATGAGAAAAATCCGATTACTCGCAGCACTTTACGAATCTGGAGAAAAGTAAAATCAACTTTTAAACTAAGAAATTTGTCTCTTCTTTCTCCAATAGCGAATAACCCGTCGTTTAAGCCATCTATTATAGATAAAATGTTTATTTATTGGGAAAGACTATGAATTAAATAGCTTGGAGATCTGTACGAGATGGGAAATCTGTCATTTCAGAAATTACAGTTGAAATACAGTCTGTAAGGTAATCAATATTTTAGATAGCTTCAAATTAGAGATTATTTGAAAACGTATACCCGTGATTATCAAACTCTGCTGCCAGATATTAGACGAAGGTATGAATAGAAACTCAGTCAAACAATCTAACATCATACTTGTATAATATCCATCTAAATATAGAAATTCCATCGTCAGACGCAATCAGAAGAGAATGGAAAGAGGAATTAGGCCTAAAAATTTCCAAAGACAGATGGGAAAAATATCTCTTATATATACATTATTGTTCAATTAATATTAGACACATTTTAATCCAATTCAAAATACTGCACAGACTCTAATACTCAAAGACTAAACTGAATAAGATTGTTTCAAATGTATCTCCTATTTGTGACAAATGTCTCCTTCAAGAAGCAACTATAACACACTCCTTTGCCTCTTGCATAAAACTACATAACTTTTGGAAAGGAATCTTTGAAATGTTCTCAAAATCATTATAAACAAAACAGGACCCCCATACAGAACTGATTATTTTCGGAACAGCAGAAGCCTGCCCTGAGCTATCAATATTTCAAAGACGTTTCCTTAATTATGGCCTGATAATGGTGAAAAGACATACTTACATTTTGGAAAAATACATCTCCCCAACTCTTAAAATGTGGATTACAAACATGTCTGAGACGCTACATCTCGAAGATATGAGACTTGTCTTAGCAGGAAAATCAGAGCAATTCTCAAAGATATGGATTCCTTTCATTGATTCATTACAAGGAAAGTATGGTGCAACACAACATCAGAATTAAACCGATTTAGCAGGTATATCAACACTTTTTTTTCCTTTCTTTTTTCTGTTTTTGTCTTTTTATTCTTTAAAGTTTTTATTTACTCACTCTTTGACTACACTCATTTGGTAGTTTAGGGGTTCTATTCTTACACATTCACTTTCTCTTTCACTTTCTTTCTTTCTTGCTCTTTCTCTCTTTTTCTATTTCATCTTTGCTAAAACTTTAATGGAAGCTGTACAATAAATGTATTGTGTCATATGCTACGGTTTATACTTTTGTACACTGCTTCTAATAAAAATATATATATTTTTTAAAAATTAAAAAAAAAAAAATTAAAAAATGAAAGAAATATCAAAGAGTTATTAATGTTTTAAAAATGTTGAGATTCTCTCTGCTGGTGGGAGGGGGGAGGGACTATAAAACCCAGAAGCCTCACTCAGTCTCTGCAAGATGGAGGAAGCGAGAGGGTCACGTCTCTCTGAGCTGTGAATAACATTGAACATATGTCTACTCAACTTTGAGTGCCCTTAATGTGGTTAAAAAATGAAAATGTGGTTGCTTTAAAATACTGCACTGCAAAAATTGTTGTTGTTGGTGGTGGTAACTGCTTTGAAATGCTGCACTGCAAAAATGTTTGTTGTTGGTGGTGGTAAATGCTTTGAAATGCTGCACTGCAAAAATGGTTGTTGGTGGAAACTTGACAACTTCCTGTTTGCACTGTATATTGATTTTCGATAAAACACTACCACTTACAGCTGTGATTTTTGGCCATCTTATTCAGTCCCCCGCCACTCATCAGGAGCAGAGGATTCTTCCCATCAATGAAAAATAAAAGTGTTATTAGTGTTTAAAAAAACGTTGAGAATCTCTCTCCTGTCAATCACGCATTGAGGCCATGCCCCTTCCGGTTGGAGGGGGGAGGGATTATAAAACCCAGAAGTGTGGGTGTGGCACAGTCTCTGCAAGATGGGGGAGGGAGAGGTCACGACTCTGTCTGAACTGTGAATCAACTGAACACACTGAATGTCTACTGAACTGTGAGTGTGGTGTTTATGTGGTGTTTATGTGGAGTTTTGTGTGGTTTTATAGTGGTTTCACCTTGTTTGAAATGGTATGAAACTGCATTTGAATGTGGTGGTCTGGCACTCTGCATGAAATGGTATGAAACTGCATTTGAATTTGGTGGCCTTGCACCCTGCTTGAAATGGTATGAAACTGCACCTCAATTTGGTTGTCTTGCACCCTGCTTGAAGTGGTATGAAACTGCACTTGAATTTGGTGGCCTTGCACCCTGCTTGAAATGGCATGAAACAGCACTAGCATTTGGTGGCCTTGCACCCTGCTTGAAGTGGCATGAAACTCCATTGAATTTGGTGGCCTTGCACCCTGCTTCGTGGCATGAAACTGCACTTGAATTTGGTGGCCTTGCACCCTGCTTGAAGTGGCACAAAACCGCACTTGAATTTGGTGGCCTTGCACCCTGCTTGAAATGGCATGAAACTGCACTTCAATTTGGTGGCATTGCACCCTGCTTGAAGTGGCATGAAACTGCACTTGAATTTGGTGGCCTTGCACCCTGCTTGAAATGGCAGGAAAGTGCACTTGAGTTTGGAGGCCCTGCACCCTGCTTGAAGTGGTAGGAAACTGCACTTGCGTTTGGTGGCCCTGCACCCTGCTTGACATGCTATGAAACTGCACTTGAATTCGGTGGCCTTGCACCCTGCTTGAAGTGGTCGGAAACTGCACTTGAATTCGGTGGCCTTGCACCCTGCTTGAAATGGAATTTCAAGGAATATCCGTGAGGCAACTGCTAGCCCACCAGCCGTGAGTGAGCTGCCAGCACATCAGGCTTGAGTGACTTAGCTGCCACCCCAATAATCTATTTGGCCCACAATGTCCATACTAGCCCTCTGGAAACCAGTCCCTTCAGCCCACAATACCCATACTAGCGCTCCAGAAGCCCCCCCCCCCCCACTGTCCACCAATATTGGAATTGGTGGAGAGGTGGAATATTGCTTTGGGGGACTAGCCCTCCCGTGTGAACATGGGTCCCACTTAGTCTAGTAGTGCTCTAATGTTCTGAATGGCTCCCACAGTTTGTCTGCTCAATGTTCTGAACTGGGACTTGAACCCAGCGTCATCAAACTCCAAGTTAAGAGCACACCTCATGGCTTACCAATTTCTAAAAATGCACCATAGAAAGCATTCTTTTTGGATGCACCACAGCTTAGTTTGGCAAGTCCATGGCCACAGCGAGCAACACCGGAAATTGGAGGAAATGCACCTCATATTCCGCTTGGGCAGTCTACATCCTGGGGGCATGAACATTGAATTCTCCCAATTCTGCTAGCCCTTGCTGTCCCCTCCCCTTCATCAGCCCTCTGGTTGTCTCCTCGCATCCCCCAGCCCTCGGGCTCCTCCTCCGCCTTTTTTCCTTTTTTCCTTTCTTCTCCCCACCACCTATCAGTCTGAAGAAGGGTTTTGGCCCAAAATGTTGCCTATTTCCTTCGCTCCATAGATGCTGCTGCACCCGCTGAGTTTCTCCAGCTTTTTTGTGTACCTTAGTTTGGCAACTGTTCCGCTGAAGACCACAAACAACTGCAGAGCCTTGCCCATCAAACAAACAGGCCTCCTTTCCATTTGCTCTGCTTGCACCCTGTCATTCTCTCTTCTCTCCTCTGCCGAGCAGAAGATACAAAAGCTTGAGAGCACTTATCACCAGATTCAAAAACAGCTTCTTTCACACAGTTTTCAGACTCTTAAACTGACCTCCCAAATGTTATGGATGTATTCCCGATCTTCCGATCTACCTCATCGTGGCTCTTGCACAGTTTTCAATATGCCCTTTCCCTGTAGCTGTAACCCTATATTCTGCACTACTTTCTAGTACCTGTGAAAAAATGAACTTTTACCAAACGCTCCCTTGAACTACAATTAACACTTTAAGCACATTTGCAGGGTTGGATTCTGTGAATTGTTCACCAAGAAAACCAGAATGAACATGAAAACTTGAAATTTATGAATTAGATAATGATATTCAATTAAAAAATGTTAGTGATACATTAGTGAGGCAGTTCACTGCTAGATGAAAGAAGGGTCATTTATTTTGCACGGCTGCAGATTAGAAAGTTTACAAAGCAGTATAAGTGTTACATTACTGCAGCCCTTGGCTATGTATAAAGGAACTGGTTTGTTTGAAATGAATTTCAAATGAATATTTATATTTTTACATGGACACAGTTTTGTTTGGCAGATTTTTGTGGCCAAATCATATTGGCCTAGGATGTGCTGGATTGCGTGGACTGTGAGCCAAAGCCCTTTCAGTGATCACCAGCTTGTACTCAAATACTGACCATATTAATTTAAGTCTTAAGTATGTGCTGTTCATATACTTTAATTATCATGCATGTTGGAATACATGAGCAAAGTAAGAAATGCAACAGCTGATAAAGAAGGATCTAACATGATTAATTATCAACATAAGTGTGGTAATTTGTATTGCAGCCTTGGATAAGGGGGGGGGCAACAGTTGGGCTGTGAGCTGTATTAGCAGGGAACAATGGGCTGATGGACTATGATGTGGATCACAATCACAATACATATGGAAATGAGGGAAGCTGTTTACAATAACAAATATTGATAAGAGGGAGCTTTCTGTCTCCAATCCAAGTGGAGGAGAATGAGGGATTAACTTGTAACTTGTGCAGTAAGAACCATAAATGGTCATATTTGTATCCGACTGTCAATAATTGGACTGTCAATAACTGTCATTCTTACAGCGCTTGCAGAGCCAGAGATCCGGGTTCGATCCTGACTACTGATGCTGTCTGTACGGAGTTTGTACGTTCTCCCCGTGACGGTGTGGGTTTCTTCGGTGAGATCTTCGGTTTCCTCCCACACTCCAAAGACATACAGGTTTGTAGGTTAATTGGCTTGGTAGAAGTGTAAAAAAAACTGTCCCTAGTGTGTGTTAATGTGCGGGGATCACTGGTCGGTGCAGACTCGGTGGACCGAAGAGTCTGTTTCCACACTGTATCTCCCTAACTGAAACTAAACTAAAAAATTGTTCTTGTTTTTAACTCTATAAAATCCAATTAATTTTCACTCCTGGAGAGATTCCATTTGAGTTCCTCTTCATTTAATTTTCCTTAACCAGTTATATTGAACACATGACTGTAAATGCATTCAGAGATTAAATGCATACGAACTTATCTCCTATGACGTATTATAAGTTATTCATTCCACCTTTTTTTCTTTTTTGATATTGAAATTCTTCTTTCTTTCTCTTCTTTCTCTCTATTTTTCTTTTTCTATCTATATAAAAAAAACACTAGAAGCAGAATTAACTGACAATTGACAAATTTAATAATGTATGAGTGATTGATGTATATGAAAAGTTTTTTCTTCTATTCTATTATAATATGTTACTCTACACTGTAATATGTTTGCTTCTAATAAAAATTTATATCACAGAGATTAAATGCATTGATTTAGTTATGTTGCAGCTTCTTTAGGAACTCCACATCAGAACAATCACAATAACAACCTATTTACCTGGACAAATAAGTGTTCTTGTCATCATAAAATCAATTCACACGACTTTAGAATTATAACTGAAGCTCCACAGGTTTAATGGGCTTCTTTGGCTAAGAATGATATGAACGTCGTATGTCACTTGGGTACCAGATGACTGAAGTTCTCCCCCTTCATTATACTGCACTGCAAGTGGCTGCAACAAGAGCAGAGAAACTGCATAAAATCTGCAAAGCGATTAACTTTAATTGGGAGGAGAGCTGTGATAATGAAATGTGAGCAGTTTCAGCATAAGTTGTAGTGGGGCAACATTTCCTGGAAATTACATGGTGGTGTGAGCAATGCCATGACTCAGTGACAGCACCGGCTCACAACTTCCTGTCTGTTGAGTGCATTTAACTCAATAAGGCAGTTTGCCAGGCAAGATATAGAGAGCATGTTACCCCTGACAGAGGAGTGTAGGACTGGGGGAACAGTTTCAGAGTAAGGCAGTGGATGGCAATGGGAAACATTTCTTCATGAAGAAAGTGATGAATCTTTGGAATTCTCTGCCACAGAGGGCTGTGGAGATTCTGTCATTATGATCATTCAAGATTGCTGATTATTGACTAACAAGGCAATCAAGGGATATGCTGTCAATGTGGGAAAATGGTTCAATGGTGCTTTATTTGTTACGTGTGCAACTGCACAATGAAATTCTTTTGGCATATTTACACATGCAGGTGCTGCCATGCTTTGTGGCGCCATTTCCCAAGCCCAACGTCAGATCCGCCTGTGCGCTCGGTCTGCACGAACGGTTCCAAGCCTTTGGTGCTGAGATAAATCAGCGATTATCTTGCTGAATGGTGGAGCATGCTTGAAGCGCCAAGAGGCACACTTCTGCTTCTGTGTCTGATGTTGTTATTGGTGTTTTCTTGGCTGAGGTATCAGGAAAATCATAGCTCAGTGGCTATTGTTATCTATTAATTGTACTGGTTGAGGAATGCTACCTACCTAAATACTGTTTTATTCCCTGTGTCAATTAATCCCCATTCCTATGCATCATAACTCTCGAGTATGAATTTGGAAGGTTTGGCAGTGTGTCCCTGAATAGTTGCTGCAATACACCTTGTTGATGACACACGTGCAGCCACAGTGCACCAATAGCAGTGACAGTGAATATCTAAGTCGGACTGCATTTTCTGCCACCGGCTGCGTTACACTGCCTATTCTTTCAGTCACAGAGTCATTGAGTCATACTGCGTGGAAACAGGCCCTTTGACTCAACTTGCCCACACTGACCAACATATCCCATCTACACTAGTCCTACCTGCCTGCGTTTGGCCCATGTCCTTCTAAACCTGTCCTATCCATGTACCTGTCTAATTATTTCTTAAATGTTGCAATAGGTCCTGCCTCAACTACCTCCTCTGGTAGCTCGTTCCATACAACCACTACCCTTTGTGTGAAAATGTTACCCCTCAGTTTCCTATTAAATCTTTCCTCCTTCACCTTAAACCTGTGTATAGTTCTCGATTCCCCTACTCTGGGCAAGATACTCTGTGCATCTACCCAATCTATTCCACTCATGGTTTTATAAGATCATCCCTCATACTCGTGTGCTCCAAGGAATAGAATCCCAGCCTGCTCAACTTTTCACTGTAGCTCAATCCCTCGAGTCCTGGCAATATCCTTGTAAATCTTCTCTGTACCCTTTCCAACTTCACAACATCTTTCCTATAAAATGGTGCCCAGAACAGAACACAATACTCTAAATGCAGCCTCACCAATGTCCTATACAACTGCAACATGACATCCCAACATCTATACTCAATACTCTGATTGATGAAGGCCAACGTGTCAAAATCCTTTTTGACCACTCAATATACGCAACTCGACCTTCAAGGAACCATGCACCTGCACTCCTAGATCCCTCTGCTCTTCAACACTCCCCAGAATTCTACCCTCCACTGTGTAGGTCCGCTCAGGGTAGACTTCCCAAAATGCAACATCTCACATTTATTTGTAGTAAATTCCATCAACCATTCCTCAGCCCACCTTGCCAACTGATCAAGATCCTTCTATAATTTTTGACATTCATCTTCACAATGTGCAATACTGTCCATTTTCGTATCATCGGCAAACAAAATGGTGCATTATGTTTCTTTTCTGTTTATGTGTATCTCATTGATGGGTCCTATCCTGAAACCCATGCCATTTGTATCTGCCATTTTGCTTGTTGGAAGCAGCTTAGGTATAATGGGAATTCGTTTGATCCCCCATTTTGAAGAAGGTCACTACAACAGGAAAAATAATAGGCAGAAACATGGCACTTTTAGGAACTATTGTGGAGCTTGAGTTATTTGTTTTTTATTTGGTATAGTATAGGGATGATTTTTATTTTTGATGAGTGCTTGGGCAAATTAGATGTGTTCGATCAGTACAAAATCTTCAGGGGAATGTGTCATCATTCAATTACTATAATTGACTACAGATAAATCAGTGGTCAAAATGATAGAGCCTGCACATTTGGAATAATCCATTACTGTCAATATTTTTACTCCTCTGTGATTTTTCCCCTCCACAAGCACATAGTGTTGGTCAGTGGTCAATGCACAATATTATTACTTTCAAAGGCACATTCTTAAAGCAAAAAGCATGTTTGATATTATATATTATATATTAAAAACACTGGCATCAAATAATTTTATTGGTTTAGGAAATAAAAGTTGTCATTCACCAATTCCTGTTACATCTTCTTGCCATTGACCCTCCAGAACAGATCTCTGCAGTCGAGAGAGAATATGCTACTGAGTAGGAATGAATCCTGGCATTGCTGGAAGGCAGAGGTTGTCGAATGAAAATCCCAGAAGCAGAGAATGAAAATAATTAAGTTGTTGGAAGGGCAGAACTAAGCTTCAGTGGTGGTCCTGCCAGTTCCAGTCACCCAGCCCTCTAATACCCCCCCCCCACCCCCCACCTTCCCAACCCTCCAGTTTGCAATGATTTGGTAAAGGAAAATTCCGATTTTCAAGTTCTACTTTAAAGCTCTCTGCAGCAGGAAACAAATTCTTCCTTAATTGAAGTCTAACAAATATAGGGAGATTATTTTTATCCACCAATTTCAAAAGCAGGGTTGGCAGTGCAGCTAAAATTCTCTCTCAGAATTTACCATCCAATCTCATTCAAGTAGGGAATTTGGATTACTTTAGATGATCAAAACACCTCATTGAGGCTCCTTCAGATGACAATGACACATTTTACAGCCCACGTGCGTGTATTTCTATGGGGCCTATTCACTGATATTTGTTCAACATGATCAAGAGACCCTAAGAGGAGTAAGAAGCACGCCTCGGTAGTTCAGGATGGGGCTAGGCTGCTCATATTCCTGATGTAGGGCCCTGCTAACCAACTTTGCTGAGCATTGAAAGGTAGGCTCTTGATTCTACAATCAGGCAGCTGACTAACTGGGACAGCTGACCTTAAATTAGTGATTGTTGATTAACAAGAGTGAATTGTTTCATATCTTCCAGTGCTTGTTGAGGAAAGGGAAACTGAAGCCAGACATGCATTCTGAATAGCAATGAAAACCTGTTCTTGTGGAAAACTAGCATGTTTCTAGAATTTCCCTGAGAATTCCACAATGCAGATGAGACCAAACGACCTAATGATTCACAAAAGAAGCAAGGTCATAAGGTTACTTTCCCCATTACAGTAACTCTTGAGAGAAAATTCAAAGAAAAAGTACAAAATGAGCAAGCAATTTATTATTTCTAAGAATTCAAACATGAAATCAAAATTGAATGATTTACAATAATGCCAATAATGAGTGAAATAACCAAGCGGGGCATTTGATAATCTGCTAACCATTGAATAATGTGACTCCATGTGATTGCTGACATCCTGGCAATTACATTTACTGTCTGCGTAGAACTAAACAATCATTATAAACACTTCCCTGTGTGGTACCACCACAGCTTGGATGCACTCCTGCAAATGGCATCACAGTGTATTCTGTATCCTCCCATCTGCCCAAGTCCTGCCCATTGATTTTAGCCATCGGTCATCCAACACATTCACTTTCCTGAGGCTCACAGCCAGTCAGAAAGTAAACAGGGTTACTAAACCATCTCTCTTCTCACTGTTCTCAATTTTTTCACAGCGTCAGTGACCTGGATTTGATCCTGATCTCATGTGCTTATCCATGTGAAATTTGCACATTCTCCCTGTGATCGCGCGGGTTACTGAAAGGTACTCCTGTTTCTTCCCACATCTTGAAGATTTGCAGGTTAATTGGCCACTACAAACTGTGCGTAATGCTTCAAGGGTGGAGGAGAAAGTGGGATAACATGGAACTAGTGTGAACGGGTGATCGATGGTCCGTGTGAATAATGGGCCATTGGGTCTGTTTCTATGTTGCATCTGCAAACTAAGCTAAGCTGAACTAAACTAAACTAAAAACCTAGAGAGAAGATAGAAAATGAATGAACCACGTTTTTGATATGAGTACCGATTTTTTTTCCAGGCTTACGTCCTAGATATTACTCTTTAATATCTGATGAAACCAGGAAAATCCTGGAGTGTGGACAACCCTATCTCCCAGAGTGTGGAGGCTTAGTCAGCAGATGTTTGTTGTGTAATTTGTGGCTGTCGGTAAATGTCTCAGCTCTCTATAAGAAACCGATGGACTTAAATCCCACCTCCTGTATGGTTCAAGACCGACGGACTGCAAGATTGTGCCTTCTTTCTTGGATGGATGTGATGCATCTCATAGTGCTATTTTGAAAGAGCATATGGGAGTTATGTTCAGGGTCTGGTTAATATATACACTTTGGCCTATGTTGCTAAAATAAATTATCTGACTGTTGTCATATTACTCATCTGCAGACCCTGCTGTGTGCAAATTGGATGCCACATTTACTTAATTATAACAGTAACTATGCTTCAAAAGTACTTCATTGGCCATAAAGCACATTCAAGTACCCTGAGGTTATAAACACACTTTTCTTCTTAATCACAAAAAATTACTGGAGAAATATAATAATAAAATACTGTTTTGGATTAATTCCAAACTAAAATAATTTTGCAAAGATGTGGGGAATTAATGAAATTGTTAATCTATTAAATTTGCACTTTAGTTATGGGCAATATACTTACTGTTTTTATCCTATACCAACCATTCCATGTGGTAGAACAGTCTTCCTTGTTTTAAAGATGTATTGAGAGAGTTAGATATGGCTCTTAGGGCTAACGGAATCAAGGGATATGGGGGGGGGAGAGCAGGAACGGGATAATAATTTTGGATGATCAGCCATGATCATATTGATGGGCCGAATGGCCTACTCCTGCATCTATTTTCTATGTTTCTATAGATTGACAATCTAAGGCCATCCAAATCTTTGCTACACAAGTTCCATTCTTGCACTAAATCCCATTGATGCATTTTGAGTTTCCAGAATAACTCGCCTCCTGTTAAACACTGACTCAATTTTAAAATATTCACATTTAATTTTAAATATTTCCATGTCTTCGTCTCTTTTTTGATCTCTCCTACATCTTGTCAGCAGGTTGAAAGCCACATACAGCTGCAATCCTTCCATTCTGGCCGCTGGTACATCTCTGTGCCTTTGCTGGGCTTCTCCTGAGCTCCCAAGATTTGAGATTTGCAATTCACTCCCTAAAATTCTCAACCTACAGACTTCCCTTTAGAAACATAGAAACATAGAAAAATAGGTGCAGGAGTAGGCCATTAGGTCCTTCGAGCCAGCACAGCCATTCAATTTGATCATGGCTGAATCAGTACCCCGTTCCTGCTTTTTCCCGTATCCCTTGATTCCTTTAGCCCTAAGAGCTAAATCTAACTCTCTCTTGAAAACATCCAGTGAATTGGCCTCCACTCCATTCCGTGGCAGAGAATTCCACAGATTCACAACTCTCTGGCTGAAGAGGTTTTTCCTCATCTCAGCCCTAAATGGCCTTCCCCTTATTACATAGAAACATAGAAAATAGGTGCAGGAGTAGGCCATTTGGCCCTTCGAGCCTGCACCGCCATTCAATATGATCATGGCTGATCATCCAACTCAGCCATTCTTAGTTATTCTTAAACTGTGACCCCTGGTTCTGGACTCCCACAACATCGGGAATTCCTGCATCTAGCCTTCCCAATCTTTTAAGAATTTTATATGTTTCTATAAGATCCTCCTCTCATCCTTCTAAATTCCACTGAATGCAAATCCAGTCAACCCATTCATTCATCATACGTACTGTATGTCAGGCCTGCCATCCCGGGAATTACCCTGGTGAACCTATGCTGCACTTCCTCAATAGCAATAATGTCCTTCCTCACACAGGAGACCAAAATTCCACACAATACTCCAGGTGCAGTCTCACCAGGGCCCTGTACAACTGCAGTAGGACCTCCTTGCTGCTAAACTCAAATCCTCTTGCATTGAAGGCCAACATGCTATTAGCTTTCTTCACTGCCTGCAGTACCTGCATTCTTACTTTCAGTGACTAATGTACAAGCACACACAGATTTCCTTGCACCTTCCCTTTTCCTAATCTGACACCATTCAGATAATGTGTATGAAAGAACTGCCGATGCTGGTTTAAATTGAAGGTAGACACTAAATACTGGAGTAACTCAGCGGGACAGGCAGCAACTCTGGAGAGAAGGAATAGGTGATGTTTCAGACTGATGTCAGGGGAGTGGGCGGGACAGAGATAGAATGTAGTCAGTATGTAGTCACAGTAAGACTGGTGGGAGAACTGGGAAGGGGGAGGGGATGGAGAGAGAGGTAGAGCAAGGGCTATTTGAAGTTAGAGAAGTCAATGTTCAAACCGCTGGGCTGTAAGCTACCAAAGCAAAATATGTGGTGTTGTTCCTCCAATTCTCACTCTGATAATGGAGGAGGCTCAGGACAGAATGGTCAGATTGGAAATGGGAAGTGCTGAGCAACCAGGAGATCAATTCAGCGAAAGTCCAAATACATCATTTCCACTGGCTCTTCCTTATTTATTCTACTTGTTACATCCTCAAAATATACCAGGAGATTAGTCATGCATGATTTCCCCTTCATAAATCCATGCTGACTTTGACTGATCCTGTCACTGCTTTCCAAATGCTCTGCTATAATATCTTTAACAATCGACTCCAGCATCTTCACCACTACTGATGTAAGGCTAACTGGTCTATAATTCCCTGTTTTCTCTCTCCCTCCTTTCTTACAAAGTGTGGTTACTTTGGCTATCCTCCAGTCCACAGGAACTGATCCAGAGTCGAGAGAACATTGGAAAATGATCATCAATGCATCCACAGTAGACAAAAATGCTGGAGCAACTCAGCAGGTGAGGCAGCATCTATGGAGCGAAGGAATAGGTGACATTTCTGGTCGAGACCCTTCTTCAGACTGAAGAAGTGTCTCGACCTGAAATGTCACCTATTCCTTCGCTCCATTGATGCTGCCTCACCAGCATTTTTGTCTACTTTTGATTTTTCCAGCAACTGCAATTCTTTCTTAAACATCAATGTATTCACGATTTCTAGGACCACGTCCTTGAGTACTCTGGGATGCAGACCATCAGGTCCTGGGGATTTATCTGCCTTCAGTCCCAACAGTTTACCTAACACCATTTCCTGACTAATGTGGATTCCATTCAGTTCCTCCCTCCGACTAGATCTTCGGTCCCCTAGTATTTTGGGGAAATTGTTTGTGTCTTACTTAGTGAAGACAGAACCAAAGTACTTGCTTAACTGTTCTGCCATTTCTTTGTTTCCCATTTGTAAATTCACCTGTCTCTGATTGTAAGGGACCTACATTTGTGTTCACTGATCTTTTCCTTTTTACATATCTAAAGCTGGTGAACCTATGCTGCACTTCCTCAATAGCAATAATGTCCTTCCTCACACAGGATACCAAAATTCCACACAATACTCCAGGTCTAGTCTCACCAGGGCCCTGTACAACTGCAGTAGGACCTCCTTGCTGCTAAACTCAAATTCTCTTGCATTGAAGGCCAACATGCTATTAGCTTTCTTCACTGCCTGCTGTACCTGCATTCTTACTTTCAGTGACTAATGTACAAGCACACCCAGATTTCCTTGCACCTTCCCTTTTCCTAATCTGACACCATTCAGATAATGCGTATGAAAGAACTGCCGATGCTGGTTTAAATCGAAGATAGACACTAAATACTGGAGTAACTCAGCGGGACAGGCAGCAACTCTGGAGAGAAGGAATAGGTGACGTTTCAGACTGATGTCAGGGGAGTGGGCGGGACAGAGATAGAATGTAGTCAGTATGTAGTCACAGTAAGACTGGTGGGAGAACTGGGAAGGGGGAGGGGATGGAGAGAGAGGTAGAGCAAGGGCTATTTGAAGTTAGAGGTCAATGTTCAAACCGCTGGGCTGTAAGCTACCCAAGCAAAATATGTGGTGTTGTTCCTCCAATTCTCACTCTGGTAATGGAGGAGGCTCAGGACAGAAAGGTCAGATTGGAAATGGGAAGTGCTGAGCAACCGGGAGATCAATTCAGCGAAAGTCCAGATACATCATGTAGATGATATGTGCATGTACCTTTAACATAGTGACCTCACCACTACTAACCACACCCCACATCATCAGTATAATTACAACCTTCCCACCCAGTTCTCTCTCTCTGGTTCTGGTGACAGACCACGGACAGCTAGGGCAGAAACCTATGTGTATAATGTGTAGTATGAATAAACAGAAGTAAAGAAACAATGCGTTATGACACATCTTTACATGGTGTCTGCCTGGTACCTATGCGCCTCCTGTTTATCGGGTTTTCTTTCTTTTGAACCGTTTTCCTAGTTTGTTTTTTATCTCCCGTGCCATGGCCACTTCTTGCCGTAAGCCCGATATGCTCGTTTTCGACTTGGACATTGTCCATCGGTGGGATGTATTTAGACGTGACTTTCAACACTATGTTACGATCGCCCACCCTGCTGCCAACGCTGCTACTCAGGCTTCCCTGATCTTCAACCTGGCAGGTCCTGAAGCCCTGGAACGGTCTGAGTCGTTTGTCTATGCTGTTGGTGAAGATGCTCGGGACCCGGAATGTCTTATGGCTAAGTTTACCGCGATGTGCGACATCCCCACTAACTGCATCCTAGAGCGTTTTTAAATGTTCACCCGGCGTCAGCTCCCAGGAGAATCAATCGGTAGCTTCATCGCTGCGCTGCGTCACCTGGCCAGGCGTTGCAGCCTGGGCAACACTTTCACGATCGAAACCAACCATCAGCCTCTGGTCTCTATCCTCAACAAGCCCATCCACGTTGCTGCTTCCCGGTTGCAGCACATGATGCTACAAATCCAACGGCGCTCCCACGACAAATCTTGTCGTCCTCTCCCGCCTCTGCTCTCAGGCCAAGTCGTCCGAATGCAATCCCCCTCCGGTCACCCCAGGCTTGCCGTCGTCGTCGGTACTGCTGGTTCGCCGCGGTCCTACCTTGTCGACCATGAAGGTACCATTTACCGCCGGTCCCGGCAGCATCTGCGGCTTGTTAATGAGCCACCACCGCCGCCTGCGGATCCCTTCTCCCCCCCATTGTCGACAACACTGCCTGCCCCTCCGGCCATTCCTCCCTCGCCTGACCGTCTTCCCGCTACTGCTCCTGCTTCCCCTGCTCCTTCTCCGTTTTCTCGTTCTCCTCCCGGTTCCCCGGTTCTCTCCCCCGCGCCGGCTCCTGCTCATGCTCCGCCTGCAGAAGGGGGGGATGGCGAAATGCGTACCCGGTACGGGCGGGTGGTCAGGCTGCCTATCCGTTATGGTGAATTTGTTTAACTGTTTGCTCACCTGCTCGTAGCGTATGAGACGTGGTCGCCCTGTCACTTCGGTATTGCTTATTATTTCCAAGGGGAAGGATGTAGATGATATGTGCATGTACCTTTAACATAGTGACCTCACCACTACTAACCACACCCCACATCATCAGTATAATTACAACCTTCCCACCCAGTTCTCTCTCTATGGTTCCGGTGACGGACCACGGACAGCTAGGGCAGAAATCTATGTGTATAATGTGTAGTATGAATAAACAGAAGTAAAGAAACAGTGCGTTATGACACATCTTTACACATCATTTCCACTGGCTCTTCCTTATTTATTCTACTTGTTACATCCTCAAAATGTACCAGGAGATTAGTCATGCATGATTTCCCCTTCATAAATCCATGCTGACTTTGACTGATCCTGTCACTGCTTTCCAAATGCTCTGCTATAATATCTTTAACAATTGACTCCAGCATCTTCACCACTACTGATGTAAGGCTAACTGGTCTATAATTCCCTGTTTTCTCTCTCCCTCCTTTCTTACAAAGTGTGGTTACTTTGGCTACCCTCCAGTCCACAGGAACTGATCCAGAGTCGAGAGAACATTGGAAAATGATCATCAATGCATCCACAGTAGACAAAAATGCTGGAGCAACTCAGCAGGTGAGGCAGCATCTATGGAGTGAAGGAATAGGTGACATTTCCGGTCGAGACCCTTCTTCAGACTGAAGAAGGGTCTCGACCTGAAACGTCGCCTATTCCTTCGCTCCATTGATGCTGCCTCACCAGCATTTTTGTCTACTTTTGATTTTTCCAGCAACTGCAATTCTTTCTTAAACATCAATGTATTCACGATTTCTAGGACCACCTCCTTGAGTACTCTGGGATGGGAATTTATCTGCCTTCATTCCAACAGTTTACCTAACACCATTTCCTGACTAATGTGGATTCCTTTCAGTTCCTCCCTCCGACTAGATCTTCGGTCCCCTAGTATTTTGGGGAAATTGTTTGTGTCTTCCTTAGTGAAGACAGAACCAAAGTACTTGCTTAACTGTTCTGCCATTTCTTTGTTTCCCATTTGTAAATTCACCTGTCTCTGATTGTAAGGGAGCTACATTTGTGTTCACTGATCTTTTCCTTTTTACATATCTAAAGCTTTTTGAATTAGTTTTTATATTCCCTGCAAGCATTATTTCATGCTCTTTCCCCCCCCCCTCTTAATTAACCTCTTTGTCCTCCTCTGTTGAGTTCTAAATTTCTCCCAGTCCTCCGGTTTGCTGCTTCCTCTGGCCAATTTATATGCGTTTTCCTTGGATTTAACACTGTCCTTGATTTCCCTCGTTAGCCACCGTTGAGCCGTCTTACCCATTTTATTTTTTCGCCAGATAGGGATGAACAATTTTTGGAGTTCATCCATGTGGTCTTTAAATCTTTGCCATTGTATCTCCACCGTCAACCCTTTAAGTATAATTTGCTGGTCTATCCTAGCCTATTCCTGTCTCATACTTTCAAAGTCTCCTTTCCGTGTCACTTTTCATCCTAATGCAGAATTCCACCATATTATGGTCACTGTTGCCCAAGGGGCTTTGCACAACAAGATCACTAACTAATCCTTCCTCATTACATAATGCCCAGTCTAAGATGGCATGTCCTCTAGTCGGTTCTTCTACCAATTGGTTTAATATTCTCACTTACTTTAGGCAATTCCAAAAACCTTGACCATGATCAATCTTTGGATTAGCTGTTCCAATGTGATTTAGCTGAATCATGAATCAAAGTACTGTCGGGTTACATTATTACTGAGCAAGTGTACTTCCTGTCCTTCAGAACAAGGTACAATTCATTCCCAGTCCATGGTTCATTGCGCCAAATGTCCAGAGTTGGAGCCTGGAGGACCACCAGTACAATGGAACCATTGGTTAATTTATCCAAATTACCTTGGTGCAAATCAAGAGTGCTGTTTATTGTGCAGATAAATTAACTGGGCAATTCAGTAAAATGAAAGTTTGCTTTGTTCATTAAATCAGAGCATTTACTGCATTGCATCTATTGTTTGAACCAACAAAGGAATATCAAATCCTCCCCTAATTAACAAAAACTAGATTTCAATGACATATTTGTATAATTTATGCATTCGTCAGATCCCAATTCGGCTTAAATGAAAACATAATTTCCATAAAATATGGATGTAAAATGACAGCAATACTGTTGCCAATCTGCAACTGAGATTAAAAACCTGAAAGATGCTATTGAATATGTATCAACATTTAGAGTTATAGTTATACAACACTGAAATAGGCCCTTTGGGCAACACATCCATCCTACCCTTTATGCTCATCTATATTAAGCCCATTTTCCTGCATTAGGTTCATATGCTTTTATGTTTGATTCTTTAGGTGCTTATCTAAATGTAAACATAGCAATTGTTTCTAATTCTACCAACTCTTCTGGCAGCGAAATCCAGATATTAACTACCTACTGTCGAAAAAAATCACCCTCAACTCTCTTTTAAAGCTCCTTCCTCTCACCTTAAACCTTAGCCTCTATGCCTCTATCAGGTCACTACCCAACTGGTCCGAAGAAGAGCCCCACCCCAAAACATCTGTCCATTCTCTCCACAGATGCCTGACCTACTGAGTTCAGCCAGCAGTTTGTGTTTTGTATTACACAGCCTTCTTCGCTCCAGAGAAAATAAACACAGCCAATTCAATATCTCCTCATAACGAAAGAACTCAAAATCCCGCAATGGCTAGGAATCTCCTTTGCATTCTTTCCAAATAAATTGCATCCTTCCTATAGTGTGGCCACCAGAACTGCACACTACACAAAGTGAAGTCTAACTAGTGTTTGGTAAAGATGCAACATAACGTCACAACTTTTATGTTCTGTGCCTTCACCTCTGATGGGAAGCATACCAAATGCCTTGTTCTAGTTCCTGTCACTTCCATGGAACTACGAATTCCAAGGTTCCTCTGTTCATCGTCATTCCTTGGTGCCCTATCATTTACAGCATGTGTTCTACATCTACTTGACTTCCGAAAATACATCACTTCATGCCTGTTGGGATCAAATTCCATCTGCCGATGCTCCACCTCACTTTTCACCTGATCGATATCCTGCTGTGGCCTCAAGCAACCTTCCTTACTGTTCACAACATCACCAACATTTGTGTTATCTGCAAACTTACTTAGCATACTTCCTATATTCTCAACCAAGTAATTGATAAACACCAGAAACAAAACAGGCCACAGCACCAATCCCTGCACCACACATTGGTCACAGACTTCCAATCAGATAAAGCCTCTTTCCTTCTCTGTCTTCTGCTTTCTATCACAAAGCCAGTTTTGGATCTAATTAGCCAACTTGCTTTGGGATCCATGTACTTTAATCCTCTGGACCAGCCTACCCTGAAGAACCTTGTGAAATACCTTACTAAAGATAATATTTAATATTAGATAATATTTACCAATATCAGAGATCAACCACAATTGAATGGCGGAGTAGACTCGACAGGCCGAATAGCCTAATTCTTGTGTGTGTGTCCCGTCTTAATCAGTTTTGCAGGTTAATTCAAAAAAAATCTCAATCTAGAAACGAAGCAGGATTTATCCCACACAAATTTCTTAGTGAGATATTTTATTTCATTGGACTATGATGTTTAGTCTTTATCCTGAACTGGCTTATGGTTGAAGCAGCTATAAAAATACTATGTCAGCAACTGTTAAGCCCCTGTCCCACTTAGGAAACCTGAACGGAAACCTCTGGTGACCTTGCGCCCCACCCAAGATTTCCGTGAGGTACCCGGAGGTTTTGGTCACTCTCCCTAATGGTCGAAAGTGGTTTCCGCGTAGTTGAGGCTTCTTCTATGTTCCTGCGATTATTTCAACAAATTCAAAACCGGCCTCGACTAAAAATAGGTTGCTGTTTGGTCGAAGCCAGTGGAGTGGGGTTGCTATTTACTTACAGGCAGTCGAAGGCAATCTCCTTCGCTGACTGGCCATTTTGATTGGCTCATTGGAGTTTTCAGCAAAGATCCTATAGGATCTTTGGTTTTCAGGACCTAGAAGATCCTAGCAAAGATCCTATAGGATCTTTGGTTTTCAGGACCTAGAATATCCGCCGGAAGGTAAAATGCCCGCTAACTTTATTAAACTTCTTAAAACTGTCTCCACTCCTTCTCCCCCCCTTCTCTCCCCTTATCTCCCCTTCTCTCCTCCTTCCCCCCCTTCACTCTCTCCTTCTCTTCCCTTCTCTTCCCCTTCTCTCTCCCCTTCTCTGTCCTTCTCTCCCCTTCTTTCCCCTTCTCTCCCTCCCTCCCACGCTCTCTAAAGGACTTACCACGCTCTGTGGCAGCCGTTTACCTTCCTCTTCATCGCGCAGACAGCGCTCCTCCCAGTGTGTGTGTGTGCGTGCGGTCGGTAGCAAAGATCCTGTAGGATCTTTGGTCAGTAGATGCAGCTCACGCTTCGGTGGAGGCTTTCCAGGCGAGTGACCAAAACGTCTGGCGACTCATGGAAACCTTGGGTGGGGCGCAAGGTCACCAGAGGTTTCCGTTCAGGTTTCCTAAGTGGGACAGGGGCATTAAGATTTGTTTGCAACTGTCTCAAATAGAGAATGCTATTAGACAGTGTGTGAGGCAGGAGGCAGAGAAGGAAAGCACTCAGAGTCAACATGTAGGGGGGAAAGAAGAAAACAATAATAAACAGAGAATAAGAGGTGGTGGGGTTCTTAAATGGGTGAGCAGAGAAACAGAGGGGTGTAAAATGCGGGCAGAAGCAATAGGTAGCAAGGTGAAAAGTAAAAGTGGCAGGCAGACAAATCCAGGGCAAAAATCAAAAAGGGCCACTTTTCAACATAATTGTATAAGGGGTAAGAGTGTTATAAAAACAAGCCTGAAGGCTTTGTGTCTCAATGCAAGGAGCATTCGTAATAAGGTGGATGAGTTGAACGTGCAGATAGCAATTAATGATTATGATATAGTTGGGATCACGGAGACATGGCTCCAGGGTGACCAAGGCTGGGAGCTGAACATCCAGGGATATTCAATATTCAGGAGGGACAGGCCACCTAGCAGTAGTAGTGAAGTTGGGGATGGCATCAAACAGGAAATTAGAAATGCGTGCAACAAAGGCAAAACAGTTATAATGGGTGACTTCAATCTACATATAGATTGGGTGAATCAAATTGGCAGGGGTGCTGAGGAAGAGGATTTCTTGGAATGTATGCGGGATAGTTATCTAAACCAACATGCAGAGGAACCTACGAGAGAGCAGGCTATTCTAGACTGGGTATTGAGTAATGAGGAAGGGTTGGATAGCAGTCTTGTTGTGCGTGCCCCCTTGGGCAAGAGTGACCATAATATGGTTGAGTTCTTCATTAGGATGGAGAGTGACATTGTTAATTCAGAAACAATGGTTCTGAACTTAAAGAAAGGTAACTTTGAGGGTATGAGACGTGAATTGGCCAAGATTGACAGGCAATTAGTTCTCAAAGGGTTGACGGTGGATATGCAATGGAAGGCATTTAAAGACTGCATGGATGAACTACAAAAATTGTTCATCCCAGTTTGGCAAAAGAATAAATCAGGGAAGGTAGTGCATCCGTGGTTAACAAGGGAAATCAGGGATAGTATCAAAGCAAAAGATGATGCGTACAAATTAGCCAGAAAAAGCAGCATACCTGAGGACTGGGAGAAATTCAGAGACCAGCAGAGGAGGACAAAGGGCTTAATTAGGAAAGGGAAAATAGATTATGAAAGGAAACTGGCAGGGGACATAAAAACTGACTGCAAAAGTTTTTATAGATATGTGAAGAGAAAGAGATAAGTTAAAACAAATGTAGGTCCCTTGCAGTCAGAAACAGGTGAATTGATCATGGGGAACAAGGTTATGGCGGACCAATTGAATAACTACATTGGTTCCGTCTTCACTAAGGAAGACATAAATAATCTGCCGGAAATAGCAGGGGGCCGCGGGTCAAAGGAGATGGAGGAACTGAGTGAAATCCAGGTTAGTCGGGAAGTGGTGTTGGGTAAATTGAATGGATTAAAGCCCGATAAATCACCAGGGCCAGATAGGCTGCATCCCAGAGTACTTAAGGAAGTAGCTCCAGAAATAGTGGATGCATTAGTGCGAATTTTTCAAAACTCTTTAGATTCTGGAGTAGTTCCTGAGGATTGGAGGGTAGCAAACGTAACCCCACTTTTTAAGAAGGGAGGGAGAGAGAAAACGGGGAATTACAGACCAGTTAGTCTAACATCGGTAGTGGGGAAACTGCTAGAGTCAGTTATTAAAGATGGGATAGCAGCACATTTGGAAAGTGGTGAAATCATTGGACAAAGTCAGCATGGATTTACGAAAGGTAAATCGCGTCTGACGAATCTTATAGAATTTTTCGAGGATGTAACTAGTAGAGTGGATAGGGGAGAACCAGTGGATGTGTTGTATCTGGACTTTCAGAAGGCTTTCGACAAGGTACCACATAAGAGATTAGGATACAAACTGAAATCACACGGTATTGGGGGTTCAGTGTTGATGTGGATAGAGAACTGGCTGGCAAACAGGAAGCAAAGAGTAGGAGTAAACGGGTCCTTTTCACAATGGCAGGCAGTGACTAGTGGGGTACCGCAAGGCTCAGTGCTGGGACCCCAGCTATTTACAATTTATATTAATGAACTGGATGAGGGAATTGAAAGCAACATCTCCAAGTTTGCGGATGACACTAAGCTGGGAGGCAGTGTTAGCTGTGAGGAGGATGCTAGGAGACTGCAAGGTGACTTGGATAGGCTGGGTGAGTGGGCAAATGTTTGGCAGATGCAGTATAATGTGGATAAATGTGAGGCAAAAACAGGAAGGCAGACTATTATCTAAATGGTGGCCGATTAGGAAATGGGGAGATGCAGCGAGACCTGGGTGTCATGGTACACCAGTCATTGAAAGTAGGCATGCAGGTGCAGCAGGCAGTGAAGAAAGCGAATGGTATGTTGGCTTTCATAGCAAGAGGATTTGAGTATAGGAGCAGGGAGGTTCCACTGCAGTTGTACAGGGTCTTGGTGAGACCACACCTGGAGTATTGCGTACAGTTTTGGTCTCCAAATCTGAGGAAGGACACTATAGCCATAGAGGGAGTGCAGAGAAGGTTCACCAGACTGATTCCTGGGATGTCAGGACTTTCATATGAAGAAAGACTGGATAGACTTGGCTTATACTCGCTAGAATTTAGGAGATTGAGAGTGGATCTTATAGAAACGTACAAAATTCTTATGGGGTTGGGCAGGCTAGATGCAGGAAGATTGTTCCCGATGTTGGGGAAGTCCAGGACAAGGGGTCACAGCTTAAGGATAAGGGGGAAATCCTTTAAGACCGAGATGAGGAACAACTTTTTCACACAGAGAGTGGTGAATCTCTGGAACTCTCTGCCACAGAGGGTAGGTGAGGCCAGTTCATTGGCTATATTTAAGAGGGAGTTAGATGTGGCCCTTGTGGCTAAGGGGATCAGGGGGTATGGAGAGAAGGCAGGTACGGGATACTGAGTTGGATGATCAGCCATGATCATATTGAATGGCGGTGCAGGCTCGAAGGGCCGAATGGCCTACTCCTGCACCAATTTTCTATGTATCTATGTATCTATGTCTCCACTCTCAAACAGCTAACTTTAATATGAATACTGCCAGTTCTTTTAGAGTTACTTTCTTGGCTCCTTTTCCTCTTGGATATCACTAATAGACCCTCTTGATATTTTAACAGGAGCACTGTTTCCTGATAATACAGCTTGCCTGGTATATATTTTGTGTAACCATGCACCAGTCTCTCCATAATTACACCAAACTTGCACTTCTTTCTTCGGATATTTGAACTGGAATCACAGATTAATGAGAGGACGTCTCCAATCCAATGAATGCTCCATAGTACATTGGCCACTCTGCAGGATTATCCTCAAAACCCAGACTGGACATTGGTGAACAGTGAAGTTTTACCTAAACTACACAATCTGTTACTTCTATTAATTGCTCTAATTTGCCAAAGTCAACTGGCAAATTCATTTCTGGTAAAAAACAGTAGAAACTGCAGATTAGTATACATGCGTAAAACATATTAATCATAAAAGTAAATCGGATCTGTGAAGTGTAGGTTTGGATTAAGTTTAGGTTTATAATATTCACGTGCATAAGGTACAGGAAAAGCTTTGTTTTGCATGCTCTCCAATAAACTAAAAAAATCTTATGCTTAAATACAATCAAGCCAACTCCAGTACAATAGGTAGAGCAAAGGGAAAGAAACAGAGTGCAGAATATAGTTCTCAACATTGTAGGGTACCAGTTCCAGAGACAAAGTCCAATGTCCGCAATGGGATCGAAGTGAATCGGACAGTGCTTCTAGTTTATGGAAGTACCATGCAGAAGCCTGATAAAAAAGGGGAAGAAGCTGTTCCTGAGTCTGATGGTGCATACTGTCATCTTCTGTTCCTTCTGCCCAACAGAAACAGGGAGAAGAAGGAATGACCGGGATGGAACAAGTCTTTGATTGTGTTGGATGCTTTTCCAAGGCAGCGTGAAGTGTAGATGGAGGCAATGGTGGGGAGTCTGGTTTGGTCTGTAGATCTCTATTTATGAAGAGCTGCATCCATAAGTCTCTGAAATTTCTTGTGGCCGGCGCAGAGCTGTTCCCAAACCAAGTATGTTGCAACACAACAGTATGCATATTACCATAGTCCCAGTTGCTTATCCTTTTCAATGAACCTCCCACTGCACTGCAGTTCATTGTTGCTCTGTAAAATCTTGCTGCAGTATTAACTGGGACTCGGGCTTGGAATTTGCTGCATGGACTACAAGCCTTAGAAGTAACGAAAAGGAAGGCCAGTGATATGGAAGCAGATTAGAGACCCAGTGAGGAGCCGGGATGGAAACCTCATACCCAGAGCACAGCTGAGAAGGAGGCACAGACCCAGAGAGCAGTTGAGGGGGGAGGTTGAATCAAAACACATGATCCAGCCAAATATAATAAAGCCTTGGCATTGGAATGTTAATTTTGCCCATATTGCAAACTAAGAGCTTCATGAGTAAGCTATTGGCAACTAAGTGCTGCATGAAAGCTTATGGTGGCATTTTCCAGTGCATTGCCCACCTCTAGAATTTGGCATTTCCCATCAGACTGAGAGTGAATTGATGAGATGGTAATTAGTTGGGTTCGATTGGTTCTGGGCAATTTGCCACATTGCCAGGCAGATGCTATAGTTGTGACTGCATGGAACAGTTTGGCTAGAGGCATGGCTGGTTCCCAAACACCGGTTTTCAGTATCTTAGTTACAAAGTTGTCTGATTCCAAAGGCTTAACTGCACCAGGCTCTCAAATATTTTTGAGACCACACAGAATGAATCAAATCTGTTGAAGACTGACTTTAGTATTGGTTAGGATCTCAGGAGGAAACTGCATAAATCTGTGACAGTAATCTGTAACCATCCACTTCACTTTCGCAGAGGTATTTATTTGTTTTCGGTGCTCTCTTTGCAAATTAAAATCAATCGTCTTTCTCTCTTGGGGCGCCGTTAGCGATGGCAGCCTCGCCTGCTGCTGTTCGTCCTTTCTACTTTTTTGTTTTTAATATGTCTAAAAGTGTGTTTTAGTGTGTTTAAGTGTGTTTAAGTGTTTTTTAGTGTGGGGGGTGGGAATGGGAATTGGGGGAAACTGTTTTTTAGTCACTTACCTCGGTGGAATGCGACTTTTCTCTTAGTTGCATTTCGCCCTCCCTCGCAGCCTAACAGCTTGGATTGGTGTGGCCTTTCCCAGAGTCAGGTCCAGAGCTTCAGCAGCGGGTGCAGCGCGGACTTTCCATCGCGGAGCGGGCGAGCCCTTGCTGTGGGTCGCCAGAGGAAGTGCTCCGACCGCCGGCCTGCGGCCCATAACATACTGAAGCCGAGGTCTGTGGAGCTTCTAGCCGCGGTGCGGTGTGGACTTTCCATCGTGGAGCCTGGGATCCCTTGCCGGGGATTACTGGAGAAGAGCTCCGACTGCCGGCCTGTGGCCTATAACATCGTGAAGCCCCGGTCTCTGGTAGGAAGCGGCCGATTCGGGACCTCCAAGCCGCAGAGTGTCCGTCCGTCCTGACGTCGGAGTTTCGAGCATCCCGACGAGAGGGCCTGTACATTGGGCCATCTGTAATGGCGACTGCGGAGGGTTCATGGCCCCGACCACGGATGAACAAAGGAGGAGGACTGACAAAGTTATTGCCTTCCACCACAGTGGAGAATGTTGATTACAATGTGGTGGATGTTCATGTTATATTCTATTGTGTATTGTGCTCTTTTGTTTGTATGGCTGCATGGTAAGTCAAATTCCACTGTACCTTAATTGGTGCATGTGGCAATAAATGTGAACAAATGTGAATGTGAACATGAGACTGCAGATGCTGGAATCTGTAGCAAACAAAAATGAAAGCTGCTAGAGGTACTCAGCGTGTCAGGCTGCATCTATGGAGGGAAATGTAACGTTGATGTTTTGGCTGAAGAATCTGCATCTTGTCACTTCTTCTAGATGAAGGATCTCGACCCAAAATGCCAATTAACAAGACTTGAAAGGCTGTTCTATCCCACTGACTAGTTTTCCACCAAAGATAGACACAAAATGCTGGAATAATTCACTGGGTCAGGCAGCAACTCTGGAGAAAATCAATAGGTGATGTTTCGGGTCGAGACCTTTCTTCAGATTTGACCAGACTTCTTACCTATTCCTTTTCTCCAGAGAGAGTCTGAAGAAGGGTCTCGACCCGAAACATCATCTATTCCTTTTCTCCATAGATTCTGCCTGATCTGCTGAGTTATTCCGGTATATTGTGTCTTTCTTCAGTTTAAACCAGCACCTGCTGTTCCTTTCTACACAGCTCCACTGCAAAATCTCCTCAAAGTATGCCTACTTTGAAGAAGTTCTCCTCTCTCCAACGAGAGACTGAAAAAGGGTCTCAATCCAAAACGTCAGCTATTCTTTTTTCCAGAGATGTTGCCTGAACCGCTGAGGTACTCCGGCATTTTGTGTCTATCTTTGGTGTAACCTAGCATCTACAGTTCCCTCCTACACAACTACTATTCCACAATAGACTCCAGCAACCTTCTTCTTCTCCACACAATCTTTAATTATGCCACCTCTTATGTATTTATCTAGCTTTCATTTTGATGTATATATGTTTCCATTGTTACTTTTCTCTGCCACTGTGTTCCACCCGCTCCGATGAGGTCAATGAGGCAAAATTATTATCTTTCCTTTTTCCATCCAAAATCCATTAACCTGACCAATACCATCAACAGTAAATGTTTGTCTGCATTACAGAAGTTTAGTTTAGTTTATTTATTATTTATTGTCACATGTACCGAGGTGCAGTGAAAAGCTTTAGAAGATAGAGATGGTCCTTTATTCCCAAGGAGTAAAAGAGCGCACTGATTAGTTACTGTTACATAGAAACATAGAAAATAGGTGCAGGAGTAGGCCATTTGGCCCTTCGAGCCTGCACCGCCATTCAATATGATCATGGCTGATCATCCATCTCAGTATCCTGTACCTGCCTTCTCTCCATACCCCCTGCTCCCTTTAGCCACAAGGGTCACATCTAACTCCCTCTTAAATATAGCCAATGAACTGGCCTCAACTACCTTCTGTGGCAGAGAATTCCAGAGATTCACCACTCTCTGTGTACATTTTTTTTCTCATCTTGTTCCTAAAAGATTTCCCCCTTATCCTTAAACTGTGACCCCTTGTTCTGGACTTCCCCAACATCGGGAACAATCTTCCTGCATCTAGCCTGTCCAACCCCTTAAGAATTTTGAAAGTTTCTATGAGTTCCCCCCTCAATCTTCTAAATTCTAGCGAGTACAAGCCGAGTCTATCCAGTCTTTCTTCATATGAAAGTCCTGACATCCCAGGAATCAGTCTGGTGAACCTTCTCTGTACTCCCTCTATGGCAAGAATGTCTTTCCTCAGATTTGGAGACCAAAACTGTACGCAATACTCCAGGTCTGGTCTCACCAAGACCCTGTACAACTGCATTAGAACCTCCCTGCTCCTATGCTCAAATCCTTTTGCTATGAATGCTAACATACCATTCACTTTCTTCACTGCCTGCTGCACCTGCATGCCTACTTTCCATGACTGGTATACCATGACACCCAGGTCTCGTTTCATCTCCCTTTTCCTAATCGGCCACCATTCAGATAACAGTCTACTTTCCTGTTTTTGCCACCAATGTGGATAACCTCAGATTTATCCACATTATACTGCATTTGGCATGCATTTGCCCACTCACCCAGCCTATCCAAGTCACCTTGCAGCCTCCTAGCATCCCACTAGTCCCACTAGTCACTGTCTGCCATTCTGAAAAGGACCCGTTGACTCCTACTCTTTGCTTCCTGTCTGCCAGCCAGTACTCTATCCACATCAATACTGAACCCCCAATCAGTTTGTATACTGATCTCTTATGTGGGACCTTGTCGAAAGCCTTCTGATAGTCCAGATATAACACATCCACTGGTTCTCCCTTATCCACTCTGCTAGTTACATCCTCGAAAAATTCTATAAGATTCGTCAGACATGATTTACCTTTCGTAAATCCATGCTGACTTTGTCCAATGATTTCACCACTTTCCAAATGTGCTGCTATCCCATCTTTAATAACTGACTCTAGCAGTTTCCCCACTACCGATGTTAGACTAACTGGTCTGTAATTCCCCGTTTTCTCTCTCCCTCCTTTTTTTTAAAGTGGGGTTACATTAGCTACCCTCCAATCCTCAGGAACTACTCCAGAATCTAAAGAGTATTGAAAAATTATCACTAATGCATCCACTATTTCTGGGGCTACTTCTTTAAGTACACTGGGAAGCAGCCTATCTGGCCCTGGGGATTTATCGGCTTTTAATCCATTCAATTTACCTAACACCACTTCCCGGCTAACCTGGATTTCACTCAGTTCCTCCATCTCATTTGACCCCCGGTCCCCTGCTATTTCGGGCAGATTATTTATGTCTTCCTTGGTGAAGACAGAACCAAAGTAGTTATTCAATTGGTCTGCCATGTCCTTGTTCCCCATGATCAATTCACCTGTTTCTGACTGCAAGGGACCTACATTTGTTTTAACTAATCTTTTTCTCTTCACATATCTATAAAAACTTTTGCAGCCAGTTTTTATGTTCCCTGCCAGTTTTCTTTCATAATCTATTTTCCCTTTCCTAATTACGCCCTTTGTCCTCCTCTGCTGGACTCTAAATTTCTCCCAGTCCTCTGGTAGGCTACTTTTTCTGGCTAATTTGTATGCTTCATCTTTTGTTTTGATACTATCCCTGATTTCCCTTGTTATCCATGGATGCACTACCTTTCCTGATTTATTCTTTTGCCAAACTGGGATGAACAATTGTAGTTCATCCATGCAGTCTTTAAATGCCTTCCATTGCACATGATTGTACACATGTATAGTATGATTTGATTTAACAGGATAGCAAGCAGACAAAAGCATTTCAGTGTATCTCGGTACACACGACAATAGTAAACCAACACCAATACTAATAACTTATATTAGTAACCACATCTTCCACTGAGATTTCTAACATTACATAGAAATTCAGCTGAGTGATAGGAGACAATAGGGGACAACAAAGCACAATGAGGGTATGGGAGTAATTATCCTCTCCAATAATCCTCAACACTCAACGCAATCTGTAAGGATGCGTTCTCTGTAGAGAATTGTGGACACAGTTCAGACCATCACACAAACCAACTTCCCTTCCATTTATGCCATCTACACTTCACACTGCCTTGGAAGGCCACCAGCTTAATCAAGGATGAGTCATACCATGGTCACTTCCTCTCTAACCAGGTAAGAGTTACAGAAGTGTGAAAATGCATCCCTCTAGATACAGGGACATTTTCTTCCCAGCTGTTATCAGGCAACAGAACCATTCTATCAACAACTAGACAACGGTCCTGAGTTACTATCTACCTCATTGGAGACCTTTGGGCTATCTTTAGTCAGCCTTTGCTGGACTTTATCTTGCACTATGTATTATTCCCTTTATGTATCTGTGAACTGTGGATGACTTGATTGTAATCATGTATAGTCTTCCCGCTGACTGGTTAGCACGCAACAGAAGCTTTTCATTGTACCTTGGTACACACGACAATAAACTCAACTAAACTAAACCAAGCAACTTTGAAACAGGCCAAAGGTACACAAAAATGCTGGAGAAACTCAGTGGGTGCAGCAGCATCTATGAAGCGAAGGAAATAGGCAACGTTTCGGGTCGAAACCCTTCTTCAGACTTCTTTGAAACAGGCCATTCACCTGAACAAGTCTTCTCTCATCTGTTTTTCTTCTTCACTGCATTAGCACAGCCTCTATTCCTTCTTCTCTCAACTATTGACTCAAGATTCCCCATTTACTCAAGATTTGAAGTTCTACATTTGAACCACTATCTGGGTTAGATAGTTTGAATTATTTGCTGAAGATGTGAGTCACTTTAAAGATAATAAAACATTTTTTTTAATAAAGTAAAATATGAGATAAGCATATCAGTTTAGTCAGGATGGAAAATATTGCAGTAAGAATAAATACACTTGAGTCCTTTTGTCAACAATCTGGGAGTCAATGTTCAGTTTTCATTGGATAGTAATTGAGAGACGAAAGGACATGAACTCCGGGCAGTCTAGCGTGAAGCACAATGAGAGGTATTCTCGCACTTGTTTCCCTGCAGATGGGTGGATGTGTGACGTTGACTCCTATTAAAAGCAGTTAATGATGATCATGGTGGTTCTATCACTGTTGGGATTCAAGCAATGCCATCTGTGGAGTGCAGTTCGTCAGGGTTGAGTAACCCAGCCTGATTATTTTCAGAAGCTTGGAATTAAAATATAGAGAGTTGCCAGCTCCTGCAAACTTTTTCTCTGCTCAGATAATACTCACTGCCCTTGGGAGACTGAGGATGATATGAGTTGCCCCATGAAAGTTTGATTTGTAGGTAACCTTTTTGGAAGAAGACTCAGCAGTATAAATCTGTATATTTTAATGTCCTTAGTTTAAAAAACTTGTGTGCTATCTGTGGAAAAAATAATTATTCAGATTGAAGACACAAGACAAGAGTCAGGGGTGTTTAATTGCCATTTGTAATGGCAACATAATAATTAGATTCTTACATGTTGCATCTTTACTGGTCCATTTAGGCAAAACACACAAATAATAATCAATAGAATAATCAATAATACAATAAATGTGTGATAATAGGTAACCAAGACAAAGTCAATAGTAAATCATAGTTACTGAGATAGTGGCTAGTTTTGTGTAGTGCTCAAGGGCCCGATGGTTGCTGGGAAGAAATTATTCTTGAACCTGGAGGTCATGGTTTTGAGCCTCCTGTACCTTCTTCCCAATGGTTGTAGTGAGATGAGAGCATGGCCAGGTTGTCTTTGTTATTAGTTGGCCATTTGAGATAGCGCCTCCTGTAGATTCCTTCAATAGTGGAGAGGTTTGTAGTGGTGATGCAACTAGTAAGTATGCCCTGTACCTGTCGAGGTTCAATAGAGTATTTAACGATATGACCAATTTCCTCAATCTTCTGAGGAAGTAGAGATGTTGATGAGCTTTCTCTGTGATTGTATCATTGTGCCGGGTCCAGGACAGGTGAGCATTCTTCGCCACTGGTATTATGGATGTTCTTTTAAAAGACATTTGGACAGGTCTTAGAGGGTTATGGGCTAAATGGGGGCAGGTGGGACTAGCCAAGATAGAGCATCTTGGTCATCCTAGGCAAGTTGGGCTGAAGGCCCTGTTTCCATGTTGTATGACTCTATGACAGATGTTTAAAGATACGCATGCCTAGGAACTTGAAGATGATAATTCTCTTCCTATTGATGGAGACAGGTTTATGGTTTTCTCGCTTTCCCTTTCTGATGTCACAAATCAGTTCCTTGGTCTTGCTAGTATTGAGGCAAGATTATTGTTCTGGCACCATTCAATCAGATTATCAATCCTCCTCATATACTCTGACACATCAGCTGCTATTCATCCACAGATGGTGGTATTGTTTGCAAATTAAAGATGGCTTTGGAGTTGTGTCTGGCTGCACCTGGATTTAGAGAGAGTAAAGCAAGGCACATGTGTTGATGGTTATTAAGAAGGAAGTCTTGTTGCCAATTTGTATTGATTGTGGTCTGCCAATGAGGAAATTAAGGATCCAAATGCAATGGGATGAGCAGAGGCCCAGTAAGTTTGCTGATATGTTTGGAGTATATGATGATGTTGAAAGTTGAGCTGTAATCAGTGAACAACAGCCTGATATATGTCTACTATTGTTTAAGTGGTCCAATGCAGAGTGGAGAGGCAACGAGATTGCATCCATAATTAATCTGTTGAGGCAGTAGGTGAATTATAAGGGGTCCAGACCCTTGCTGGCAAGAGTTGATAAGCATCATAACTTAAGCATTTCATGCATCAAAACTATAGCATTTCATCATCATGGATGTTAGTGTCACTGCTGTTCAAGAGTCATGGAGGCATGTCACCTTCTTGGCCACCTGTATTATGTTCACTATTACAAATATTATTTTAATGATGTTTTTTTAAAGCAGGTGGAAACCTTGGGCCTTAGTAATAAGCGGTTAAAGATATCTTTGAAAAATCCAGACAGTTGTTCCACACAAGTTTTAATGATGTAGCCATACATCTAATGCTTTCACAAAAAGAAAATGGTTAATATTTCACTGAATTCACATTCCACAACATGAAAGTTTACGTTAAAGTAAATCACTTGGATTTATTTGGTCCCCTTGATACGTGTATTATAAAATAGTAATATTGGTATTATTGAACATGAAACAATTGGATTATCATAAAAATGCATTGGGTTCACCTATGCCCTTACTTGGGTTGGTTAGTACGAGGTAAAGAATTAATATTAGTGTTTAACCACCCTTTGAAAAAGCACTCAGTTCAAGGACTATCACAGATGGACAGTAAGTGCTAATCTTGCCAGCAATGCACACTTCCAATAACTGAAAACTAAAACTAATTCTCAGGAAATGGCCATTACTGGTAAGGCCAGGACTCCGTTCCAATCTCTTGCTGCTCTGACGAGGCTGTGGTGAAGGTAGTTAGGGAATTCCAGGTAGTTAGGGAATTCCAGAACTCCGCTGTAATGGTGGCATGCATTCATGTTAAGATGGCAAGGGAATTGTTGGGAAGCTTGTGGGGTAATTGTTCGTGCATTTATCTGTGGGATATCTGTTCAAATGCTGGAAGATAAAGTTGGAGAAATGCTGGTGAGTTAGAGCAGTGCCTTTTGTAGATTGTCCACAATACATGCATGGTGACCTGGAGATAGAGAGGTACTGCATGGTTAGATGACTGAACAGGATTCCCATCACAGAGTTTGATTTGTAAAGTTAATACCTGGATTGTTTAAAGTTGACTGCTTGCCTCTGCAGGTATACCAACTGAGGCTGATCTTCAGACATCCATTCTAAATGGAATGTCTAGACATACAGTCTGAAGAAGAGTCCTGACCTTGAACATCACCTAACCGTTCTCCTGAGATGCTGCCTGACCCGCTGAGCTTATCCAGCACTCTGTGTCTTCTTTTGTAAACCAGCATGTGCAGTTCTTGTTTCTGTATGTCTGGACGGCATTCTATTATTCTCTAGGCGTGTCTGGTTTGTGTTAGTAAAGTTATAGCATTCATTTAGTACAGATTCTGCAGTTTCAGTCATGTTTTGGTAGCCATAGTTTTAATGTGGCTGGTTCAGTTATCTCTTGATCAATCACAGCATCCCAAAATGTTTACCTTGAAGGATGATGCCTTGAATCTCAAGGTTAAATGGTTGTACTCTCTTTTGGCCTGGCGTGGTGTTCCTGACATAAAATGTACTTCTCACTTGAAATTCAATCCTGGATATTGCTGGCTGCTGGACAGATATTGATTCATTATAAATTGAGCTGAACATTGCAGTTTTCAATGAGCAACCCCACTGAAACTTGTTGAAGGAGGTAAGATCATTGATGATCCTGTCGTGGAAACTTTGGAAAAGTTTTCTATTATGTATAGGTCTTCCAAAATCCATAAGTGTATTTGTTTTTTTTATGCTGGATATAAATCCAGCCACCTCAGTTCCGATGGAGGTCTTTGAAGCTATCCTAATTGAATGTTGCCAAGGGCAGGGCCTGTCATCTGATTTCAGGGAATGTTGGCCCTTTTGTCCATGTTTTTGGATGAAGGCTGTAATGAGGGGTGGAGCAAATGGTTCCTCCCAGAACCCAAATTAAACCCAACAAAGTTGGTTCTGGCTGGTTAGTGCTGTTTGATAGCATTACAGGCAATTTCTACTATATGCAATGAGCTATTAATCCACCAGAAATAATAGGAAGAATCAAATAAGTCCATCAGATAGAGAATAAAGATAAAAACACATTAGAATGAGGAGTGATTTCTTTAGCCAGAGGGTGATAAATCTGTGGAATTCATTGCCACAGACAGCAGTGGAGGCCAAGTCATTGGGTATTTTTATAACAGAGATTGATATTTTATTGATTAGTAAGGACGTCAAAGGTTCCGGGGAGATGGCAGAATAATGAGGTTGAAAGTGAAAAATAGATCAGCCATGATCGAATGACAAAACACTCGATGGGCTGAATGGCCTAATTCTACTCGTACGTATTATGGTCTTATGTTAAAATAAATACATCACAAATAACAGATTCATCCAGTTACAGAAAAGTAAGAACTGAAAGAACTGATAATTACAAAATGTGTATGAAATGTTAATATCAAAATGTATTTAAATGATTAACAATTAAGCAATTCATTTTGTTGTGAAAGTACCACTTATGACATTAATTGCTTACCAAATATAACATTTTCAAACAATAAGTAATATGATGAATTGAGAATTTGCAATTTTAATGAATTTGCAATTTTAATGAATCTATTTTACAGAAAATGATTAGATAATTGACGGATAGCTTCTTTAATAATTTAATGGGATAATAATTTCAATTTAATTTTACAATCCTCATTTCACACCTTCTAATTGATAAGGAAGCAACATCATTCTTAGCAACATTACCCCTTATTCTTAAACAGTGGCCCCTGGTTCTGGACTCCCCCAACATTGGGAACATGTTTCCTGCCTCTAGCATGTCCAAACACTTAATAATCTTATATGTTTCAATAAGATCCCCTCTCATCCTTCTAAACTCTAGAGTATACAAGCCCAGCCGTTCCATTCTCTCAGCATATGACAGTCCCGCCATCCCGAGAATTAACCTTGTAAACCTACGCTGCACTCCCTCAATAGCAAGAATGTCTTTCCTCAAATTAGGGGACCAAAACTGCACACAATACTCCAGGTGTGGTCTCACTAAGGCCCAATACAACTGCCAAAGGTCCTCTTTGCTCCTATACTCAACTCCTCTTGTTATAAAGGCCAACATGCCATTCACTTTCTTCATTGCCTGCTGTACCTGCATGCTTACTTTCATTGACAGATGAACAAGGACCCCAGATCCCGTTGTACTTCCCCTTTTACCAACTTGACACCATTTAGATAATAATCTGCCTTCCTGTTTTTGCTACCAAAGTGGATAACCTCATATTTATCCACATTAAAATGCATCTGCCATGCATTTGCCCACTCACCCAACCTGTTCAAGTCACCCTGCATTCTCATACCATCCTCCTCACAGTTCACACTGCCACCCAGCTTTGTGTCATCTGCAAATTTGCTAATGTTACTAAACTAATTTGCTAATATCATGTAAGGATTTTGAATGATTTATTGAGATCGCCTAATATATTTCTAAACTCGAGTGCAGACGTGCAAGCTTCTTGATTTCTTGTCATACATCCCATCCAGGGATCAATCTGGCATGCTATTGGAAGTATATCCTTTCAATGGCTGGGAGAGCAGACCTCTATACAATATTCCAGCTGTAACCCATAAGTAGTAGCAGTTGCATTTCTTTACTCTTGTACTTAAACATTCTTGCACCAAAGACTCACATACACTTTGCCGTCCTGATGGCCAACCTAAAATAATTGTTGTACAAGGACGCATTGGTCACTGAATGTGAACTCTTCACTCTTTCAAGATGACATTGAACAGGAGTGATTTATAAACTTGGCATGATACTTGATTCACCTAAACCACGTGGTGCGACAAAATAGTAAGATTAAACGAGAACTTACCAATTTGAAGTTTGATCTGTATTTTATGAGCAGTTACGATGAGGGATTACGTGAAGAACCCGTCCAGCACGCATGCGCGACATACTTCAAAGCAGCAGTGTGGAATCACAGGAAACACAATAATTGAAATAAACATAGTAAAGAAAAGGAGAACTAAGATACCAGTTGATCTATAATTGAGGGTGGGAGCGGAGGGCACGTAATCCCTTATCGTAACTCCTCATAAAATACAGATCAAACTTCAAACTGGTAAGTTCTCGTTTAATCTTACTATTTTACTTCGGAGTCACGTGAGTGACTACGTGAAGATTTTAAAGCTCTGTGATTTCAAACCGTGTAACAGTTCATACTTCACTCGCTGCCGAAGTCATTCAAGGGAGGAAGTATGTTATCGTAATCAACCATGAATCTGTTTGTAAACAATAATGGTATTTATTAAACAATAGCAAAAGAAAAATGTTCCCCCGGGCTTAAATTATATATTTGCAGATTCTAAAACTCTTTCTGCAAATAATACAGGTTCTGCTAGCGGCTTGTTGTAGAACGTTTGGAACGTTTTCTCCATCGGCCACCCCGCTGTAGCCAGGATGTGGTCCAGTGGCACATCCATCCTTTTAGCCGCCAATGTGGATGCTGCCCTGGTGGAGTGAGATGTATATACATCAGTATCTACTCCAGCAGCTCCCAGTACCTGCTTGAGCCATCTTAAGATAGTTTGGCTCGACACCCGACCATGAGGTTTCTTGTGGCTGACCCATAAGGCTTTTTCTCTCCCTCGGGAATCTCTTGTTGTGTTGATGTAAGTGAGTAAGTGAGTCATGACACATAACCGTGGGTCAGGTGGGTATGCCCAGAAATCCATAACTAGGCCTGAAGTTCCTGGCCTGCTCTGCTTTACCAGCTCCTGAATGGTGAATGAGACACCGTCTGGTGTTATAACCATGTTGTCCAGTCGCAGTAAGTGGAGGGACTGGACTCTTTGTGCTGAGACTAGTGCCATCAGCATGACCATTTTCAGGGTTAGCTGTTCCAGGGTGAGAGACCTGGCTGGTGACCATCCCCTTAGGTATGTCAGGACCACACTGACATTACAGATTTGGGTGTACCTAGGTCTAGGGGGGTTGGAGTTGAATATACCCCTCATGAGTTTGATCACCAGCGGGTGAGACCCTATGGCCTGTTGTCCTGATACTTGTTTTAAGTAGGCTGAAAGAGCACTTCTGGCAGTATTGATGGTGCTGTAGCTCAGTCCTTCATTATGGTGAAGGCCAGCCAGGAACTCCAGTACATTGGTTATGGTTGTAGATGAGTATGTTGTCCCAGTATTCGAGCAGTATCTTTCCCACTTCCTGATGCTCGATAGGTATTGTTTCCTGGTGGACATACGGTGGGATGCTGTCATCGTGTTGATGGTCCTGTCAGACAATCCCAGGCCCAGCAGTGGTCTTTTCGTAATCTGCAACCCAGTAGGTTAATTTTGTCATGACATGGATGACTTATGCCTGATACCGGGTGAGTCAATAGGTCTGGGCTACTGGGAAAGGTCATAGGAGTTTCGATGACCATGTCGAGGACCACTGGGAACCATGGCTGTGTAGGCCAGTCGGGTACTATCAAAATACCTGAAGCAGAGTCCATCTGTATTTTGCATAGTACCCTACTGATGAGGCAGAAGTGGGGAAAGGCATAAAATAAATAGTTTCCCCAGTTCAGCGCGAATGCATCTATCGCTGCTGCCTCAGGGTCTGGTTCCCAAGCGACATACATTGGTACCTGGTGATTTGGTCTGGATGCAAAGAGATCGATATCTGGTGTGCCATATTGCTTTGTAATTTTAGCCAAAGCTCTAGGATTTAACATCCATTCGGTGTTATCATTGAATTTGCATGACCTGGTGTCTGCCACTGTATTTAGCTTACCTGGTAGGTAAGTTGCTGATAGCTAAATATGTCTATCGACACACCATTGCCAGATTATGTTGACCAAATTGTCACATGATATCGATTTTATTCCGCCCATATGGTTAATATAGGCCACCACCGTGGTATTATCAATCTGTAAACGAACTTGCAAATGGTGCATATTCGTAGAATATGCTTTTAAACCATAAAACGCACCCAACATTTCCAAATAATTTATGCCTAGTGTTTGTAGTAAAGATGATTCTAGGTTAGTCCATCTACCACCTGTGCTGGATATGGTATTAGTTGCTCCCCAGCCTTGAGCACTGGCATCTGTTTGTATAGTTAACGTTGGGTTATTGATGATGATAGGGCTGGAACTATGCCAAATGTGCTCTATCCACCATTGTAACTCTGATATTGCTTCAATGGGTAATTTCATGGTTCGGTCAAAGTGACCTGCATGTCGTTTTAACGCCTGTACTTTTGCCCTTTGTAGGTTTTGATAGTGCAGAGGTCCAAATTGTGTAGCTGGAAATGCTGCTACCATTTTGCCAATTACTCTTGCCACTTGTCGGATGGTTGGTCGATCGCTAACCATTAAATTGTTACACGTCTGTGCCAATTCTGCTGCTTTATCTTTTGGCAATGTTACAGACATGTGGACTGAGTTAATTGTGAATCCCAGATAGTCCATAGTTGTGGATGGCATCAACTTAGATTTATCTGGATGTATGACAAATCCCAGGGTTTCAAACAATTGTTTGGTAGCTAATACAGCTGATATAGCCAATTCCATGGTTTTGCCTACTATTAGAATATCATCAAGATATGCCATGACAATATGTCTCTGTTTTCTTAATGTTGCCAAGGCTGGTTTTAATATCTTGGTAAATAGTCTTGGGGCTGATGTTAACTCATTAAGCAATGCTTTAAACTGCCATAGTTGCCCCATCCAGGTAAATTTCAGGTATCTGTGATGATCCTTTTGAATGGGTACTGTATAGTAGGCATCTTTTAAATCGATGCTTGCCATAAAGTATCCTTTGGAAATCAGTTGTTTGGCAGTTACAAATGTTTCCATTTTGAAATGTATATACTTAACAAAAGTATTTAGTGAGGTTAAAGGCTCTGTCTTACCTGTTTGCGGTCATCGGCGGTGAAGCGCGGCGTCGCCGGTAGCGGGGACCGCGCAGCAACGGCGAGAGCGTCGAGCCTATCCACCGGAGCGCCGCACGGATGCTGCGCGGGGGCCGAGTTAATTCAAACACGGCGGGTCCCACGTGCTTGCGGTAAGTAAAAAAAAGGGCGGGCCGACTGCGATGACGTCGGCCCGCCGCACGTGACTCACGAGCGGCGGCTGTGGCGGCGGCCATCCTGATCGCGGCGCTGTAGCGGTGGCTGTGCCTGCGGCCGTGCAGCACACGTGCCTCACTGGCGGCGGCACGTGCCTCACTGGCGGAGGCTGTGGCAGTGGAGGTTTGACGCACGGCGCTCGAGCCACACTGGCGGCGGCCCGTGCGGGCAGCCGTGCCGCACTTGTGCATCACTGGTGGAGGTTGTGCGGTGAGTATATAGTTTTCGACATTGTCGATTTTATTTTAGCACCGTGCGGTGTTGGGAACACCGCCGCACGGCCCCGGAATTGTACGTTCTCACGAGTGCGCGGTCTATGGCGGCAGATTCTTCCCGTTTCGCCGCCAATGACCGCAGACTCGTGAGACAGGCCTTTAAGTCAATGATGATGCGACATACACCATCTTTTTTGTTTTTGGTAAATATATTTGTGACAAATTCCAAAGGTTCATGTTTGGATTTCTCAATGATACCCTTTGTAAGTAACCTCACCAGTTCTGCTTGACCCTCTAGTTTTTCTTTGACTGAGAGGGTAAAGACCTTTTGGGGTGCATGCTGAACTGGTGGCATATTTTCGTGAATGAACTCTATTTTGTATCCACGAATACTGTTAAGTATATAACTATCATTCGTGATAGACCTCCATGCTTCCATGAACAGGTGTAATCTCCCCCCTGTTAGTACAGTTCCCCCACTTTTTATATGCTGGTAGGAACCAGATCCACTACCTCCATAGTTATGGGAGTGTTCCTTTCTTCGGTTTCTTCATCCGTCGTTGTGCTGCTGGATGTACTGCTGGTTGGGGGTGGCACATTTTCCATGGGGTCTGCTCTGGGCCCTGGCCTAAAAAAGGCTTTCGGGGATGGTATGCGGACCCCGAGCTTTCACCAGTCCCATAAGTTTGACGTCGACTGGTGGACGCGGTGGGGTACTGGCATCTGGGTTGTGTGGGTCTGCTCGTTCCGGGGCCTGCCCTCATGAGGCCGAATGCTTTGGACTCTTCCTCCAGGTCTTTTACTTGTTTTTGACAAGGCCTTACCAAATAGCAGGATCTGTGACTCTGAGGCCAGTGTTTTGCACAGTCCTGCAAATTTGGGATTGAGGGCAGCTCTTATTATCTCCTTGCGGAGGTTGTTTATCTCATATTGGGTGTTACACAGCAGAGTCAGAGTGTCTTGCTGGTTGGTGGTCATGTCCACCCCATCCACGGAATGAGCATAGGATGTTATGGCTGACGTCAGGAGCTTGAGGTTACGCTGCAATTTTAGTTCCTGATTTCGGATACTCTGCCCAACGTACCCCCAGATTTGGCTGTTAACGGCCGGTACGTTGAGTGAAATGCAGTTCTCCGGAGGCGAGTAGAGTTCTAGTGCCTCATTGACTACCTGTTCTTGTAGGGGTTTGAAGGACAGGTAGTCAATGCTGGCCGCCAGTTTTGGCTGCAACGGCCGCTCTGCTCGTGGTGTAGCCACGTAGCGATTCACCACACCCAGCAGCTCTTCCTGGTCTTGTGCCCCATGCGTACTCCCAACATCTTCGGCCATTGACCCCTATCCCTGACCAGCCCAGACCTGGTCGCCAATGCTGCCCTCGGCTGAGGGGGAAGCGATGGGCAGTGCATTGTAAGGCACTGGTGGGGGAGTGCCTGAATTCCCTTGGCGAGACTGCTCCAGCTCCCGAAGCAAGTCTCACTGGAGCATTTGCTCCATGAGCCTTTCCATGCGGCTCAGGCGGCTACCTCTGCCACTCTCAGGCGGAGAGTCTTCTTCGTCGGAATTATTATAGATTACAGTGTTTCGTTTTGATTTACCTCCAGTCCGCTGCTGTTGGTCAGGCTGCGCTAGCGGTACTGGGCTCGGCTCGGTATCAATGATTGTGGACCGCAGCGGTGCGGTCCAGCTGCCGCCTCTCGCCCCCATTGATGGGACACTCCTGTTCTGTTGGAGTCGAACGGGGGGCGGTCTTTTTCCCTTGCTGTGCTTTGCTCATTTTCCAGCTTCTTGATCTGGAGTTCACAAAGCAAAGCAAAGCTTCCTAATTACGACCTCAGAGTAAAGGCTCTGTCTCACGGCGTTGCGGTCATCGGCGGTGAAGCGCGGCGTCGCCGGTAGAGGGGACCGCACGGCAACGGCGAGAGGGCCGAGCCTATGCCACGGGAGCGCCGCACGGATGCTGCGCGGGGGTCGAGTGATTTAAGTACGGCTGGTCCCACGAGCTTGCGGTAAGTTTTAAAAAAAGGGCGGGCCGACTGCGATGACGTCATTTCGGATCTGCGGCGGCCGTGCTGATCGCGGCACTGTGGCGGCGGCCGTGCCGCACACGTGCTTCACTAGCGGCGGCTGTGGCGGTGAAGGTTCTACTCACGGCGCTCGTGCCACACTGGCGGCGGCTGTGGCGGCGACCGTGCCGCACTCGTGCATCACTGGCGGTGGCTGTGCGGTAGGAAAATATTTTTGAACATTGTTGGTTTTATTTTAGCACCGTGCAGTGTTGGGAACAACGCCGCACGGCCCCGGAATTGTGCGTTTGACCGAGCCCGCGGTCTCTGGCGGCCCAGGAGCGGTAGATAGTTCCTGTTTCACCGCCAATGACCGCAGACTCGTGCGACAGGCCTTTTAGTACTTACCTGATGGTCCGCTTTTTTAAGCTTGTAGTGGGAGCGCCTGTACTCCCGTCCGTCGCTGTTGCACTGCGTGAACGCTAATGTCGCGCATGCGTGCTGGACGGGTTCTTCACGTAGTCACTCACGTGAATCCGAAGTAAAACATTAATCTTCAACCAAGTTTGCGACATTTTTCTCTATTTTTTTTTTAACACCAATTACTAAAAATCAAATCTGAAAATCTGAAATTAAAATACTTCCCCCTCTCCCCACCCTCCACCCTGCTACTTTTCTTCCCCTGGCTTTACAATCTGCAAACCTTCACACCTGTCACACACATATTGTTCTTATCTCTGGCATTTATTTTAACCATCTGCTGTCAAAAAATCCCCCCCCCCAAATGTGTCGACCTATTACCTATTACTCTTTATCCTGTCCCCACAATTTTTTCCAGCTTACTTCTTTCCCCCCCCCCCCCCACAATTAGTCTGAAGAAGGGTCTCAACCCAATGTCACTTATCCATGTTCTCCAGAAATGCTACCTTACCCGCCGAATAACTCCAGCATTATGTATCCTGTTATTTCTACACACAAAAAAACATGTTGGGAACATTCAGCAGGTCAGGCAGCATCTGGAGAAAGAGAAACAAATTAAAGTTTCAGGTTGGACACCATTCATCCCTGACTCTTCTAGCAGATGCTACCTGAGTGTTGAGTGTTTCCGGTATTTTCTATTTTTATTTCAGCTTAAATTTTTTGGCGATGATGCTCATTATGGGAGTTTTTGTCCTGTTATAGGTGCAATATAAATGGAAGTTTGCATATTCTTGTTGATGCTCTCATTAATTAAGGCATGACAATTGTAGAATATATGATTTAGTCATGCACATTATAGAACAAATGGTCATTTGTAGTCTGATTAAGGTTAGCAGGATGCACATCCCAATAATATGCTGTAACCTTATTGTAATCAACAGCACAGAAGATTTATCACCTTGCTAACACTGTGTCAGAAATTGTAACCTTCTCTCATCCCTCTAAATGTATCTTTATTGTAAACTGCTATTTGCTGCAAATACCGATCTGATTATCCACAGCCTCTCTTAAACCCATTTATCTGCTTCTTTTGAGCTGGAGGCTGCCAGAAGCTGGCAATTACATTGTCTTTATTATTACGAATTTCTTATTCTGCCTCGGCTATGTGATTTCCCACTGCGACATCCACCTTCTCAGTAGTTGCTAAATCATTCATTGGTACTAATGCTAATCCTTCATTTAACTTTAAAGTGCCCTTCTTTCTAAAGCACTCTTCATTCTCAGCTCTGGGCGATACCCAATGTTCACTTTAGCCATATTTCATTGGTGCTATTTACTGTAAGAGCAAAGACAAAAACACCTAAGGGGCAGTCGGTCTCATTTCTGATCCATCAACCCACACTTTCTCACCAACTGCGAGTCTAACCCCTCCTTCCACCAATCCATGTTCCCTTCAAGTCATGCACCTCCAGTTTCAAATCGTTCTGCCATAACACAGTAGCTGCATCCCTCAGAAACGTCACATTATAAAAATAATTGTTTTATAAAAACAATTGTGTCAATGGGGAAAGGAGGATTAGGGGCTCACGACGATAAGTTAGACTATAAGATTTTCCAATATAATTTAAAAAAAAATAGTTTTAAGCTATTGAAGCTTCTATAGAAACATAGAAAATAGGTGCAGGAGTAGGCCATTCGGCCCTTCGAGCCTGCACCGCCATTTGATATGATCATGGCTGATCATCCAACTCAGTATCCTGTACCTGCCTTCTCTCCATACCCCCTGATCCCTTTAGCCACAAGGGCCACATCTAACTCCCTCTTAAATATAGCCAATGAACTGGCCTCAACTACCTTCTGTGGCAGAGAGTTCCAGAGATTCACCACTCTCTGTGTAAAAAATGATTTCCTCATCTCAGTCCTAAAAGTCTTCCCTCTTATCCTTAAACTGTGACCCCTAGTTCTGGACATCCCCAACATCAGGAATAATCTTCCTGCATCTAGCCTGTCCAACCCCTTAAGAATTTTGTACGTTTCTATAAGATCCCCCCTCAGTCTTCTGAATTCCAACGTGTACAAGCCGAGTCTATCCAGTCTTTCCTCATATGAAAGTCCTGCCATCCCAGGAATCAGTCTGGTGAACCTTCTCTGTACTCCCTCTATGGCAAGAATGTCTTTCCTCAGATTAGGAGCTTATAAGCTTATTTTTGTATTACAAGCTAAAATATAATAAAGGCTGTATGTTACATTGTTTAATAGAATGTCTTTGAACAAGTGTCAATGGAAGTGATTGCTTATTAATTCCTATGGCCAACCATGGTGAACCTGACAGACTGGATTCTAAAAAGACATTGGTATCTGATCATTGCTGGGAGTTTTGAGGGAAACAGTTTTTTGGTCCTCAAGACAACTTTTCTTTTCCTACTTATCAATTTGCAAAGTAACATTTAAGTGGTTCTCTCGTTCCTGATCAAAATTGCATCCAAATCCAATTCAACCACTAAATATAACTAGTGTACCCCTATTCAATGGACTTGTAGTATCCAGTTCATGTTTTGAAAGTCTGCGTTATAGCACAACTAATTGTACTCCTTAACCAATGACCTCCTCTACAAACTCATCAAGCACTAACCTACATGCCATGTTTGCTCTCTAAATGAAGGTTAAAAATATGGGTTTGACATTAAATTCGTCAGGAATGCCATGAACTCTGTTCTTCTAGTTTTGGGGTTTCCATGACATTTACTTTCTCTCTGCATTCTTCTGGTGTCCTGGGGCCAAGATTTCAGAGCTAGCAGCAGCATACAAGAAGGTGAGAGTTTTGGGTGTGGTATATAGAAGTTGCTCCCATTATCAGAAGCTTCAAGGTACACAGCTCAAAAGAGGCATGGGGTCTACGAAGAAAAGCTATTTACACAAGTCAATGGTGATGATCTGCAACTTGCTGCTTGCATGAATGGTGGAAATACAGTTGTTCAAGTCTTTCAATAGGGAACTGGATGGGCATCTCAGAAAAGAATAGTGTACATGACTGTACAGAATGGGAGTGGGTGCTGTAATGGTGGAAGAGAAGAGTTCACAGCACAGGTTTGATGGGCGAGTGGGCTTCTCTGTGCTGTAATGATTTTCTGATTGTTGTCTTTAATGCATGGAATATAGTTGCAGAACATGATTACGTCAAAATTTGCTCCAGGAAAACAAGCCTTCAAAACCTATGATTTTTGTAGCGTGGGGACTGACAAATACAGAAGTAAACTGTAATAATAATAATAATAATAATATCTTTTATTGTCTTTGCACATAAGTGCAACGAGATTTGGGTATGCAGCTTCCATCCGATGTCATAACTTAAATAACTAATAACATTTATATTTAGATACCCCGAGAACATGGTTTGTAAAAAGAACATTAAAACAGTAAAACAGTCAAAACAGACTAAAGTGCAGATGTGTCTGTGCGACGTGACCATCCGAGGGAGTCAGTCCATGGGGGTGGGGGGCACTCAGCAGGGGCGGTTCAGAGCCGCTATAGCTCTGGGGATGAAGCTGTTCCTGAGTCTGGAGGTGCGGGTGTAGAAGGCCTTGTAACGCCTGCCGGAGGGAAGTAGTTCGAACAGTCCATTACAAGGGTGTGAGGAGTCTTTATGGATGCTGGTGGCCTTCCTGAGGCACCGTGTGTGGTAGATGCCCTCCAAGGCTGGTAGCGGTGTCCCAATAATCTTCTGCACTCTGTGGACGACGCGCTGAAGAGCTCTCCTCTCCGCCTCCATGCAGCTGAGATACCACACAGATATGCCATGTGTTAGTATGCTCTCTGTGGTGCAGTGGTAGAAGGTTGTCAGCAGCTGTTGGGGCAGACCAGTCCTTTTCAATGTTCTCAGGAAGAACAGTCGTTGCTGTGCCTTTTTGACCAGCGCAGCGGTGTTGGTGGACCATGTGAGGTCCTCTGAGATGTGAGTGCCCAGAAACTTAAAGCTGGACACTCTCTCCACACTGTCCCCGTAGATGGAGATTGGGCCGTATTCCCCATTATGTGACCCCAAGAGTGTGTGTGTGCTTGAGGTCTTGTTATATATTGTCACATTGGATTAATGTTGTGTTCCCACTTTATCTTTCCAAAGGCCACCATCTCAGTTTCCTTTAAATATTGTATATATTACATTAACTGCAGAGTGAACCTTCTGATTTTTAAGAATAGAGCGACTGGGCTTGTATCCACTGGAATTTAGAAGGATGAGAGGGAATCTTATCGAAACATCATTAAGATTATTAAGGGTTTGGACACGCTAGAGGAAGGAAACATGTTCCTATTGTTGGTGGAGTCCAGAACCAGGGGCCACAGTTTAAGAATAAGGGGTAAGCCATTTAGAACGGAGATGAGGAAATACTTTTTCACACAGGGGGTTGTGAATCTGTGGAATTCTCTGCCACAGAAGGCAGTGGAGGCCAATTCTCTGTATGCTTTCAAGAGAGAGTTAGATAGAGCTCTTAAAGATAGTGGAGTCAGGGAATATGGGGAAAAGGCAGGAACGGGGTACTGAGTGTGGATGATCAGCCATGATCACAATGAATACCGGTGCTTGCTCGAAGGGCTGAATGGCCTACCCCTGCACCTATTGTCTATTGTCTATTGTTGTCATGGCTTTTCCTTATACCGGAACAGGATAGAGAACTCTAGTTTAGCCTAACCCATGCTTTTGATAGTTCTAGCATTATCTCTTCTCTTGTGCTCTATGTTTTGGACACTAAAGACATATAAGAGTTTATCCATATGCCTCCTACCATCTTATCAACCTCCCCAATGCCTTTGGTCATTTCGAACATAGACCAGATTCCTTTGGTTCCTTTGTATTTGACTACCACGCCATTTATTCTGGATCCTTTCATTTATTGTTCCCATCACTGCTTGCCTTCCCCAAGTGGATTGGCTTGTATTTTCCATATTTGTGCCTTTCTAATCAGTTCATTGATATCTTCTTGCAGGTCCCTATTGAACTGTTTTTTTTCTATTTTTTTTACTATTGATCAAATGGATGTTAGGTATTATCAGTAAACTTCTAAACCATCACCCAAGAATTATCTGTAATTTAAGATAAATCAGAAAACTTATGGAGTATGCAGCCTTGCAGAACCACAGTGCACAATTACTAAAATCCCATTGACATTTGCCTTTTGGTTTCGCCCATTGAAGCAATGTTTCAATTTAACTTGGGACTTGTAATTGAATTATTATTATTAGTATTTTTTTTTTAAATTTTATTAGAAGCAATTGTACAGAGATAAAACATTCGGCATCTAAAATTATACAATTATTGTACAGCTTCATTTTTAACCTTATAACCTAAATTATGAAAATGTGAAAAGAAAAGAAAAAGAAAACAAGAAAGAAAAAAAATAGAAAGTGAAAAGATAGATCAAAAAAGAACAAAAGAAAGTCCCCTAAACTACCAAAGTAGTGTGGCAGAAAGATATAGCAATAAGAAAAAAAGAAAAAGAAAGGTGGTGATATACCTTGCCCCTCGTCCCCTCCGCCCACCTCACACAACCCAGGATCGGATTTAAATTTAAATTGGTGTTGCACCATGCTATTGTTTTAAGAATTCGGTGAAGGGTGTCCATGTCTTAAGAAATTGATTTGTTTTTTCCGCCAAGACAAGCCTAATGTTTTCCAAATGTAGTGTCTCGGACATGTTTGTGATCCACATCTTCACTGTAGGGACTATTGTCTGTTTCCAAAATGTAAGTATTAATTTTTTCGCCATTATCAGGCCATAGTTAAGGAAACATCTTTGAAATATCGTGAGCTCAGAACAGGCCTCAGACATACCTAGTGTGATCAATTTTATGTCGGGATCCAATTTAGTTTTAAGTATTTTGGAAAAGATATCAAAAATTCCCCTCCAGAAGTTTTGTAATTTTGTACAGGAAACAAAGAATAGGTTATGGTTGCTTCTTGGAGGAGACATTTATCACAGACAGGAGAGACATTTGGGAAGATCTTGTTCAATTTAGACTTTGAATAATAGAGTCTATGCAGTATTTTATATTGTATTAGTGAGTGCCTAACATTAAGAGAACAGTAATCTATATAAGGAAGACTTTCCTCCCAACTATCCTTTGAAATTGTGAAACCCAATTCGTCTTCCCAAGCTCGCCTAATTATTTCCGATGATGGGATATGTAGATTTAAAAGGGTATTATAGAAGTACGATATTAACTTATTTAAAACCGCCTTTCTGTTCATGCATTCATCTAGTATATCTGGACCCATGGAGTGACAATCTTGCGTGTGTAATTTCACATAGTCTCGTATTTGAAGATATCTGAAGTAATGACTACCTTTCAGATGATATTTCAACTGTAATTCTTGAAACGAGAGGAAGGTCCCCATCTCATAAAGGTCTCCCAGCTTTTTAATTCCTAAGCGTTCCCATTGTACAAACGCCTTGTCTAAAGTAGACGGTTTAAATGAGGGATTATTGGCGATTGGTAAGAGGAGGGATAAATTTCTCAATTTGAAGGTTGATTTCAACTGTTTCCAGATTCGTAAGGTGCTATGGATTATCGGATTTTTCTCATACATTGATTTCTTCAGATGTATTGGAGAGAGAAGAATCGCGATTGAAAGGCATACAATCTTCCCTCTCCATTTTTAACCAGTTTACTTGTTGGCATGTATCGTCCATCCAGTAGATTACATTTTTAATATTAGTTGCCCAGTAATAGAGAAGAAAATTAGGGAGAGCCAGTCCACCGATTTCTTTAGGTTTGCATAAATGTCGTTTGTGAATTCTGTGAGTTTTATAATCCCAGATAAAGTTTGTAATCACAGAGTCAAGTTTAAAAAAAACGTTTTTAGGGAGGAAAATCAGTATTGATTGAAATAGGTACAGGAGTTGTGGAAGGAAAATCATCTTTATGGCATTTACTCTACCTATAAGGGAAATCGGAAGTGTTTGCCAAAATTGAATAAGGGCATTTAATTTTGTGATTAATGGTGGAAGATTTGCTTGAAATAAGGAAGGATATTTTCTAGTCACGTAGACTCCAAGATATTTAAATTTTTCCGTAGCAATTCTAAAGGGAAATTTTAGGAGGTGTGAAGGGTCTTGAGGTTTTATCCGCATAATTTCACTTTTGTTCCAGTTTATTCTATACCCTGAGAAGGAGCTGAATTGTTCTATGAGATTTAGTATATTTGGGATACTGATTTGGGAGTTGGTAATATATAATAGTACATCGTCTGCATATAACAAAATCTTATTATTAGTATATTTAGTATTATAACCATGAATGCTCGGATGTACTCTTATACTTTCAGCTAAGGGTTCTATAGCAAGGGCAAATAACATTGGTGATAACGCACACCCTTGTCTATTGCCCCTGGATAATTGAAATTTAGGTGAGAGAGTTTGATTAGTCAGTATTCTGGCAGTCGGATTGTTATATAACACTTTATCCATGAAATACAATTTTCTCCTAGTTGGAATTTTTGCAATACTGTGAAGAGATATTCCCATTCTACTTGGTCAAATGCTTTTTCTGCATCTAAGGAAATAATTGCTAAGTCTTCGTTTATCGTTCTGTGTGAGTACTTTATATTAAACAAGTGTCTCAAGTTATTGAACGAATGCCTCTTGGGTATCAACCCAGTTTGATCAAAGTGTATTAATTTACTAACGTACTTACTTAGTCTTCTTGCCAGGGTTTAACTAATATTTGCTGGTCTGTATTTAAAAGAGCTATTGCTCTATATGATCCTGGCTCTTCAAGATCTTTATCTTTTTTGGGTATCAGTGTAATAGTTGATTCGGATAAAGTTTGTGGTAACGTCTGAACTTTAAATGCGTGTATATATAAGCGAGGAGAGATTAATTCATGACATTTTTTTACTGGATTATTTAGACTTCACATTTCTGCTCAGATTGTCAACCAAGGATTTTGACAAATGCCCTTGAAAATCCATAGTTAACAAATGAAATAATGGACTGTTCTCAGATTTCATTTGCTAGGGTCAGAACTGGACCTAGGGTTGAGATTTTTGTTTGGAGAAAGGCTAACTTTGAGGAGATGCGAAAGGATTTAAAAGGAGTGAATTGGGACATGTTGTTTTATGGGAAGGATGTAGAAGAAAAATGGAGGACATTTAAGGGTGAAATTTTAAGAGTACAGAATCTTTATGTCCCTGTTCGGTTGAAAGGAAATAGTAAAAAATGGAAAGAGCCATGGTTTTCAAGGGAAATTGGACACTTGGTTCGGAAAAAGAGAGAGATCTACAATAATTATAGGCAGCATGGAGTAAATGAGGTGCTTGAGGAGTATAAAGAATGTAAAAAGAATATTAAGAAAGAAATTAGAAAAGCTAAAAGAGATATGAGGTTGCTTTGGCAAGTAAGGTGAAAGTAAATCCAAAGGGTTTCTACAGCTATATTAATAGCAAAAGGATAACAAGGAATAAAATCGGTCCATTAGAGAGTCAGAGTGGACAGCTATCTGCAGAGCCAAAAGAGATGGGGGAGATATTGAACAATTTATTTTCTTCGGTATTCACGAAGGAGAAGGATATGGAATTATGTGAGGTAAGGGAAACGAGCAGAGTAGCAATGGAAACTGTGAGATTCAAAGAAGAGGAGGTGCGGACACTTTTGAAAAATATGAAAACGGATAAGTCTCCAGGTCCTGACAGGATATTCCCTAGGACATTGAGGGAAGTTAGTGTAGAAATAGCAGGGGCTATGACAGAAATATTTCAAATGTCATTAGAAACGGGAATAGTGCCGGAGGATTGGCGTACTGCGCATGTTGTTCCGTTGTTTAAAAAGGGTTCGAAGAGTAAACCTAGCAATTATAGACCTGTTAGTTTGACGTCAGTGGTGGGCAAATTAATGGAAAGGATACTTAAAGATAATATATATAAGCATCTGGATAAGCAGGGTCTGATTAGGAACAGTCAACATGGATTTGTGCCTGGAAGGTCATGCTTGACTAATCTTCTTGAATTTTTCGAAGAGGTTACTAGGGAAATTGATGAGGGTAAAGCAGTGGATGTTGTCTATATGGACTTCAGTAAGGCCTTTGACAAGGTTCCTCATGGAAGGTTGGTTAAGAAGATTCAATTGTTGGGTATTAATGGTGGAGTAGCAAGATGGATTCAACAGTGGCTGAATGGGAGATGCCAGAGAGTAATGGTGGATGGCTGTTTGTCAGGTTGGAGGCCGGTGACTAGTGGGGTGCCTCAGGGGTCTGTGTTGGGTCCACTGTTGTTTGTCATGTACATCAATGATCTGGATGTAGGTGTGGAAAATTGGATTAGTAAGTATGCAGATGATACTAAGATAGGTGGTGTTGTGGATAATGAAGTAGATTTTCAAAGTCTACAGAGAGATTTAGGCCATTTGGAAGAGTGGGCTGAAAGATGGCAGATGGAGTTTAATGCTGACAAATGTGAGGTGCTACATCTCGGCAGGACAAATCAAAATAGGACGTACACGGTAAATGGTAGCGAATTGAGGAATGCAGTTGAACAGAGGGATCTAGGAATAACTGTGCATAGTTCCCTGAAGGTGGAATCTCATGTAGATAGGGTGGTAAAGAAAGCTTTTGGTGTGCTGGCCTTTATAAATCAGAGCATTGAATATAGAAGTTGGGATGTAATGTTAAAATTGTACAAGGCATTGGTGAGGCCAATTCTGGAGTATGGAGTACAATTTTGGTCGCCTAATTATAGGAAGGATGTCAACAAAATAGAGAGAGTACAGAGGAGATTTACCAGAATGTTGCCTGGGTTTCAGCAACTAAGTTACAGAGAAAGGTTGAACAAGTTAGGTCTTTATTCTTTGGAGCGCAGAAGGTTAAGAGGGGACTTGATAGAGGTCTTTAAAATTATGAGCGGGTTAGACAGAGTGGACGTGGATAAGCTTTTCCCATTGAGAGTAGGGAAGATTCAAACAAGGGGACATGACTTGAGAATTAAGGGACAGAAGTTTAGGGGGAACATTAGGGGGAACTTCTTTACTCAGAGAGTGGTAGCTGTGTGGAATGAGCTTCCAGTGGAAGTGGTGGAGGCAGGTTCGATGTTATCCTTTAAAAATAGATTGGATGGGTATATGGACGGGAAAGGAATGGAGGGTTATGGTCTGAGTGCAGGTAGATGGGACTAGGGGGAAGTATTTTATTTTTAATTAAAAAAAAATAATAAAAAAAAAATTAAATGTTCGGCACGGACTTGAAGGGCCGAGATGGCCTGTTTCCGTGCTGTTATGGTTATATGGTTATATGGTTATATGGTTATTTCCCTCGCAGATTATTTTCTTAATTTTCCAAATTTATATCAATGAATAGCCATTTGATTTAACTGCCATCTTTAAGTTTAGAAAAACAATATAAATCAAGTGATTTTATTCAGCTTTGCAATATTTTGCAGGTGGATCCTTGGAGGATTATTTAAAATTGCATAGCTTTTATTCTCTAACAATAAATAGTGGCAATGATTTGAAGAAGCATAACATCTGCTTACTTTGCAATCACAAAGAGTGGGCATGCTGTGAACTTTGACGGCAGTGCATATATTTTTAATTAAGAAATTTCCAGCGGCATACACTTGGATAAGAGATTCTCCTAAAGGGCCTGTCCCACTGCGTTGACCTAATTGGCGAGTTTACAAGAGTTTGCACTCGACTCATACTCGCAGCATGGTCGACACGAGGTCCTAGGAGGTCTTTGCAACTCTCCTTCATGCTCGAGAGTAGTCCCCACGTACTCGAGGCCTCAGCTCGTTCGCGGCGTTTTTTTCAACATGCTGAAAATGCCCGCTAGTAAAAAAAGGTCGCCATGGAAAAAATCGTTTTTTTTACTCGTAGGTTTAATCAAGGTAGGTCGTAGTAGGTCGTAATGCTATCGTAGGTAGTCGAAGGCAATCAAAGGTTTCGAAGGTAGTCGAAGGTAACGCTCGTTGAGAAAAAAAAGGTAAGTATACCGACCGGTAATGTTAAATGCCCGCTAGACTTTATTAAAAGCTGTCTGGCTTCTTAAAAGTGTCTCCACTCTTTCTCTCCCCTTCTTTCCCCTTCTTTCCCCCTCTCTCCCCTTCTCTCCCCCTCTCTCCCCTTCTCTCCCCCCCCACCCCCCCCGCACTCTCTAAAGGACTTACCGTAACTGTGCCAGCCGTCTTTTACCTTCCTGTTCATCGCGGGTGTGAATTTGCAGACAGCGCTCCCCCGCTTTCCCTGGCTCCCACCTTTGCGATGTGTTTGTGTGCAGACGGTCGATCCCGTTTTTTAGGCGACTGCCCTCGAGCTTAAAGGTCGAAGACAGTCGCTGAAAAGTCACGTTAATGGGACAGGCCCTTAAAGGAAACTTATTTAAACTGTAGGTGCACAGAGTCTCTTGCCCAGAGTAGGTGAATCGAGGACCAGAGGAGATAGGTTTAAGGTGAAGGGGAACATATTTAATTGGAATCTGAGGGGTAACTTTTTCACACTAAGGGTGGTGGGTGTATAGATCAAGCTGCCAGAGGAGGTTCTCAACATTTAAGTAACAGTTAGACAGGTACATGGATAGAACAGGTTTGGAGGGATATGGACCAAATGCAGGCAGGTGGGACATATAGCTGGGACTTGTTGATCACCAAACTGATCTCCAAACCCCTGGACTTGGGCCTCAGCACACCTTCTGCAACTGGATCCTTGATCATCTGAGCCATGGATAGCAATCAGTAAGGATAAGCAACGTGCATCCTTAGCCCCTTCATATTCTCCATTTACATTCATGACTATGAGGTCAAATTCTGCTCCAACTCAATTTACAAGACTAGACTAAGTGGGACCCGTTCCCCCAGCACAATATTCCACTACTCACCCATAGCCCCTAACCGTCCCTGTTCCCAGCTGCAGGATGCTCCCCACCGGTCCCCACCGGCTTCATACAGGGACCGGTGGGGAGCATCCCGCAGCTGGGGATGGGATGGCCTCAGGCAGGGGCCAATGGAGTGGGAGCATCCTGCAGTGGGGGAGGGGCACGGCTTCAGGCGGGGTATGTCGAGGGCCGGTGGGGGTGGGAGCATCCGACAGGCAAGTGAGGGGTACGGCTTCAAGCTGGGGCTGTCGGGGGCTGGTGGGGGCGGGGGGAGAGCATCCTGCAGCTGGGAGAGGGGCACAGCTTCAGGCCAGGGATGTCGGGGGTCGGTGGGGGAGGGGGGAAGCGTCCTGCAGCTGGACAGGGGGACAGCTTCAGGCCGCGCCTGTCGGGGGCCGGAGGGGAGTGGGGAGCTCTGCCGTGGCCTACCGCTGCCATGGCCTACAACTGCCGTCGCCTACCACTGCCGTGGCCCACCGCTGCCTATTGCAGTCATGGCCTACCACTGCCGCTGCCTCTCACCCCCAGCTTCAGGTGGGGACAGATGGGTAGCATCCTGCAGCTGGGGATGGGAAGGCTTCAGGTGGGGGCTGGTGGGGGAAGGGGAGCATCCTGCAGCAGGGATGGGGGAGGGGGACGGCTTCAGGAGGCGGCTGTCGGTGTTGGGCGCGTCCTACAGGCGGGGGGAGGGGGGGACTGTCAGTGGGGGGGCGCCCTACAGCCTGGTGTGGGGGATGGCTTCAGGCAGGGGCTGTCGAGGGCCAGTGTGTGGGGGGGGGGGAAGCGTCCTGCAAGCAGGGGGGGGATGACTTCAGGCGGGGGCTGTTGACGGCCAGTGTGTGGTGGGGAAGCGTCCTACAAGTGGGGGAGGGGGATGGCTTCAGGCGGGGATGTCGGGACTCGTGGGGGAGGGGTTGTAAGGGAGCACTGCCATGTCCTGCCACTGCCGCTCCCCACCGGCTTCAGGTGGGGGTCGGTGGGGAGCAACCTGCAGCTGGGGATAGGGACAGCTTCAGGCAGTGGTTGGTGGGGGGGGAAGCATCCTGCAGCTGGGGACTGGGATGACTTCAGGCAGTGGTCGTGGGGGGGGGGGGTGGGGGAAGGTGGGGGATGGCTTTTGGCAGGGACCGGTGGGGGGAGGGGAGCGTCCTGCAGCGGAGAGTGGGACAGCTTCAGGAGGCAGCTGTCCGGGGCGGGTGAGGGGATCTTCCTACAGCCGGGGGGAGGGGGACGCTTTCAGGAGGGGGCTGTCGGTGGGGTGGTGGGCGAGCGATCTACAGCTGGGGGAGGGGGATGGCTTCAGGCAGGGGCTGTCGGAGCTGCTGGGGAGGGGGGAGCATCTTGCAGCTGGGAGAGGGGGATGGCTTCAGGCAAGGCTATCGGGGGCTGGTGGGGGGGGGTTGTAAGGGAGCGCTACCGTGGCCTAACACTGCCATGACCAACCACTACTGTGGCATGCCACTGCCTGCCGCTGGCATGACCGACTGCTGCCGCTCCCCACCAGCTTCAGGAGGAGACCGGTGTGGAGCATCCTGCAGCTGGGGCAAGGACGGCTTTAGGTGGGGGCCGGTGTGGGGGGAAGCATCCTGCAGCTGGGGACGGGGACGGCTTCAGGCAGGGGACGGTGGGGGATTGATGTATTTCTGGAGGGCTAGTATGGGTGTTGTGGGCCAAAGGTACTGTTTTCTGGTGGTTCATTATGGGTCGAATGGACTTTTCTTGGGGTAGTCCTGCAGGTGGGGATGGGAAGGCTTCAGGTGGGGGTTGGCAGGAGTGTTCTGTAGCCAGCGGAGGGGGACGGCTTCAGGCGGGTGCTGGTGGGGGGGTGCGCTGCCATGGCCTACCGCTTCCGTGGCCTGCCGCTGGGGGATGTGTGAGGGGAGGGGGAGTTATGTGCAGGGGTGGCCAGCGCCCAGCCCTGGCTCCATACACTGGGCTGGCTCCGCATACCGGGCTGGCACCCGCGCACCGAGCCGGCTTCGGGGCAGACTGCTTCAGGACTCACTCACTCACGGCTTCTGGACTCACTCACTCACTCACTCACTCACGGATTCTGGACTCACTCACTCACGGCTTCTGGACTCACTCACTCACGGCTTCTGGACTTACTCACTCACTCACTCACAGCTTCTGGGCTCACTCACTCCTTCTGGACTCACTCAATCACTCACGGCTTCTGGACTCACTCACGGCTTCTGGACTCACTCACTGCTTCTGGAATCAGCCCGGCCTCCAGGGCTTTATTCTCAGCCCCGGTGATTGACAGCGGATGCCGGAAGTGGCATGTGTCCCGGCGATTGACAGGAGAGAAGACCAATTTGCTGATCTTACGATTTTTAGACCTTCATAACTTTTGTAATTTTCCACCGATCGGAGCAAAACTTGATGTGTTTGGAGCACAGGAGAGCAGTGAGTAAGGTGGTGAAAATCGTAGTGCTATCCGGTACCGTTTTTGTGCAAATTTTAAAACAACGCAAACTGGAAGAGGACAAGATGAGAGTTTTAGATAAGTACCAGACCAAATGCAGATGGGTCTGTTCCCGCAACGCGCGGTTGCAAAGGGAGGGGGCGGCCTGATGTCATGGCGCAATGCCACGCGCTTGGCGTACGCTGTCAAGACACTGCGTACGACGTCAAGATGCTGCGTACGACATCAAGACACTGCGTACAATACAATACAATACAATACAATACGGTTTTATTCGGCACATTGCACATAAAGTGCAAGTGAAATGAATTTGCCAGCAGCGGTACAATGATAAAGAACACACAATACACAATAAAAATGTAACATAAGCATCCACCACAGCATTCATCACTGTGGTGGAAGGCACAAAATTTGGCCAGTTCTCCTCCATTTTCCCCCGTAGTCGGGACCTCAACCCTCCGCAGCCGTCGCTGCGGGCGTCCAGATGAGTGAAAGTCCAGGTAAGTCCTGAAAAACGGTGCCTCCCCCACCGGCTTCAGGCCGGCGGTCGTAGATTTAAAGTTTCCGCCGCGCCGCAGCCAGAAGCACCGCAGACCGCAGACCCGGCAGTCGAAGCTTCCCTCCAGGGGTGATGGTAAGTCCATGCCATGCCCGCGGTAGAAGTAGGCCACGGGCCGACAATGGTATCTTCTACTTCTCCCGGATCCCCCACGAGGGATCCCGGGCTGCGGACGCCGTGCCAGCTGGAGCTCCACAGACCGTGACTTCAGGCTGCCGGCTGCCGCGGGCCAGCGAAACGGAGCGCTCCCTCCGGCGAGTCCCAGCGAGGGCTCGTCCACTCCACGCCGAGAGTCCACGCTGCGCCTGCCGCTGAAGCCCTGGGCACGTCTCTGGGAAAGGCTGCCCGATCCTCGTTGTTAGGCCACAGGGGAGGCAACATGAAAAAAGTCGCCTCTCCGTGGAGGAGGCGACCAAAATGCTTTCCCCCTCACCCCCCCACACCACCCCCCACACAAAACACACAAAGAAACATTAAAAACAGACTTTAAAACATACAAAAAAAATGTAAAAAGCAGAAAAAAACGGACACGCTGCTGACAGAGCACCGGCTTGCAGCACCCCCACCGCCCCCAGCGCCCCCACTGCCGGGGGAGAGCCGGGCAGCAGCAGCCATTATGGTCGCTGGCCAGCAGGAGGCGCAAAAAATGAGTGAGTGGGGGGGGGGAGGGGAAGGATTTTATTAAAAATGTGTACTGAAAAATGACGAAATTTAATGAGGAATGGATGAGCGAATGTAAAATTGAAATCGCTAGCGAAATGGTAAAAACCTCGGCGTTTTTGCATGTGGTTTTGGCGAAGTAACGAATCAAAGGGCAAAAATATGACATACACACACACACACACACACACACACACACACACACACACACACACACACACACACACACACACACACACACACACACACACACACACACACACACACAGAGTTTTAAAAGTATATAGATAGATAGATAGATGAAGGATAGATAGATAGACAGACAGACAGACAGGCAGACAGACAGACAGACAGACAGACAGACAGACAGACAGACAGACAGACAGACAGACAAACAGATAATGATGATGATGATGATGATGATGATGATGATGATGATGATGATGATGATGATGATGATGATGATGATGATGATGATGATGATGATGATGATGATACCACCATAGTAGGCTAGATCTCAAATAATGTCAATGTGTACAAGAAGGAGATTAAGAGCTTAATAGCATTGTGCCAAGGTAATATCTTCAGCCTCAATGTTAACAAAATGAAGGAGCTGGTCATGAACGTCAGGAAGCAGAATAAAGTACATAACTATATCTGCATCAATGGTGCTGAAGTGGAGATGGTTGCAAGCTTCAAGTTCCTATCACCAACTATTTATTCTGGTTCAACCACGTTGATGATAAGGCCAAGAAAGCACAGCCATGCCTTTGCTTTCTCAGACAACTAAGGAAATTTGTCATGTCCCCAATGACTTTCTCTTTCTGCAGATACACCATAGAAAGCATTCTATTGGGATGCATCAGAGATTGGCATAGCAACTGCTCTGTCCAAGACCACGACAAACTGCAGTGATTTATGGATGCAGACCAGTCCATTAATGTCCACACCCCCACACACCCCCAGCATCTTCACTTGACACTGCTTGGATAAAGTGGCAAGATTATCAGTAACCATTCAGACACCGGTCATTCTCTCTTCTCACCTCCTCTGTTTTGGGCAGAAAGTAAAAAAGCCTGAAAGCACATAGCACCAGATTCAAGAACAGTTTCTTCCCCATTGTTAGCAGAATCTTGAACGGATGTCACGTATGATGAGGATGTATTCCCGATCTCACAATTTACCTTGTTGCAGACCTTGCACTTCTTTTAATCTCCCTCTTATCTGAAGCTGCCACTCTATATTCTGCATTCTCTTTATTTTCTCTTTGCACTACCTGTTGTACATGTGTATGGTATGATTGCATTCTTGTATGGGTGACCTGCTTGGACAGCATACAAAACAATGTTTTTCACTGTATCTCAGTACATGAGGTACAGTAATACTAATAAATTAATACCAATGTTATTACCAATACCAACTCCAACAACCTCAGTTTGGAAAATTATTTAGAGCAGCCTTTACACAGTACCAAACTTTACACAACATTGACATCCGAAATAGGTATAGTTAGGTTACATTTCTGATTCATTCCTCAGTCTATCCTGGATAGGGTCATTAACTGATGCAAATTCACTTCAGTAGTCTCACAAATATTGATCATTTTTGTACTTTATTCAGTGGTGTGCAGTGTTTCCTAGGATCCACTGAACATACCATATCTGTACGCTGGTACGCTGGAGGTACGCTGGAGCAAATCAGATCTGTTCTTGAACCTGTGGCTAAAGAATACTTTAGCTTTGTTCGAACTGTGGATATTGATATGGAGGGGACCACTACAGGCTTCGTGTAATCCCCTGTGCAAGACTGGAGATAGACTGTCGACAATTATCTCACATGGGTTTTCAGAAATGACAGACAATGTCCCAGCTACATAAAAATGCATGCATATTAATACTTGTCTGTAGTTTGCCCCCATCATTGCTTGAATGCTTTCACAAACTGATCATCATAACAAGCTCATTGACTCTCTTTGGATGAATCAATGCATCCAAATCTTTGGAGCTTGAATTGGGTTCATCGGGAAACCATGACTTTTGGGAGTTGTCAAATTTAGCCTTGGAAATGGAAAGATCTGCAGGATAATAGGGAAGAGCAGGAGGGTAGCCCTTTGAAGAGCCAGCTCAGATAAAACGGGCCAAATAGCTTCAGCCCAGGACCTAATTTATCTCAGCTACATTTATTACATGGCATCACATTGAGTCTATGACAATGGCTTTTCCAGTATTTTAGCTCCACATGAGACACCTCCCACTCCATTTCATACAGATCCAGGAACACAATGCTAAATACCTTTCATGTCATATTCTTAACTAAATTTTCCTTAACTGACATTCATTTTAGCAAGATTTTCTATTGCAAGTTTCATAATCATTTCATCCATTGGGTGGAAATCAAAATGGTGAAGGAATTTTGAGGTAGTTTGGTAGGAGCTTGGGAAAGTGGGGCAGTTGGGAGGGAATGATTTTGCCACCTTGCATTGTTGCTCCATGCATTTACCGTTCACATCCATTCAATGAACAACTCTATCTTTGGTTTCTCCAAAGACGTAGAGGTTTGTAGATTAATTGGCTTGGTATAAATGAAATTGTCCCCAGGGTGTGTAGGATAACGTTAGTGCGGGGATCACTGGTCGGTACGGATTTGGTGGGCCGAAGGGCCTGTTTCTGCATTGTATCTCTAAACTAAACTAAACTAAACTCTAATTTTGTTAACACTGGAAACAAAAGACTGTATATGTGTTTGACAGGAAACACCAACACTGATCAGTGCTTGGGCCTTGATTATTTTGCCGGCAAGAAGAGTGTTTATTTATCATATGCACCAGTTATAAACTAGAACAATGAAATTCTTACTTTCTGCAACTTTCCAGGCACATGAGATGCAAAACTATGGCTATACGATAAATTATCAGCTATTCTAAGTAAGGCAGATCAAGGTGGTGCAAAAACAAAATAACATCATCACATCGGTGATGGTTCGATGCTGAGGTAGGGCTGTGGTTAAGGTTTGGAAGGGTTTTGGTGAGACTCACCTGGAATATTGACATAGTTTTGATCTCCATGTATGTAATACTGTCACCAGTCTAGTCCCAAAAATGGTAGATTTGCCGTTTGAGGAGAGCTTGGAGGAAATCTCACCAAGACTTCAAAAATCCTCTTCAGGCTGGGTGGAATGAGCATGTTACTCTGGCTGAGGAGTCTGGAACAAGGAGTCTGGAACAAGAGGACAGGGTCTTAAAATTAGGGTAGGCTACTTAGGATGAGAAATTCCTTAATGCAGTGGGTGAATAACCTTTGTGATTGTACACCCTGGAGGTCCATGGAAGCATTCATTCAAAACAGAGATCAATGAGTTTCTGGAAGGTACACAAAAATGCTGGAGAAGCTCAGCGGGTGCAGCAGCATCTATGGAGCGAAGGAAATAGGTAACGTTTCGGCCCGAAACGTTACCTATTTCCTTCGCTCCATAGATGCTGCTGCACCCGCTGAGTTTCTCCAGCATTTTTGTGTACCTTCGATTTTCCAGCATCTGCAGTTCCTTCTTTAACAACAATGAGTTTCTGGATATTGAGGAAATCAAGGAACACTGGAATAATGCAGGGTAATCACATTGAAGGAGAAGATAAGCCATTATCTTGATGAATGGTGACATGCGAAAAAGTCCACATGGCTCCTCCTGTTCATATTTCTTATGCTCTCATGTAATGATCAGTCAACTATGGATTTGCGGTTTAATGCTTGTGGTCATTAGCTTCTGAATTGCCTTTGAAATTACTGTGGCATGTAGATCTTTCTTGTTCAATTCATTCTAAGGCTAGAGGTGTCGTTACTAAGGCCAGCTTATATTGCTCATCCCCAGTTCTCCTGAGGAGCTGGTTGTCAATTTAGTGAATGTTCTCCCGTCTTGTGAAAACAGAGATCTTGCTTTCATATTCACATCATTGTGAGACTGGAGACGACATCAGAATGGAAAAGGACAGCAGATCTGCTTCCTTAAAGGACATGGTGAACCAACTGTTACTTTTCACAAATTCAATAGGTTTCTGGCTACTATTACTATAATTAACCTTTCATCAGGATTAATTCACAAACTGCATGTAAAGCTTTCAATAGCTACAGTGGGATTTGAATTCACTTGTCAGAATCATTGGCTGAGACTTGCATTTCCCAGTTCAGCAAGTTAATCACTTTGTAACCCTGACTCTGGATGATGCTTGGTGTAAATGGTGTCCATTTTGTGCACAACTATTGAGCATAAGAACTGGAAAATTGTCACAGGATCATCAAATTACAATGTAATAAAGCACAAAAAGAAGCCAGCTCTCTGAAAGTGCTAAACAATTAGTCCAACACCCCTGCGCTATCCCCTGCACATTGCAAACTTTCACTCATCATACAGGCAAGGACCTAAGGGTTTGAGTGATTTTGGAATGCTGTTAATCCAGCAGGTGAATAATAATTTATAGTTGTACGGTTATATAAAGGCATATATAAAGGCATCGTAGGATGTAAATATAAAGGCATCGTAGGAAACTTCACAGCTTCACAGACTGAGATAGACAAGAGTTAGAGAAAGTAGGCAAGGATAAATGTGCAAATCTAACAAGGCTCTTGAAATTATAGAAGGCTGTTTGGACCACTCTGGAATAGAGGTCAGATGGCATTGTCATTGAAAATAGAAAGGAGCGTGCATAGAACTCTCAGTTATCATGGGGATCCTGGTAGAGGAACTATGGAAGTGGAAGAACCCTCTAGTTCCCTCAGGCCTTTGCCCCACTAATATGAAAATGAACGTATGAATATGAAAATGAACATATGGACTTTGAAGTTGAAGTAATTGAGGAATAAGGAGCCAGTACAAAGGTTAAAAGGCAAGGATAAAATGACAAGCCTGGCATTGTTGAAAAAAAGTTGTACCCTCTGCCGCATTCTTATTAAACATTGATTAACTTTAATTATGCTAAATTTCAGCAGTGGGTTTCACTGTACTATTGGTAAAAATCAATACACATTTAACAAAGTATGCACAATGAGGGTATATCTCCCTCAGTTTGTGAGGTTAGGTGTGATAATTGGGCAGCTCAACATGAGTTGTGTTTGCTGAGTATTTTCTGTTCATGTACACAATTCAGAAAGCACGCTTATTTTACAAACACCTACTTCCATTTGAAACCTAATTTTGGACATGTCAGCTAGCTTTGTGGCCACAGTCAAGTTGATTGATCAATATCAGCAATGTGAATCCCGAGACAAGATCTTCTTTCAAAACTTTTTTTCAGTAAAAATCTTTCCAAGCATACAGTGGGCTGTCAATTTATTACTACAAGGTTATATTTATCAATGGAGTAACACTTAAATAACTGAAAAAACCCCACTTTGCCATATTTATATCAAGGTCAAGGAAGATTCTGCAGTTAAACCTAAAGATTTTGGTCTAAATTATTTCAAGGATTTCTTCATATAGATACCAGAGGAACTCATTTAAGATATCATTGGCTATATTTACAGGTTGAGTGGCACAGTGGCGCAGCGGTAGAGTTGCTGCCTTACAGTGGCAGTGATTTGGGTTCGATCCTGACTGCAGGAGGTGTCTGTACGGGGTTTGCATGTTCTCCCCGTGACCTCCTGGGTTTTCCCCAGATGCTCTGGTTTCCTCCCACACTCAAAAGGTGTAAAGGTTTGTAGGTTAATTGACCTTGGTAAAATTGTAAATTGTCCCTAGCGTGTAGGATAGAGCTAGTGTACGGGGTGATCGCTGGACTCTGTGGGCCAAAGGGCCTGTTTCAATGCTGTATCTCTAAAGTAACTCTAAAGTGGAGGAAGAGCAAGAGAGGTGGCCTCTTGCTCGCTGTGTTTCCCAATTGCTGGTTTGAGGAAGATTGAGACAAAGCTGAGACCACCTGCACCACTGTGTGGACAAGACTGGATTGCTGGGAAGAAGCCAGTGCCTCTACTGAGGCTAAGACTGAGTGGCTTGGCATGCCTGCCTCTTCCTGCCCATGGACAATGAGGGACTGTGTCCACTCATAGAGGCAAAGACTGAGCTGCCAGATAACCCAGAGACTGTTAGTACCACCTCTTCATTCCCAAAACGGAGCCACCAGGATAAGCCTGGGATTGCCAGAACCTCCTCTCAAGGCAAAGATGAACTGTGGGGACAAGCCTGAGATTGCCATGCCACCTCCTTCGAGACCAGAACTGAGCTGCTGGCACAACCCAAGATTGTGAGTGCCACGTTACATGCATCCTGATGATGAGGGGCAGTTGTGGTTGTGGATTTTCTTGTCATCATAAATAAAACATATCACATGAGTTCACCCCTACCACGAGTTTTGGTGTGGTTGCTGTTGAACCTGGTGTCATCCCCGATGCCATCACATTAGTCTTCTTAGGTATCGGTATTATTGATGCCATTTTAACGTAGGTGGGAGTTTCACCCCTCAGTAATGAGAGGTTGAAGATCTCTGCAAAAACACCAGCCAGTTGGTCCATGCATGTTTTAAGGACATAACCAGGTATATCATCAGATCCAGACACTTTCTGAGGGTTTACCCTCCTGAAAGATCTTCTGACGTCGGCCTCTGTGATTGTGATTGTAATATCATAGGGGGCTTTGGGAGCCTGAGAAGGAACATCAGTTTCTTCCCTATAGAAGCATGCATGGAACACATTGAGCTCGTCCAAGAGTGATGCCTTGCTGTCGCTTGAGATGTCCCTGGCTTCATCTTGTAGGAGTTGATGATGTGACAGCCCTGCCACAGCTGCAAATGTCTGTCATCCCTTTTAGCCTTTTTGATGGCCTTATCGAGGTTGTATATGGACTTCTTACATGACTCTGCATTGCTGGACTTGAATAAGTGAGATCTGGTCTTCAAAAGATTGTGAACCTCCTGGTTTATCCGAAGCATCTTGTTGGGGAACAGTCAGATGGTTTTGGTGCAAGCACACTCATTCACACATTTTGTTATGAAGTCAGTAACAACGGTGGCATATTTGTTCAGGTCCGTTGCCGAGTCCTAGAACATTACCCAGTCTACCGACTCCAAACAATTCTGGAGTTATTCCTCTGCCTTCCCTGACCAGCTGTGGGCAGTCCCCTGTACTTTTCACTCGCCATCTATATGCAGGAAGAAGGAGCAAAGCCAGGTGTTTGGATATCCCAAAGTGAAGGTGAAAAATAGAACGATAGGCATCAATGATGGTGGAATAGCAGTGATCGAGGGTGTTTGATGCTCTGGTACAGCAGATCACAATCTGGTGGTAGTTTAGGAGTGATTTCTTCAAGCTGGCCTTGTTGGTCCCCGGCTATGACAGGAAAATTGTTGCATTAATTGTTGCATGTTTCCAAGGTCTCGTGTGGGGAGATATTGTTAATGGAGCTTCAGTTCCAATCTGTTTATGTCATTTAAAACAAAATCTTCAGAAATTACTATATTAACGCAAAGTTTTCTTTTTTCTTTTTTTTACACGTGTTAAAATATCCCTTGCATTAATTCAGGGTGGTAACATAGAAGTTCTAAAGATAAAGCCGATAAATATGTGTTTCAATATAAACACATAAACCTTTTTAAGACAAGTCTTTTATCATTTGTGAATAACATGAATTTTAATAGCTAAATATTTCTTTCAAAGATTAGATCGAACCACTTAATAAGTTAAGCTGCTTCATATCCCTTATTAAATAAAAAAATGAAATGAAAGGCCATACCTTATTAATACTTCCGATCCTTTGATAGATGCCACCAGGGAACAAGTTTGTTCTAATGAGAGGTTCATGCAATTGCAATTCCATTTTAAATTGATGGAAACTTTCAAAGCCAATTGTGTCTTCTTAAAATGTCCTCTCTGGGAAACAGTGGGAGATGTTTTTCTCCTATTATTTTTTATGATATATATAGTTTCTGCATGATCAATTTATTCCGAAATTGCTGTTAGCTTATTTTTTTTTCGGCATTTATTTTTTAATCAACAGGAACTATGATGAATGCTTAACCATGTTTGCAAATGCAAACTAGCCTTGAAATGAGCTGCCGCAGCAATTTGTCCCTATTCAGCTGAACTTAGAACGAAGAGCATCTCATGTGTTTACACCTGGCGGAGAACATTATTGTGACAGAAATGCTCTCAGGTTTGCCAATGGCACAAAGATCAATGGTGTAGACGTGAGCATGAAATTAGGAGAAGACACTGATAGATTCAGTAAGTGGGCTAAATTGTGGCAGATGGATTTCAAAGCACTAACACATGTGATCGGGCATCTCAAAATATTTTTCACGTAGAGGGGATGAAAAACATATTCGGGGATCCATGAATGTCGATCACAAAGTTATGATGGCCTAGCATTAAATAAAATCAAAAGCCTAATGCTTTATGATTATAAATGATGGAAATGGAGCAATTTTTGTTTCAGCTATTCAGACTCATGGCTAGATCTGACGTGCAGAATGTGGCCATAGAATCTTAGAGTCGTACAGACATAGGCCCTTCAGCCGACCACATTAGCAATCTACGCTAGTTCCATTTATCAGCATTAGGTCTGTATCTTTCTATGCCTTGGTTATTTAAGTGTCCGGCAAAATGCCTTTTAAACCTAATGTTGCATCCGACTCCACTACCTCTTCTGGCAGCATGTTCCAGATGTTAACCACTCTCTGTTGTAAAAAACATTCTCCTCAAATCCCTGTTAAAATATTTTGGTCTCACTTTAAACCCCGGCCCACCTGTTTCAGATGCCCATACCATTAGCATTCTGACCATATATCCTATTTGAAATGTTCACAGCACTGTTCTTGCCAAATGTACTGCATATAGAACATGGAACAGTACAGCACAGGAATGGGCCTCATGGCGCCAAGTTTAACTGATCTATCTGCCCACGATGTATGTTGGCCTCAGCACCTATGCAATGTAGCAGATTGATTTCAATGCAGTTTTACCAGAATATCAACAGCTTCAAGGATACATGATGAGAAGAGTTTGCACATAAATTTATATTTCCTGGTCTATGTAAAATTCTAAGTCATGACTAAACAGAGGTTCCTTTTGCGTGCAAGGGTATTAAGAGGGGATATCTCCATGACCCCCTTTGTACAAAGAACATGAAGACACTATTCTAACTAGTCTGTTTAATTTCTTCTGTGGACATTCTCTTCCACAGTCCAGAGGCATCTATTCATTCAGTAACAACATTATACTATACATGGAATATTATTACTTACATAATGTTATGCCCCTTTAAGTGCTGCCTGGTGGGTTACTTTGGAACAAATGTGTGATTCTGTGATAGAAATGTCACTTTTAGCTCAGTGGTTCACAGGAGATGTTCAGTGAACCCCTTACTTGTGGTTTTCACTTATATGCATTAGTGTGACTCACAAGGCTGTTTTGACAGCAAAATACAATTACATGGAACAATTTGTGGGCCCAGGTTATCACACTAAATGTTCCTTGAAAAATGTTCAGTAAAATGTTGTTGCGATACATTTTATCTGCTTGCTGCTGTGCCATTAATAGATATTATTAATGCAAGAACACCTTCAATACCAATGCCATGGCAACAGGTTTACTTGACCCAGCCACCGCATTGACAAATCGTGATGCATTTCTTTTAAGTAGAAACCTTCAGTATTATTTTGGGATATGTTCTTCAACTCTGTGAGGCGAAAGATCTGAATCTGCAAAAATAAAATTATCTTTACAAGCAGCCATGATACCGAACACTCCAAATTCAGCTAACAAAATAATGCTGAGAAAAGTTTGCTGGGAGCTTAAATGTAATAGAAGATGGACATACAATGCTGGAGTAACACCAGGTCAGGCAGCATCTCTGGAGAAAAGGGATGGATGATGTTTTGGGTCAGGTCCCTTCTGCAGACTGTCTGAAGAAGGGTCCTGACCTGAAAGGTCACCCATCCTTTTTTTCCAGAGATGCTGCCTGATTCGTTGAGTTACTCCAGCACTTTGTGTCTATCTTCGGTATATGCCGGCATCTGCAGTTCCTTTCTACACGTTAAACGTACCAGAAATCATTTTAACTATTATTATTACACCAAAAAATATGATAACCTACCCAATTATATTGACACACAGCTTATCAGTGTTACACTATTTGTCTTTTAGCTACATTTATTTACCTCCTAATATATTGACCCTTAAACATTAAGAATTTCTGACTCTGTGGTGAGACCTCCACTATCCTTTGTGCGAAGAAAGGCTTTGCTCAATTTTTCTCCCTTTAAAGTACGGTAGCAAGAAGACTTGTTCACTTCAAGTGTGCAGCTGGAGAAGTTTGCTGAACATCTTGCTGACATCGAGGCAAAACAAACATTCAGTCCTGGACCATGTGAAGCTGCTTGTTCTCTTGTGTCTGTGATGTTCAAACAGAAACCTGCATTGCTTGTGCATGTAGTAAAGGCAAACTGCAAGGAATAGAGATCATGGTTATGCTCGGTAACGTGGGAGGGAACAGAATGATACGATACGATACGATATACCATAGAACTTTATTTATCTCAGTACAGAAGTTGGTCTGCCAACATTTGGGCAGTGGATGAGTGGAAAGTCCAGGATTGGGGAAGTGAATCCAATTCACTGGATGTTTTCAAGAGAGAGTTTGATTTAGCTCTTCGGGCTAACGGAATCAAGGGAGATGGGGAAAAAGCAGGAAGGGGGTATTGATTTTGGATGATTAGCCATGATCATATTGAATGGTGGTGCTGGCTCGAAGGACGGAATGGCCTTCTCCTGCACTGATTTTCTATGTTTCTAAGTGCAAAGATTGGGGGGAGGGGAGTCAGAACAAGAGGAAGGTAGTGAATGAACTGTTAATATTGAGTTTTAGCAGCAGCCCCAGATAGAAACATACAAGTGAATTGGTTGTTGGATCATCAAGTTGCAATGCCAACTCTATGGTACCTGATAGGCAGATTGGCTGAGGGGAAAATTGCTTCCATCTTGATTATAATTGAACACAAATGGAATACATTTCTCAACCTGGCAGAACACCAAGCTCAAAATCATAAGAGTTACTTGTCTCCCAAACCAGCCATCCTCTAAGGTCTTTAAGTTAGTGTGCCAGAATTTGACTGGCATTTTTAAGTTGGTGTAACATGCAGTTGGAATTGGGTTGGAGAGCAGCCAGATTAGCTCAGGTAAAACCTATGTTGGAGCCAGCACTGTGGAACAGATGTTCCTCCTACCATCAGGGTGTGTTGGCTTCAAATCAAAACCCCCAAAGACCAGCTTGCCATCCATCTTTTAAAATACATTATTTTCAATGTCAGCTTGACAGAGCTTTGAGGACAGTAATCTGTTATAGTGACACATCCATGCCTATTGTAGCCTCCATTTACACAATCATCATTGCCATGCCATCACTCGAAAGCTAGTCTCTTACATCTTTGAATTTATAATTTAGTTTTGCCAGGATTGCCTTTGTTTGAAATTGAGTTTCAGCAGGTGCGATTTCCCCCTCTGCATCTAGTCTATTCCAACTGATGTACAGGTGACAATTTGTTATGTATGGTGGACTTTTATCTGAATATTATCACCAAAAGGATGTTGGCATAGCAGCGGAAGTATGGGTATTATAACAGTAGTGACACTTAGAGACTTAAAGAACCAGAATGACTGTATCTGTTCCATGAGAGGCCTCAACCATTACAGAGACCTTCAACAGCAGTGCTGTATGGGCTGAGTGGGCAGGGAGGAGTTAAACTTAGTGGTTTCCATCTAACTTGCACTGCAATCTCCTTACAGGTACTTTCAGGCTGTCCTTTTCTATTGTACGTACAATGATCTGGCAAGTTCTCGATAATTTCACCTCCAAATCTACTACGTGAAGTGGCAGTTTAGCCTGCACAATGTAACACTAACACTAAGTACCGTGACGAGGCGCATACCATTCTACTTGGAAATATATCACCGTCCTTCATCATTTTTGGACTCAGATCCTTGAACACCCGATCCAATAAGTGGGAGTATTTTTGTTCAAGATGTTGACTCACTATCACATTCTCAAGAACATTCTCAAGAATAAATGCTGACCCACCAATAATTTACCAAATCTTGGGAATGAATAGAAGATACGCTTGGAATTTTATGAAATGTGGCTAATCAGATTTGATGGGATCTGTAAGGTGATCAGAGCTGTAGTCTGTGAGATTTCCCAAATAATTGGGTTCATGAAATTTTGGTAAAAGGTTTGCAAGGCGATGCGATCTTAAACATCATGGATTATTTGTCCTCCAAGCTATGATGCCAATCAACCCAAGAACTTGTTTATCCTTCTTGTAAAAGGCATGAACAGAGGAACATCTCTACATTTCGTACTTATCTCTTTTTCCCTCCTATCTGTATTGCCATCAAAGGCAGATAAGAAGGTACACAAAAATGCTGGAGAAACTCAGCGGGTGCAGCAGCATCTATGGAGCGAAGGAAATAGGCAACGTTTTGGGCCGAAACCCTTCTTCAGACTGATAGGGGGTGGGGAGAAGAAAGAAAAAAAGGGAAAAGGCGGAGGAGGAGCCTGAGGGCTGGGGGAGGGGAGGAGACAACCAGAGGGCTGATGAAGGGGAGGAGACAGCAAGGGCTAGCAGAATTGGGAGAATTCAATGTTCAAGCCCCCAGGATGTAGACTGCCCAAGCGGAATATGAGGTGCATTTCCTCCAATTTACGGTGTTGCTCGCTGTGGCCATGGAGGAGACCCAGGACAGAGAGGTCAGATACGGAATGGGAGGGGGAGTTGAAGTGCTGAGCCACCGGGAGGTCAAGTTGGTTATTGCGGACCGACCGGAGGTGTTCGGCGAAACGATCGCCAAGCCTCTGCTTGGTCTCACCGATGTAGATCAGCTGGCATCTAGAGCAGCGGATGCAATAGATGATGTTGGAGGAGATGCAGGTGAACCTCTGTCGCACCTGGAATGACTGTTTGGGTCCTTGAATGGAGTCGAGGGGGGAAGTGAAGGGACAAGTGTTGCATCTCTTGCGGTTGCAAGGGAAAGTACCAGGGGAGGGGGTGGTATGGGAGGGAAGGGAAGAATTGACAAGGGAGTTACGGAGGGAGCGGTCTTTGCGGAAGGCAGGCATGGGGGGAGATGGGAAGATGTGGCGAGTGGTGGGGTCACGTTGGAGGTGGCGAAACTGACGGAGGATCACTTGTTGTATGTGACGGCTGGTGGGGTGAAAGGTGAGGACTAGGGGGACTCTGCCCTTGTTGTGAGTGGGGGGATGGGGAGAGAGAGCAGTGTTGCGGGGTATGGCAGAGACCCTGGTGCGAGCCTCATCTATGGTGGAGGAGGGGAACCACCGTTCCCTGAAGAATGAGGACATTTCAGATGCCCTGGTGTGGAACGCCTCATCCTGGGAGCAGATGCGGCGTAGACGGAGGAATTGGGAGTGGGGGATGGAGTCCTTACAGGAAGCAGGGTGGGAAGAAGTGTAGTCCAGATAGCCATGGGAGTCGGTGGGTTTGTAGTGGACGTCGGTAAGGAGTCTATCACCTTCGATGGAGATAGTGAGGTCAAGGAATGGTAGGGAAGTGTCGGAAATGGTCCAGGTGTATTTGAGTGCCGGATGGAAGTTGGTGGTGAAGCGGATGAAGTCAGTCAGTTGTGTGTGGGTGCAGGATGTGGCATCAAAACAATCATCGATGTAGCGGAGGTAGAGGTCGGGGATGGGGCGCTGGTACGCATTGAACAAGGATTGTTCTAGGTACCCGACAAAGAGGCAGGCGTAGCTGGGGCCCATGCGTGTGCCCATAGCTACGCCTTGTATTTGGAGGAAATGGGAGGAGTCAAATGAAAAGTTATTAAGTGTAAGGACCAGCTCCGCTAGGCGGAGGAGGGTGTCAGTGGCCAGGTATAGGTTGCTTCTACGGTCGAGGAAAAAACGGAGGGCTTCGAGACCATCCTGGTGGGGGATGGAGGTGTACAATGACTGGACGTCCATGGTGAAGATGAGGGGGTGAGGGCCTAGAGAGTGGAATGCGCGGAGACGACGGAGAGTGTCTGAGGTGTCTTGAACATAGGTGGGGAGGGATTTAACCAAGGGGGATAGGATGGAGTCGAGGTATGTGGAGATGAGTTCGGTGGGGCACGAACAGGCAGAGACAATGGGTCTACCGGGACAGTCAGGTTTGTGGATTTTGGGGAGAAGGTAAAAGCGGGCTGTGCGGGGCTGGGGAACGATGAGGTTGGAGGCTCGGTAGGGCAGGGCGTGGGAGTGGGTGAAGTCGGTGATGGTGCTGGAGATGGTGGCCTGGTGCTCGTCAGTGGGGTCATGGTCCAGGGGTAAGTAGGAGGAGGTGTCCGAGAGTTGGCGCGTGGCCTCAGCTTTGTAGAGATCGACGCGCCAGACTACCACGGCACCTCCCTTGTCGGCGGGTTTGATAACCCAATCTAGGTGGTTGCGGAGTGAGTCGATGGCAGTGCGTTCAGGGGGGGAGAGATTGGAGTGAGACAGGGGAGTGGAGAAGTTGAGGCAGTTGATGTCACGGCGGCAGTTTTTGATGAAGTGTTCTAAAGCCGGAAGGCTACGAGGGGGGTTCCATGAGGAGGGGGTGCGTTGGAGATGGGAAAAGGGGTCATCAGTGGGGAGCGAGGACTCCTTCCCATGGAAGTGAGCTGTGAGGCGGAGGCGACGGTAGAAGCGTTCCAAGTCATGGAGGGCACGTAACTCATTGAGGTGGGGACGGAGGGGGACAAAGGTAAGACCTCTGCTGAGGACAGACCGTTCGATGTCGTAGAGGGGGAGGTCGGGGGGGATGGTGAACACCCGGCAGGGATGGGGGTTGGGGCCGGAGGACGGCAGGTGGGTGGAATGGGGACGAGGCGATGTGTGGTGGGGGGGTGGTGGGTGTTCAGGGGGTGGGGGGTGAGAGGGCTGTGGTGTGGGTGTGGAAGTGAAGTGGTCCCATAGTTGGAGAGGGATGGGGAAGAATCAGTGGAACTGCAACTGAGGTAACCAGGAATAGGCAGACTAGCACTAGGACCCAGTAGAGTCAAACCCAGGAGAGTGGGAGTGAGCAGCGTGGAGGCTTCAGGCCCAGTACAGAGACCAGTCTGCAGGTGAGGCGACGGCTGCGGGCTGCTGGAGGGAGGTGCGAGGGTCGGCGGACCCGACGGTAGGAGTCCTCGGGCAGTGGAGTCGGGGTCGGGGTTGGTGGGGCTGGGGGGCGTTGCAGTGGCGAGGGTCGGCGGACCCGATGGTGGGAGTCCGTGGGCAGTAGAGTCGGGGTCCACTGGCGATGCTTGGGAGGTCCCGGTAGGCGGATGGTCGGTGGGGCGGCGCGGTTCGACCAGCCCGGTGAGGCGACGGGGTGAATAGGGTGCGGTGCGGCGGCCATGTTCGGGGAGCCGCGGTCCGGCGGTCGTGTAGAGTAGGCCCGGTCCGGCGGCGATGCTGGATGGGCCCGGTCCGGCGGCGATGTTAGGAGGACCGGGTGCGGCTGTGATGTTCGGTGGGCCCAGTGCGACGGCGATGTCGGATGGGCCCGGTGCGGCGATGAGGTTGGGAGGTCCCAGGGGGCGGCGAGATTCGGAGGAATCGGCGAGGGGGAGGAAGTCCGAGTTACCGTACAAGCGGCGAGGCTGGGCGTCATTGGTAGGCAGGTGAAGGTCGGCGGCAGCATCGACGTGGAGGTCGGTGAAGGCGGCGTCCTGGTGAGGACTGGAGGCGCTCCCCGTGGACAAGATGGCGTTGCGGGTCTCGGGCAGGCGATGTAGTCCGGAGTTGGGGCCCGGAGCCTGCGGGCGGTCGAGTCGCGGATAAGAGTTTGGGTGGAGAACAGAAGATTAGTTAAATATAAATTGGAGGGACTGTAATGGGATTTGTGGGTAGGTCGGGTACATTTGTCTTTTGGAACATTGAAAATATTCTGCAATATATATTTAAGTGGAAAGTGTTTCATTTTGATTAACTCGATTATGTTTGCAAGATACAAGTTTTTAATCGATGTCTGATTCACCAGCTGCGGAACATGGAAATAAATCTCTGAGAAAAATGCCATACCGAGTAATTTGCTCAATACTTTGGAATACAGTCATCAGTGTTATCATAAGTAAAAGAAACATTAACGCTTTTGCTCACCAGATAAAAAGAAAAGATTAATATTTGTGGCATTGTTATGGCCTTCCTAATGGATGGAATACAAGTCAGGTACTTTAGAGCGGGTTGCTTTTGAGTCAAACCTTTTTTTGAAAAATATACTTGCAGGAACTTGATCTGGGCTGGGCAGGGCAGAGGACATGCTGGATATTCCTTCAACTTTTGTCGCATTTGATCTGATCCAAGGATGATATGATGCATCTTTCAAGAAACCTATCCCTTTGCTAGAAAATTGCGCTGCCCTTTTCTCCATTCTGAAGTGTTAGTAGCCCGAAGATCTATTAGTTCCGTCTGGTAGAAAATGCTTCAAGTTCACGGTCAAATTATTTTAATTTATGCACTTTGACATTTATCATGATATAACAGGTAGCTTGTCGTATAGAATAAAAAGACAATAGTGCTAATTTGACAAAGTTATACAGGAAGGCCATTCATCTTGACAGTACAGCGCTGTTGAGGGTCTCAAGGGAGAGAAATAAAAGTTAAGAAGCTAAAATGGTATCATGGTGATCAATTGCTGAAAGAAAGCTAATGGTATCAGGAAATGCAATGTTTTAACAAATCCAAGTTCTAGCTCCTTTGCATCAGGGTCATGCATGATGAGAGGACTTCCTGTAATATGTAAATATCTGTACCTCTGGGATCTGAGACCACAAGGATGGATTTTTGCTCCCAGATTAACATAACAAAAGACTTACTACAAAGTCTTGGAACCTATCTTTATATTAGGGAAATATTCCACTTGGAATCAAGCTCGAGCAGTTCATATCGCAATATGTTTAAAAGTATAGCGGTTTGGACTTTGAATTGAGTTAATGAAGTAAATCTGAACTAATAAAAAGGCAGGTATTAATCATAGTCACTATGAAAGTATTGGATGCTGTAAAAACTCACATGATTCACTAATTCTCTTCAGGGACGGAAATCAGCTGTCACAAGGGGCAGCGGTAGAGTTGCTGCCTTACAGCACCTGCAGCGTCGGAGACATGGGTTCGACCCAGACTACGGGTGCTGTCCGTACCGAGTTTGTACGTTCTCGCCATGACTGCATGGGTTTTCTCTGAGATCTTCGGTTTCCTCCCACACTCCAAAGATGTACAGGTTTGTAGGTTAATTGGATTGGTGTTGGTCTAAATTGTTCCTAATATCTGTAGGATAGTGTTAATGTGCGGGGATTGCAGGTCGGCGCTGACTCGGTGGGCCGAAGGGCCTGTTTCCGCGCTGTATCTCTAAATATAAACATAAACAAGTGCCGTAATGTGCTGAGCCTCTACCTATCCCTGGTGGTGCGAAGATGGGCCTGGCTCCCTTGCCAGGCAATGTGCCCGTCAGCTGGACATTGCCACACTACCTCTCCTTCATGAACAGTTCTTCCAGACCAATACCTTTGACCACACATCTGGGGGTGGGGGTAGGGGGGTGGGGAAAAGGGGGTGGGGGAAGGGAGTGTGGGGGACGGGGGTGGGAGAAGGGGGGATCTGGGAAGGGGGGAAGAGTGGTGGGGAAGGGGGGTGGGGAAGGAGGGGTGGAGGAAGGGGGGTGGGGAAGAGGTCAGATATGTTATGACTCAAAACATCATCTGTCAGTTTGAAGAAGGGCCTCGACCTAAAATGTCATCCAGAGCTGCAGCATGATGCTAGGTTGCTCCATAACGGAACTCATTCTGAAGAAGGGTCTTGAGCAGAAACGTCACCTATTCCTTTTCTCCAGAGATTCTGCCTGACCTGCTGGGTTACTCCAGCTTTTTGTGTCTATCTGCAGTTCCTTCCTACACATGAGAAGTGATATGTTTTGTACAGAATGTGGTTAGGATCTGGAAGTGGCATGCCCGTGTGATAATAGAGGCAAATTCATTGTGGCACTGATGAGGAAGCTGGATAAATATTTGACAGGAAATAAATTGCAGAGCTATGAGGAGAGGTGGTGGATTAGGACTGTATGGATTGCTGTTATAGAGAGCCAGCACAGACTCAATAGGCTGAGTGACTGTCTTCCGTACACGTTGCAGGGTTTTATGTGATTTGTAGGATGATATGCTTTACTGTCACTTCTGTAATAACATCCTTCTTAATCATCTTAACTTCCAACTCCAGGAGTCATTTAATAGTAAGATTAAATGAGAACTTACCAGTTTGAAGTTTGATCTTTATTTTATGAGGAGTGACGTTGAGGGATTACGTGAAGAACCCGTCAGGGCGCATGCGCGATAATCTTCAAAGCAGAGGTGTGAAATCACAGATTATGGTAGTTGAATTAACATAGTAAGATAAGAGACCTAGAAAACCAGCTGACCTTATAATAGAGGGTGGGCGTGGAGGGCACGTAATCTCTCAACGTTACTCCTCATAAAATAATGATCAAACTTCAAACTGGTAAGTTCTCGTTTAATCTTACTATTTTACTTCGGAGTCACGTGAGTGACTACGTGAAGATTTTGAAGCTCTGTGATTTCATGCCGTGGAAACGAGTCCATGCATCACACACTGCATCAGTTGACTACTGATGAGTGATCATTAATAATGCATTCAGACATGACTTAGATATAGACATGTTGATGCTTTTAATGAACAAACAATGATAATAGTAACCTCACTCAACCGGGCGGGAACTATGAAACAGAACTAGCATAGAGTTGGCAAATACCCCCAATCTGGTAATGGGTTGTTATAAATGATTGGAAAGATCGTTAGTTTGACCACCCTGCATTCGCTAGGATGTGGTCCCGAAAACGTCCATACCCGGCTGCTGTGGTAGTTGCAGCCCTGGTGGAGTGAGACTTGAATATTAGTGTTCACTCCTGTATAAGCCAGCCCCATTATATCCACCTGGAGATGGTCTGTAGTGATACCTTCTTACGAGGCTAATGTAACTAACAATATTGCTAGTTCAGAGTCTTTAATGCTCTAGTGACCTACATTCTGGTGTAGATGTGTGACTACACACAACCGAAGGTCCATGAGATATGTGAACAATCTAGTTAGACCTGATGCCCCTGGTCTACTCTGCTTGATTAAGTCATAAACATAATGTTATTTAGCCCGCAGATATTATCATCGTGTCCAGTCACTGCTAATGCCATGTCTGGACCCGTTGTGCTGAACTCAGTGCCATGGGCATAACCACTTGTAGGCGAGTTTGACCAAGGACAGGGATGTAGCTGGAGCCCACCGACGAACAACATGGCACAATGTTAACATCCTATATCTCTGCATACCCAGGCCTGGGAGGTTTAGAGTTGAAGATACCCTTCATTACCTGAATCCCAGAGGGTGAGACCCAACAGAGTGGATTCTGTTTCTCGCAGCCAGCATGATGAGAAGGCACTTTAGGCACAGTAAATAGCACTTTAATTTGATAATTGTCAACCCCATACAAAACTGACCTTCAAGCCGTCAGTCATCCGTGCCGAGTTGAATGTAATATAACAAAACAAATACCTCCCATCTCCTTATGAGGAGATACTACTGTTTGGTGCTATCCCTGCATCTGCAGTGAGCACGTCCAAGGTATGGTTTGACAACCTGAGCCGCAGGAATGGCCTTCGCAGAGTCTGTAATCAAAGCATTGGTTAAATCATGCAAAGGATGGTTTCCCGAGTCACGGTAAAACCAGCAAATTTTATGTCCAGAATTAACCATATAAGGTTCTGTCATCATTCCCCACATCAGCGGGAACCATGGCTGTAGAAGCCAGGCAGGCACTATGAAAATACCTGAAGCGGGAGCTTGCTGAATTTGCAAGACCCGTCTGATGAGGCAAAATGGAGGAAGACATTCCTCCCCAGTGTAGCGAGAATACATCCATCGCCATTGATATGCCACATATATTGCAACTGGTGATTGAGCCTGGATGCAGACATTTTGATCTTCAGCGTTTCATCGAGCCACAATGTCATTAAACACTTAGCGATCCAACATCAATTCCGTATAGACAATTGATGATATACCAGTGCTAGATGAGGTTAGGTAAATTATCACTGGATACTTTGACTGATTATACCCATGTGATCAACATATACCTCCACCAAAGAGAATCAACTTGGACTTAAGCATGCACCCTTTAATCCACAGAATGCACCTGTTGTCTGTAGGTAGTTGATACCATATAACTGAACATTTGGTAACTCATGCAAATCCCATCCGTCTCCGTAATTTAGAGCTGATATTAGTAATTTTCCATCTTTGAGCAATAGCACCAGTTTGTAATTAACTGAAGATACATAGATACATAGATACATAGAAATTAGGTGCAGGAGTAGGCCATTCGGCCCTTCGAGCCTGCACCGCCATTCAATACGATCATGGCTGATCATCCAACTCAGTATCCCGTACCTGCCTTCTCTCCATACCCCCTGATCCCTTTAGCCACAAGGGCCACATCTAATTCCCTCTTAAATTGATAATTGATGAAAAGTTAATGGAGCAATGCTGAATACTATTCGTCCATCATGGTGACTTTGATAGTTTCAGCCGGGAATAGGAAAGGTCTGGTAACAATGGTACTTGAGAATTGATTCCAATCTCTTGCCTCAGGGCGGAGTCCCAGACAATTTCCGTTGGTATCAACGTAAATTTAACTTAAATTTAACTGGATGGATGAGAACTCAATTCCAGTTAAATTTTGAAATACCTCTGGTGCCTTGTGAATGGAAACTGATCCCATGGTAGTTAGCAGTCACGAAGTTCCCTGTTCAGAAATGTCTATACTGCACAAGCGAGTTGTACCTGTTAACAATGAACAGGCCTCATTGCCACAATTGCGATTCTGCCTAAAAAGGCAACGCCAATCATATTTTCCAGAACTCTGGTGCTTGAATGCTGTGCAGTATAAACTAATCTGATCTGTAGAAACCCAAGTGTAAATATTACCAACTAGTATCCGTAATCGGAAGCTTCTCCTTCATACTCCAAATGGGAGGACTTATGCAACCTGCCCAGGAGCTGCCTCAACCAGCTTCATCCTTCATACATCCGAATGGTAGGGCTTAAGCAACCTGAACCAGGAGCTGCCTTAATCAGCTTCATCCTTCTTAATCATCTTCATCCTTCATACATCCGAATGGTAGGACTTATGCAACCTGAGTCAGGAGCTGCCTTAGGTATGTGTGTATGTATTTTAGCACCATCTGCATCCATCTGTTTGATCGAGTGTGAGAAATTGCAACCCTGAATTAGGTGTCGCTTCAGGCATATGTGCACTTCAGTGGCACCTTGTACCACTCCGGATCATTTGAGTGGGAGGAAATTTGCAACCCTGAACCAGGAGCTGCTGCCTGACATGCCTTCCACACTCTTGCGGGGTTGGCGCATCTTCCCCGAAGGCCGTTCTGGGCCGCGGTCTAAAAAAGACCTCTGTCCTGATCGTACGGCCTTCAGGCTTTCACCAGCTTCGGTGTCTGCTGGTGGGTGCATAGTACACTTGTGGCATCTTCAGCCAACCCCATGTCTTCAGAGTCAGCCCAGAAGTGACTCCTAATGCTCCCCTCTGTCGAGGGAGATGCATTATGCAGCCCTCAACGAGGTGCTGCCATGGGCGTCCTAGGAGGCCCATTGTGACAAGGCTCCATATCCTGGAGCACATCACGTTGGAGCATCTGCTCCATCAACCGCTCCATGCGGGATATGCGATCTCGGTCGCTGCCTGCCGGCGGTGATTCTTCACGGCCCGACTCGTCCGAGTCTATGGCCTGTCCGTCCTCTGCTTGGTCTTTCCGCCAGTCTGTAGTGTTGATTCATACTGTACAGGTGCCGGGACGGAGACTACTGACCACATAGATTGCGATCCAGATGCAGTCGGCTGCTGCTGACTGCCCGTACTTCCACGGTCCAGCCAGTCTGGATGCAGCCCGTTTGGACTTCGTTACCGACTTGTCCATAGTTCCTTCCCTGTAACACAGAAAAGGAACAAAAAACGACCCCAGAGTAAAGAACCTACCTGCAGTTCTTGTTATCTGGAAAAGGCGGATTCGACCGCTGCCCGCTACCCGCATTCTGCGGTCTCCGTAGCGGGTTCCCTGTGGTCCCTGTAGAAGGGATTCCCCGCAAAGCCCATGTCGGGTTTTCCCCCCCGAGCCGGGTATCCCCGTAGTTCTCGCAGCCGGTATTCCCACTGCAGTCCTTGTAGAAGGGGTTTCCCGCGAAGACCATGTCGGGTTTTCCCCCGAGCCTGGTATCCCCGTGGTTCTTGCAGCCGGGATTCCCTCTGCAGTCCTTGTAGAAGGGGTTCCCCGCGAAGTCCATGTCGGGTTTTCCCCCCAACCTGGTATCCCCGCGGTTCTTGCAGCCGGAATTCCCTCTGCAGTCCTTGTAGTAGGGATTCCCCGCGAGATCCATGTCGGGTTTTCCCCCCGAGCCTGGTATCCCCGCGGTTCTCGCAGCCGGGGTTCCCTCTGCAGTCCTTGTAGAAGGGATTCCCCGCGAGGTCCATGTCCCCGCGGTTCTCACAGCTGCCTCTGCGGTCCCTGGAAAAAATAGTGGCTTACCCTCCAGTGGGTTGCCACCAGTCT